>CM040990.1:2520153-2556113 GCA_022985145.1 Pangasius djambal | reverse complement strand
GTTTTACATTCTTACTTGAAAGCTAATATTGTCCTCTAGACTGAACTCAACAAAATGTCAAGTAAGGCCCGGAAGGCGCAGTTAAAAATAAACGTCCTCTGGAGTGGACAAAAATGATAAAATTGTCTGTCTCTTGGGAAGTTATTATCATTCCATATTTTACTAACAACATAAAAGATTGGCTGATGAAAATAGACGAGCAGTCAGGGTCGTTAAACTGTGACAAGTTCATTGTGAAAGTCCTGAATGATGGAGAGAGCGAGATAGAGACAGAGAGAGAGAGAGGCAGAGAGAGAGAGATGGACAGAACTGCGACATCTCTGTAAGTAACTGATGATGTCATCCAAATGAGCTCCTTAAATCCCAGAGGTCACGACCCTGACAGCCGTGTCAGTTCCTATTTCGCCCGTAATGACCGGCTCTACTCAATCGGACAGGCATAATCGAGTTAATATGATTTGGGAGATTGCGTTTTTCTGATTAGCTACACTTCGTTAGCCGGTGGAATAAATACATTAAGGCTATCAGAAGGTGCTAACGCTTCCTGTCCGGCCCTCTCCGTCTGGCACAAGTGTGAAATCGGTTGGAGGTTTTGACATTGCGTGCTGCACCTAAATGAAGTGCTGTGGAAAATAAAACAAATTAATTTAGCATTCTGAACGGACAGAGAGGTGACGGGCGCGTGGGGGGATGTCTCTATTAGTTAGCGTGATTCGTTTAATCTTAAAGGAACAGCATGTGAGAAAATGATTTGTACACAGTGTTGCCGTTAGCACAAATGTAGTCACTCGACCAAGACATGTCTGTTTCTTTAGTTTTGCACCTTGTCCGAAATACATGCTAATTCAAAAAAACACACAGATTTAGCTCAAGTTCCTCTCAACATTCAACATTCAACATTCATTCTCAAGTTCCTCTCTAAATTCCTTTCATAATTAATAGACAAACTACGTTTTTGGTGTGTCATTTAACCGATAACGCACAACTAACTCAAGCTGGGTAAGAACACATTAACTGTAATCAAATATAACATTATGCTAACATCTCAGTTAGCAAAGCAGCTTCCATACGATGTCAATGAGACATTATTAGTGCTCACTGTGCTGATACTGGCTAAGTGTGTGTTTGTGTGTATCTGTGTGTGTGTGTTTTTCCCACATCATGGGACAAACGAAAAGGTGTCCTCATACACCATGACTGTAATATTGCTTGCTAGTTTATCGGCTCAAACTAGCAAGATAGCTAGCCCAATAAGGCTAACTGGCTTAAGCTATGGGGTTAAGAATTAGCTAATTCATTATAAGCACACAGTGACTTCTGGCAATTTACACACACTTATATGAACCCAAGCATGATTGTTAGCTTCAAGACAAACAATTCACTCACATTTGTAGACACTGTCCTTGGTCAGAGTGACTGTTTGGTCTGCCATGTTTGTCAACACTGAGAAGGATACGTGTGATTTTGGCCTGAAATTTGGTAGACAGACAGGCACCCAGACAGACAGATAACAGACAGACAGACAGATAGACAGACAGACAGACAGATAGACAGACAGACAGACAGACAGACAGGCACCCAGACAGACAGATAGACAGACAGACAGAAAGATGACAGACAGACAGGCAGACAGACAGATGACAGACAGACAGACAGACAGAAAGATGACAGACAGGCAGACAGACAGATGACAGACAGACAGGCAGACGACAGACAGATAGGCACACAGACAGGCAGACCGACAGATGACAGACAGGCAGACAGACAGACAGACAGACAGATAGGCAGATAGGCAGACAGATGACAGACAGACGAGCAGATGACAGCTAGGCTAATGTATATCTTACGAATGGAGATGTAAAAATACTAACCATAACCTTATCCTTCATAACTTTTTCTGCAAGAGAGAAAGAGAGAGAGAGAGAGTGAGAGAGAGAGAGAGACAGAGAGAGATACAGGGAGCCTCCAAATTGCTGCTGATGAAATTTATTGCAAATAAGTGTTGCTTCAATTTAACACAACACATCTGCACACCTCTGTAGTAAATGCTCCCCTGTCCACATCACTTAAACTCCGCGCTCTCTCCTCCACCCGGAGACGAAGAGCAGGACATAAAAAAGAAAGCGAGAGAGAAAGAAAAAGAGAGCGAGATAAAGAGTTCATCCAAATGCAGTGTATCGTTCGAAGGCCTTTCTGAATCCAATTAGATTTACAACACTGAGGCGGAAAGAAGCCATTAAACGCTCGATGATGAAGCCACACGATTTCATTAGCTCACTGACAAAAGGGCCGAACTTTATTTAAACGCCCCGGACGTGCCGTTTTCCGGCCTCTTGCTTTTCACTGCTGCTGCTTTAGTGGGGTTTGTTATACATTACAGCTTGCAGGACTCTTCCAGTAAACATGATCAGAACACAATGTGGCAGAACAAGACTTTTTTTAGGTTTAGCTAGTAGTCTAAACTTTAGTTAATCATTATGTTAGCCTACGTTCATTTTAGCAAAGCCGCATTGTCATTTTCTACGCCACGGTTTCAGCTAGAGCGGCAAGCGACATTTTCTCAACTCCATGCAAATGAGGCATGCTTTATGCAGTGACAAATCTGGATGATTGGCTCGAATGTATCCTCAGAACAATCCTACGCTGCGTGTGGTCCGACTTTTCTTCAGTTCCCCACTCACAGCTTCAGTTCCTCACAACATGTACTGTTTCACGCACAAAAAATGGAAGAAAATTTGCAACATTGTGTAGAAAAATAAAGCTTGGAAGGAACATCGTTGGTGCCTCTGATGAGTGCTAGATAGCTTCTACAGCTAGCTTGCTTTGCTAATTTGAGAGCAAGGGTAGTACAAAGCCGAACAAATAGCTTTAGAAGCTATATAAATAGCTATTACCATTTCTCATCAGAAGAGAAAAAAATGGATAGGCCACGCCCACAAATGACAATTGTAGCAGTCGCTACGCAGCCACAAGAGAAACTACAAGCACCACAAGCGACGTTTTTCTTGCTAGTCTGAAATCGAGGTTATTTTGGCATATCCTAGCCGTGTGTGTTTGTGCATGGTGTCTTGCGATGAACTGGCGTCCCACCCAGGGTGTATTCCCGCCTCAGTATTCCCGGGATGGACTCCAGATCCACCATAACCCTGACCTGCATAAAGCACTTACTGAAGATCAATGAATACATTTATAGTTCTTTTAATAAGTGCCAGAGTCTTAGACAAGCCATAACGCTAAGCTTTTATTATTTTTTTTCACACCAATTTGGGTCTCATCCATAAATTCACAAACTGACACAGTCGTGTCTGAACAGTGTTAGTCGCTCATCGCATGTCTAAACGTTTTGGAAAAGAAATAAAAGGTGATGAGCATTGCAGATGAAAAAGAAGAAAATGACATTTAAGAGCGCCATTTTTTTTTACGCCGTTTAAATGTCACATCGTGCAAATAAATGTCAATTGCAATCAGTGAAGCTTTTCGTTGTAATTATTACATGTAGCTCTGATTGACAAGTAATAGAAAATCTTAGTGAAGAAACAAAAGTTGAAATTAATGGACTTTTAAATCTCACGTCTCCAACAGAGATGGTTCTCGACACGTATAAATACCCATCGACAGCATACTGAACAGCTTTTTATCAATTTTAATAGCTCGTAGCTTTGATTGTTCCAGCTGCACTGTTGTACAATTTGAGCTTCATTAAGTATCGGCACCCCTCTACCCAGTCAGTGGTAATACTATTTGTGGAAGATTCTCATCACAGCAGTGACACGTTGTACGCTTCCTAGCTATAATGTTGTATGTCGTATTCACATTTTCATTCATATTTTTGAGTCCCTAAGGTGAATGAGATATCATTTCCCACCATACGCTGCTGATTCATTCCTTTTTCTTTTGGGGTCTGGAAAATTCCTGTTGGTCTTTTTTAAAGATCCATGAGATCTTCCACCACCTCCATTCAGTGAGTGTTTCAAACTTTCAAACTTTCGTTCATGAATCAAATTCCATCCCTCTTTCATTCATCGGGTCAGTTATTGAGTCAGAGAACGTCTTTGTTAATTCCTGCGATTCCCTCTTTCTGTAAAAGTCTCATTCCGGCCTAAAATTATTGGCATGACATACAAAAAATCAATAATAAAATTAAAAATGTGCATCAAGGCTGGAATCCCTTAAGATGAGAGAAGATGGAGAAACACATTTCCAATTAAGTTCAGTGAAATTCCATTAAACGTCTTACTTTAAAACAAGAAATTCTTAGCTGTAAATTTATTTTGTCTTGTTTTGATAGGATTGTCATAATGGTGTTGTAGTTGTCATGTAATTTTCCAGTAATAATAAAGCTGCCAGAATGAATCTGGCAGATGTGCAAAAAGCTACTGACTCCAACTGCTATGCTACAGTTTACAGTTTTAAATTAGGTGAAATTATTCATCTGTGTGTATTTTGGAAAATATAATCAACTTAGTTCATTAGAAAATATGTGTGTGTACAAACAGAAATACCTACGAGAGCTGGATTAAGGAAATAAAGAAGTTAAACTGAACGAATCAGTGAACAAAGCAGTAAATACATCAGGGAACAACTGATCCATTTACTGATTCAGTGAACAAGTCAGCGAATGAATCATTGAATGAATCACTGAACAAGTCAATGAACGAATCAGTGAATGAATCACGGAACAAGTCAGTGAATGAATCACTGAACAAGTCAGTGAACGAATCATTGAATGAATCACTGAACAAGTCAGTGAAAGAATCAGTGAATGAATCACTGAATAAATCAGTGAACAAATCAGTGAATGAATCATTGAATGAATCACTGAATAAGTCAGTGAACAAATCAGTGAATGGATCGCTGAACAAGTCAGTGAATGAATCATTGAATGAATCACTGAACAAGTCAGTGAACGAATCAGTGAATGAATCACTGAATAAATCAGTGAACAAATCAGTGAATGAATCATTGAATGAATCACTGAATAAGTCAGTGAACAAATCAGTGAATGGATCGCTGAACAAGTCAGTGAATGAATCATTGAATGAATCACTGAACAAGTCAGTGAACAAATCAGTGAATGAATCACAGAACAAGTCAGTGAATGAATCAGTGAATGAATCACTGAATAAGTGAGTGAACAAATCAGTGAATGAATCACTGAATAAGTGAGTGAACAAATCAGTGAATGAATCACTGAACAAGTCAGTGAATGAATCAGTGAATGAATCACTGAACAAGTCAGTGAATGAATCAGTGAATGAATCACTGAACAAATCAACAAGCGAATCAGTGAATGAACCATTGCAGGAATCAGTGAACATCAGTGAACTAATCAGTAAATAAATCAGGGAACATCTGATCCATTTACTGATTCAGTGAACAAGTCAGTGAAAGAATCAGTGAATGAACCATTGCAGGAATCAGTGAACATCACTGAACAAATCAGTGAATGAACTAGTGAACAGGTCAGTAAACAAGTGAGTGAACTAACTCATTGAACAAATCATAGGATGACTCAGTTACATATCAGTCAATGAATCAGTAAACATATCAGTGAACTAATTAGTTACCTAATTTATAAAGGAAGCAGTGAACGAATCAATGAACAAATCAGTGAATGAATCATAGAATGAATCAGTGAACAAATGAGTGAACAAATCATGAAAATACTCTTATCACTCTTTATGTTAATGAATTCAAATGACTCATGACTAAAGAGACTCGAGGGAATCATTCTCTACTGCTGACCACTGTATCGCGTCCCCTGGCCCCGCCCATTCCACTCACTCTCCCGTTTCCTATTGCTGTAAATCATCAGCTCTTTTCACTGCTGGTGTGCGCTCAGGCATCCTCAGGCCTGTGTGAGTGTGTGTGTGTGTGTGTGTGTGTGTGTGTGTTATAATTATGCAGACGGCACAGATCTCAGTGTGTGAGCTGAAAGACACTAGCACACTCCTGTGAAGTGTCCACTCTGAAAATACAACCCAATCATCCTGACTACAAATTCTGTTTGAAAGCAGAGAACTCAGAGAGAGAGAGAACTCAGAGAGAGAGAGAGAGAGAGAGAGAGAGAGAGAGAGAGAGGGTGTAAGAGGAAGCGAGAGCTGCATGAAGCTGTTGGTGGAGGTAATGGAGCATCTCTGTATCTCTCCTCCCCTCGTTCCCTCCTCTCCTCCTCTCTTTCTCTCCTCCTGAGCTCCTGAGATAAGCTCCATTATTTTATGATGCTCGGGTGAGCTGAGCTCAGCACTGGCTCTCTCCCAATCCTCGCCCAGTTTCATCAAATCGGCAGTCTGAGCCAAGCGAGCACTTAACGGCGCGGCTAAATTAACAGGAATAAATAAAATAACGCTGTTATAAACAGAGGCGTGCATGGTATGCTAAAGGGGAAGAGAAGAGAGTTTCATTCACACGGCTTTAATAGCATGCCTATGTTTAGACACAAAATACACTAATGCCAGTGTTAAATCTCTTAAAGTAACAGTGCAACAAAAAAACATCAGATTCAGGTTTAAAGTTTGTACATTTGATTCAGGTGATTCGTTCTAATTTGAGTTATATATTAAAATCTTGAATATGGACGTGCTATTTTATGTAATGTTTCGTGTCTAAATGCTGTTCCTGAGCCAAAGGATGTGTTTTAAATGCGTCTTGAGTAGAGGTGTTTTTCTTTTTTGTTGCTCATGATTCAATTCGTTTTGATTCATTTATGATTCGATTATAAAATGATTCTCAGTGAATCCCGATGCATCTCCATTGACTTTTGTGTCACTGTACAGCATTGGTATGGCCGTGTTTTTGAACAATCTCCAGGATGGGATACTGTACCTCAGCTCCAAGGTGTGTAGCAGTGTTAAGTCTCTTGGTTAAATTGGTTTTCTACGAATGATTAAGTGTGCAGATTCTTAGTGATAAATGTTCCAATAGATTTAGTCAGCTTTTTTTTTTTTTTTTTTTGCAGTATCAGAGTTGGGTGGCATCTTTGATACGATTACTTGCTTGCGGGTTCTCGACAGCCTGCTAATGCTGCTTAGCCTGCTAACGCTAGGTCTGGGAGGAAACACCTGATGTGATTTCTTATATTGTGTTACTGAAGTATTTCATCTTATTCTTGCAAATTGCAAAGGTCTTGTCTAGCTCTTTTTTATCGTCTGCCTTTAACCCAAAGTGTTCCCAAATTTAAAAGAAGAAAAAAAAAAAAAGCTGGTGTGGGTTTCTTTTCTTTCCACAAACTACTTGCCTTATCAGATGTAGCTACAAAGCCTCTGGAATCTTTCACGAAAGCATCTAATTCATTGTATAAATGATCAATTATTTCCGCCAACCCTAGTGTTATGAGTGTGTATCGATAACCGATTAGCTTCCTCAAGCCATCTGATAGGAAAAACATACAGCTCACAGCTCATCTGCAGCTTCTTCTATACGATTAGAGTCTGTCACACACACACACACACACACACACACACACACTCACACACACACTCACACACACACGATGCTCATGAACGCATCCGAGTTTCACCACACCGCTCTGCAGGTCACGATGTACGCACACGTAAATTAATCACACCCACATCTCCACTAAATGGAGAGAAGAGAAAGAAAAAACTGAGAGGGAGAAAAAAGATGAATGAGGAGGCAGAGAAGAAGAGAAGATAAAAGAGATTAGAACATGCAAGCTAAGACTTTCATTAAACAAGAACGCTTGTGCATGTGAGGTTCTTAAATCTTGAATAAAGAAAAGAAGAAAGAAACAAATGAAGAGATGGAGAGAAGAAATGAGAAAAAGAAGCGAGAGAGCGAGTGAGTGAGAGAATAAAGGGAAGCTTCTAAACAGAGTGGTATTTGATTGACAGGTTTAACTCTGAGTGGACAAACTGCACAGTAACAGATCTGACATTTCCACAGGGGACACACACATGCATACACACACACACACACACACACACACACACACACATTCTCACCAGGGAATAACCGAAACCACAAAACCATACTGGGATGTAATATGGTTCCATGCTTATTAACACACCAACATGAACCCTAATAAGATACAGTCACAGTGTGTGTGTGTGTGTGTGTGTGTGTGTGTGTGTGTGTGTGAGTGCGTGTGTGTCCTGGAGCTAGAACCCAGCTGGTCCAACTGTGTGTCCACCTGATGCTCCAGACAAAACACTCGAACCCCCTCTGAGTCCCCCTGGGGCCCTGTGTGTGTGTGTGTGTGTGTGTGTGTGTGTGTGTGTGTGTGTGTGTGTGTGTACGTACACAGCCGGAGCCAGTTTGGATTCCCCTGCGTCACAGCTCTACAGCCGCCAAAGCAAGTAAAATATGAAAACGGATATAACAGTGCTGTTGAATTCTGGCTTGTGATTGGTCAGAAGGTATTGATTAGTTTTCTAGAACAGCAGCTCTGACAGTAGTGCAAATGTAAATCACAGGTTTATGTCAATGCGCTCATTCTACTACGTTATCGTTTCTATAGTAACGGCTCATTCGCAGGGACTCGGGGTTGCTAACATTAACTCCACTTCATCACACCCCGACGTCGTTGATTATTTTCCTACAACAGCACGCCACGTTGTGTTTCATTACTCACGCAGCAGTACATATAGCAGATCTTTATTTTCTGCACTTCTCCTCATGAGTCTTTATTTTATTTTATGATGTTTTATTTCATTTCATGCAAAACTCATCTGAAACAAATTCAAGGCTAAATCATAAAGACGCGCTTGCTCTCGCGCTCGTTCCTTTTCCCAGCGTGTTTTATTTTCCAGCCATCATTTTTTCATTTCTCCCTGTCCTCACACCCGCAACGGTGAGAAATCATTCCTCAGAGTGTCGAGAGTGTATTTCCATTCTGGCAAAGTCACCCAGAACACACACACACACACACACACACACACACACACACACACACACACACACACTCAGCAGCCTCTTTGCTAGAGTGAGCACTGCACTGTTAGTGAGACAGAGAGAGAAAGAGAGAGAAAGAGAGAAATTTGAGAGACAGACAAAAGTGAAGCGGTGAGATGGAGACAAAGAGGAAGGATATGTCCAGAGAAAGAGAGAGATAGAAAAAAGAGTGATAGAGTGAGAAAATTAAAAGATGGACAGAATGGAAAAAACGGTATGGAGAGTGAAATAGAGGAGAAGAAGAGACAGATGGGGAGAAAGTAAGGAGAAAGAGAGGAAGGAGAAAGTCAAAAATAGCAAAAATAAAGAGACAGGAATAAGATCTGGAAAAACAAAGGAGAAGAGGAGGGGGTGGAAAGGAAAAAAATGCAGCAAGAGAGCATGAGATGGGAGGAAAAGGAGAAACGACAAAGAAAGACAGAGAAATGAGGTGTAAAGAGAGCAATGGAAAGAGTGAGAGAGGAAAAGAGAAAGTTGTCGAGAGAAAGAAGAGAAACAGCTTGAAGAGAAAGTAAAAGAGAGAAAGAGGGAAGAAGAGGTAGAGGAAATTAGAAAGAGGGAGACAAAGAGGACAGATGTAGAAAGAGAAAACAGAAAGAAAGAGTGAGAGGGGAAAGAAAGAAGAGAGAGCAATGGAGTTGGAGAAAGACAGGCAGAGAAAAGGTGGTAGAGAGAGAGAAAGAGAGAGAGATAAAGCAAAATGAACAGAAGCAATGAGAGGGGGAATACAAGAGAGGAAGAGAAAGAAAGAGGAAGAAGAAAGAGAGGGAAGATAAATAGGACAAGAGCAGGAGATAGGGGAGAGAGAGATGGAGAAAGAGAAATAGAAGTGGAAAATGAAGAAAGAGAAAGCAGAAATGTAGAAAATAGAGAAAGAAAAGAGGTGTGGAGAGAGTAAAATCAAGGGAAATGAACAGAAGGAGTGAGAGAGAGTTAAAGAGGGAGGAGATAAAAAATAAACAAGGAAAGAGTGATTCAAAAAAGAGTCAGTGAGAGGGTCTTAGAGGAAGAAAGATGGGAGACAGAAAGAGAAATTGAGGGAGAGCGAGAGACTTAAAGAGGAAGGAGAGAGCGATACAGATGGACGAAGAGAAGAAGAGAGAGATGCATGTGGCAGAGGGTATGTAGGTCACATTACAGTTTTCTCCACAGTTCTGCGTCCTGTTTATGTCTTAAACTGTTCCGAGGAAACTCGCGACTTTCAGCCGTCAGAGTTTCTCACAGAGCTACGTCAGATTCCGATCTTGGTTTGAAGCGCACGTTTCTTGCGTGCTATCTTCTCCAGTGAGGAGCAGTATTAAGTCCAGGACTGTTTTTTTTAATGGATAAAATTCTAAGCGTAGCAGATAAGTGCTTGATCAGCTTATCCTGGTCACGTTTAACCACGGTCGCGTTTCCTTTCCAGGAGAGAGCATCGAGTTACCAAAATTATTTAATTAATTCGACAAAATAGTGAAGTAAAACTGTTAGCGAACAGCCTACATCCCAGTTTTGTTATCAAAGTGTGATAAAATAACCTAGATCCCACACACACACTATGATTTCATGGCCGTACGGCTTCCTAATGCTGCGTGTACAATTCATGCTGCGTTCGACTAGTGGTTGTAACTCGTAATTCCCGACCTCCGACCAGGAACAAGCAAAGAAAACGTTCCAACCAGGAACAAGCAAAGAATTCATAGCATCAGCAGTAAGTAGCACCTCTTACCTTTAAATAAATTATACTGTATATACAAGCATACAGATCAATTAACAGACTGTATATTAAATGAAATCCATAACATCGACTATACAGTTCACTAATCACAGCTAGCTGGCTAGCTTGTTGCTAACAAAAGACAAAAATGGAGGCATCCATGTTTTTGTCCTAACTTGGTAGCTTCAATATATGGCACTATTCCAATGCAGCCTAACTATCAGAGGTCAAATGCCAAATAATAGGATGTGCTGGATCAAGTGCTATTTTATTAGCCACTATTTAACAAGGTCGGAAGCCATTTGTTAACTTAAACCACATTTGCAATGATTCATTATTCATTGAGAAAACTATTAGGCGTTTATTTCAATGCTTGCCATCTTTTCATTCAAATGTCATCGTAATAGTCTTTTTCATTTTTCATCTTTAAATTACCTCTTGCTTTTTCTTTCATGGTACGTTTGACAGCAAAGGGAAACAAATGTGATGTGCTGCTTTGTCCGGATTTTCTATCGGGTTTAAATGCGAGGTTTTGTGTCGAAAGGTCGTGAAAAACCACGTCTCACGAACTACTACTTTAAGAAAAATCGGACAACCTTGAAGGTGTGAACTACGTCTGATTGTACACACAGAAGTTCGACTTAAGCAGGTGCGGAACCCGACTCTGAATACGTGTAACTTTCCTTGCATAAACATTGACGTAAGATTTAGACTTAATTCGCAGACTCAGTGTGATTTTCTGCCGATTTTATATGAAGTTTCACCTCATACACCTGAGCTGACTCTGAGTCGACACACACCGAGCCCCCCCGGAGCCATACTTAACTCAGACACATTCACATTTAATCAAAATGCCCAACATCTCTCCCTCTCACTCTCTCCTTCACCTCTTCTTTTTCTTTGAATATTCAATGTGTATCTGCAGGAGATGTTCATCCTTGACCGATTCGGCAATGTAGCATAAGCTCAGATGAAATTGATCATATCTGGAGTTCATATTTTATTCCTACATAATTCAGCATGTTCAAAAAAAATAAATAAATGAAACAAAAATCAAAGACGGACAGAAAAATATCATCTATCCTTACTCCTTATCGCTTGCCTCACTGGCATATAGGGCTTAGCAATGTGATGATATAATATTGATACTGTGATAGATGTGATATAACTACGGAATTAAAAAAAATATATATTTCTATTTTTCAATAATAATAATAATAATAATAATAATCTGTCTATCTATCTATCTATTCAATTTTATGTATTTTATTTTCTAATTTTATAAGCAGCTTTACAGAAATTTGGATAGAAAATTTTTTAATTTAAATTTTTAATTTATTTCTAATGAGCGAGCCAGAGGCTTCCTGAGACGACACGATGAAGAAACCGAGAAGACCCCCTCTATCTTTACATAAAGAAAGAGATAAAAATCAAACAAACAAAAGTAATGTTAATGACCATTATTGGTACTTTTTTTTTTTTTATTGCATTTTATTTTGTTTGTTTTGTTTTTCCCTGGAAATGCAATCAGAGCATAAATATAACTTGACATTTTTGACTAACACACAAACATGCATGTCTATTTCTATCTGTCTGTGCATTGACAAACACTCAAAACTCTGTGCGTGTGTGTGGGTGTGTGTGGGTGTTCCTCGCTCTGGTGTTTCCACTTCATTTGTATCTCTGTGTGAACCATCCATCAAAACATACAACTACTAAACCGCCATTCTACTCTCTGCTTATGTCTGTGTGTTTGTGTGTGTGTGTTTGTGTGTGTGTTTGTGTGTGTGTGTGTTAGAGAGAGAGAGAGAGAGAGAAAGAGGGTGTAACCAAAGAAAAGGTCATGCAAGGTAAATCAATACAGAGGATTGATTTGTGTGAGCTACAAAAGTAACGCTAACATTGCTAACTAAACTCATGTAAGCGCTAGAGCAACTTCAAACTAAAGGATGTGTGTGTGTGTGTGTGTGTGTGTGTGTGTGTGTGTGTGTGTGTGTGTGTGTGTGTGTGCGTGTGTGTATATGTGTGTTAGTGTGCATGTGTGTATTCTTGTACGTTGTCTTATACTTTGTTATTATCAGACCCCAGGGGAGTGAAAAGCAGAGATTTATTGTCTTTTACTCTACTCCCACATGCACACACACACACACACACACACACACACACAAATGTTTCATCTGTTCACAGCACTGAAATGACTAAATTTGATACATTTAAAAATTGACAAACTAATATGAAACTGTCAACATTTTTGAAGCAAATATCCTTTGCTTTGCTCTGAATTGAAATAGTCTGTACCTTTCCCCCATACACAAACTGACAATAAACCCATTCAGCTTTAATGTAAAGTCCTTGACTGTCTTATTACCACTAGGACACTCTGTATTAAAAATCGAGGGACAAAAAAAAAGTTAGCAACCTGATATTCCAGCTTTCACCTCTGGGGATTTTCACGTTTTTTTTTTTTTCTTCCTTTCCGCTCTCCCTGGAGTCTTAGCATATGGAGAAGAAATGCATGAACGAAACTGAGGAGGAAGGGAAAGCATGACTGCGACTATAATGAGAGAGAGAGAGAAATAAGAAAGATACTGTGAGAGAGAGAGAGAGAGAGAGAGAGAGAGAGAGAGAGACTCCAATCCAACACCCTGCGAACCCAACTCCACCTTCACCGCCCACATCCCTGGCTGCTGAAGATTTTTCTTTGAAGACAAGATGGTGGCCATTAGCAGACAATTTTTCTTGCCATATACAACCAACCTGCTCCTACGCACAGGACAATGTTATCTTCATTCTTCCATCCTCACTTCCATCCCCTTCATCTCCCCTACACTCATCTCCGCATCTCCTCAGCAACATCAGCAACCCGTCTCAGGTAAATTTCCCACCACGTTCAAGAAGATCCACAACGATGAGATGAATGATTACTAATGTGAGATGGGGGAAGTAAAAAACAAAGGAAATATACAGTCTAAAAACACATCATTAAATATTAATGATTAAAAAGAGTCCAGAGAAGGCATTATAAGTCATTCAAACACTTATTTACAGGATTCCGCATAGCTCTTATCTAATCCAGTTTACAGAAGTGATGGCGCCCAACGTGGGGCACAAACCTACAATCCTGAGATGAAGAGTCTTATGTTCTACCGAGACTACCACTTAATCCCAAAACATGCTTTTACCTACTTAAGAACTACAGGCCATTTCTCTCAAAACAACGAAGAGTAATAATGCATAGTCCCGATATAATCCTTTCACAAATGTAAAAACTGTAGTGAGTGTATATACAAGGTTTTACGGTAACCACCAGGTGACAGGTTGGAAAAATGCCACTTGTCTGTACTGCTTAAGATGTAGACACTAAAAAGGTTTACATGCACACTTTCTTCCCAGCAGAAAACAAGAGCATGTGCATGTAAAATTGTCCCCATCTTAACTAAAAAAGATGAGCAGCACCATCGTAAAACCCTGTATATAGGTCAGAGGAAAATGGCCAGATTGGTTCGAGCTGCCAGGAAGGACACAGTAACTCAAATAATCACTCTTTACAATCGTGGTAAGCAGAAAAGCATCTCAGTATGCACAAAACATTGAACCTTAATTGTACAGGTGTTCCGAATAAAGTGGACACAGAGTGTATATTAATTCCAGTTTTTATATGTTAGATCTGACACTTCGTTATAGGTCTTTTGGCTGAAAAAGTTCGTCTTTCAGTGGCATCAATAATAAATGTAACTAATATCATACTTGTCTAATGTTAGCTAGGTCAAACATTCTATACATCGATAGACTTTATTTCACATGAATAAGCTCAAAACATTCTCCGTTTACCTTGCTGGAAAACGAGGCTACATCTTTCAAGCAAGAAAATTAAGACAAAATGCAAGATTGATAATGTGAATGGTTAATAATGTGAGATGGGGGAAGGTGGTGGGACTCTCACTCATTTTGATTGATATGTTGATTGGCTCGTCTGTCATTAATATTGGGGGAAAACAAGAAAACTGCTCTTTTTGTGTGTTTTTGAGTGATACCTTGTAGAAGCAAACTGTGGAATTCCTTATGCAAAATCCATAAAGGTTGGCATGTCTGTGAAAATAACCTGTCTTCAATCATTTTTTTCGTTTACAGATTGGTGGGCTGGATCACATCCAATCTGTTTACAAAAGAAGCCACTCTGCTAAAATTGTCCTGGACGGTTGATGACAACGTGCAATCTGTAAGAACTGTTGTCAAGTCCTCTGGACTCATATTTCTGATATAGTACACCATCAGATTGTCCTAGCCACCTTATCCAACGTTTGTATCACAGCAACCACTCTGGAACAAGATTATTCAAGTCTTGCCTCTTGGGATGATCCTACAGGGAATTTTTTCCTCACTGTATTGTGTGTATTGGGAAGGATCGTCCATGCTCGTGGCTGCTTTTATCTGCCTGTCCTGCCCTTCAAAAATACCTCATATACAGATATCACTACATGGATCAAAGATCACCATCTCAAAGTCAAATCAAATTCAAGCCCTTGATGCTTGCTCATGGTATAATCAACAAAATCTTGCCCACCTACATGTAGTAACTCATCATGACCTACTCTATCATCTGCAAATGAAAAGCGTTTGATGATACCACTACCATGGTACTAAGTATCTTCTCAAATCATAGTTCTGCAGTGCTGTTTGTCCTTCAGATTCCACAGTTTTTAAGAAATGCCTGAAGATTCAGATCTTCTAAATCCACCTAAAGATGAAAGATTCCCACCTCCAACTCAGCTTGTAGATTCTAGTGAAGTGAAATGACTTGTGGCCAAGTACGGTGACCCATACTCGGAATTTGTGCTCTGCATTTAACCCATCCAAGTGCACACACACACCCGGAGCAGTGGGCAGCCATTTTAGCTGCGGCGCCCGGGGAGCAGTTGGGGGATCGGTGCCTTGCTCAAGGGTCTCAGCTCAGTCATGGTATTGAGGGTGGAAGAGAGCGCTGGTCATTCACTCCCCCCACCTACAATCCCTGCCGGACCCGAGACTCAAACCCACAATCTTCAGGTTCACCTTCGGGTTACAAGTCCGACTCTCGGACCATTAGGCCACGACTGCCCCCAGTCCTCCTGGTTAATCCTTCAATCCAATGTAACATCGTTGTACACCTCAGATCCTTGTAGCTACTACCATCATGGTCTGCCAGGAATCTTGGGTTAACAATTGACTATTAAACCATTGCAGGTCTTCAACTAACTAACATAAGTACACAATACACATTTCTTCATTTTACTTCATTAGTTCCCTGTAGCAAATCACATCACATTCAAGACCTTGATGCTTGCTTATCAAGTAACTGAAACTGAAATTTGCCCACCTAGTACCTCATCAGTGCCTACATTCCATCCAGATCACTGTGGTCTGTAAGTGACCAGGATCTGGAGATACCACTGATGAACCACCATGTATTAATAAGTGTCTCAAACTCTCAACTTCATTTGTCCTTCAAGAAATTTCTGAAGATGCAACACTTCTAAGATTACCTGTAGTTTATGCAGTTACTCAGCTCTGTGTGTGTATGTGTCAATCCACTGACTGAAATCATTAGCTTGATTGATCTTGCATTTTAAATATAATGAGTTGTGAGCCACCCAGGAGGTGATATAAAGAGATATACAGACATCTTTGTGTTTAGATATTTTCTATCGGAATAAAGAATGATCCCCTCCAGAGTGTGCTGGCTCGGTCTATTTCATCATAAAGTAGGTCTTTGCATCAAAATATGATTCGTGGCGTGTCTGACGTGACTGACGCTTGGTGTGTGGTATACAGAGATCTTTGTGTTGTAAATAACTAATCAATAACTAATGGCTCCTTCACTTGCTCACAAGTGCACTTGTTTGGTCTACTGAATCAGGAAGGGTTTTTTGGATCAAAATATAATGAGTGGCGAGCCAGCCAAGAGATACAAACCAGCACAGAGGATCGGAAAACAATCAGAGTCGCAACTTTGGATAGTCTGAAATGAAAAAATCAACGTCCGCCCAACCCCACCTGGCTGCAAACTGACAACTCTTCCTACACACTTATATGTCAACTCACGCAAGTTTATTTTTGCCATGTGAACCAACGAACCTCCAGGTTACTCAAATTACTCTACTATTATTAGTGTGTATTATTTATCAGGATTGTTCTATTTGTAGCTTGAATGATTTGTCATCAATAATTTGAGGCACTTCTGTGTACTAGTACATACTTGTTTTCAGTTGTAGCTGTATCTGTGACTATCCTGAGGGAGAGAGAGAAAAAGAGAGAAAGAGAACGTATATGCTCTGATAACTAAAAACGCTGAGTGTAACGCATGTTGAGAATAAAACGGGAGGAAGCAGACTAGAACCTACTTCACAGAAAGACGCAAAAATGACAGAACAGGAGAAAGAAGAATGAACGAATGAGAGAGAGATGAAGTGAGAAGGGAGAGAAAGAACAGATTGAGAGTGTCAGTAAAGCAGGCACGGAGCAGATGGGGATTTCACAATGGCTAATCTCGCTGCGTTCCCCATGTTTATCATTCTTTTTGTTCCACTACGTTGAGTAAGCAAAGGCCTGTTCTTCTTCCTTCTTTTTCCTTTCTCTCTTTTCCCATCTGCTCATATCGATTCTCATTGATTCTGATTGTTTCCAGATCGATTTGTACAGAATTACGGTTGTTGTACAGTAGCATCTTCATGAAAGTAGACAAAGGGTTTTACTAAAACTTTCAGAACAGGTAGAATGTTGGAAGGCCGTCAGCATCACCGGTTGAATGTTCAAAAACACCAAATGATCTCAAATTCTAAAATGATCACTTTTGCTTCTACAAATGGAAAATATCATATTAATATTCCACATCAATGCCCAAATCAGGGACCATCCAGAGAGTAGTCTTCCTACTGTCCGTTCTTTCTTTCTTTCTTTCATATCCCTCCTTATCCTATGCTTGCACCTTCACTTCCTTCTTCTCCATCATTGTTTTTTTCCTGCCATTCCTTCTCGCCTTCTACTCCTCTATCCTTTCCCTTTTGTTCTCCATTCTTTTTTTGTACTGACTTGGACTTGTCTCGGATTTATTGGCAATGCTACTTGTTTTGTTCTCAGATATTGGTCCTGCTAGGTTGGTCTAGCGGTTGCTCAGTGGTTAAAGCATTAGGCTACTGCTCATAAGGTTATGAGTTCAAATCCCAGCACCACCAAGCTGCCACTGTTGGGTCCTTGAGCAAGACCCGAATCCCTCGACTGTCTTGTTGTAGCTTGTCTCAACTGTAATGGGGCAAGTGTTAGAAGTGCTAAGAGACCTTGTAAAAATGATGTGTGTGTTATCATTTCGTTTTTTCATAAACGAAGTTTGACAAGAAGTAATTCCTTTCAGAAAACAGCCTAATTTGGCACATTCCATGAAAGAAGTGGAATAAAGTCTTGGGCTAGGGAAAGGATTTGATGGTTTTCGGTCTTGATCTGGACTTGGTCTCGACCCTATGCATTAAGACGCAGGTTTGACTCGATCTCAGCTAGTCCCCGTTTTGGACTTGACAGTGGCGTTCTTGTCTACAGCCCTACCTTAAACAGTGTTGTTATACTGTCTACATCACACTTTTTTTTTCATATCTTCAATGTAAAAAAAAAAAAAAAAACACTAAGTGTGAAAGCAGCCTTATTTGTTTGCTATACTAGCTCCAGAAAGAAAGTTTTCCACAAAAAGCTGTGTATGTTGTGAAGCCCGTTGTGGATCTGCCACTAAATCCAATTAGATTTACAATACTGAGGCGGAAAGAAGCCATTAAACATGTGATGATGAAACCGCAGGATTTCATTAGCTCGGTGACAAAAGGGCCGAACTTTATTTAAACAAGCCTCGCTCATCACTTTTCATTTAAATGCAATTAAATCTCACCATCTTCTCTCTGCGTTTCTGGTTTTCTCTGCTTTTTCATTCAATCTCTCTCTCTCTCTCTCTCTCTCTCTCTCTCTCTCTATCTTTCTCCTTCTCTTTCTGTGGTACTGATGGACAGATGATGCCTCCATCCACTCGTACTTATTAAAGCGAACGGCAACTGTAACGAGGACACAGAGACCATCTGGGTGGCTAGAATTTTTCCCACGCTCCTCTGTCTCTTTATATTCTTTTATCTCTTTTTCCGCCATCCCACACATCAATCCACAAATCATCCCACACATCAGTCCATTCTTCTGTCCATCCTTCTTCATTTCCGTCCTCCTTTCCATCATTTTTATTCCTGCTGGTCATTTTCTTTCCTTTTTCACCCACGCTTTCTTCTTTCCTGATGACGTTTCCGTTCCATGCTGTTTATCAAACCCAAATACAAATTGTAGCAAAGCCATGGACATTGAAACCCACCTGGGTGGCTGAAATCTTCCCATCATGCACTGGGGCAGCACCCTTCTATCCTCCTCCATACTATTATCCCTCCATTCTGCCGTCTTTCTCTCAGCACACCAACCCACACATCAGCCTAAATCACGGCCCACTGCGTGCGTTAGCGCCTGCGGCTAACGGCCCGCTGCCATCACTCGCCTGCAAATCCAATCAAACCTCCTCTCATCTCTCTCTCTCACACACACGCGCACACACACACACACACACGCTGGGATGCAGTGCAGCAGACATGCGAGTCATCACATTCCTCCTGCTCGCTCCACGGCTGGAGCAAAACTCAGCAAAAGATAATAACTGCATTTCATTCTTTTATTCCGTTATTTCACTCACACAGAGAGCCGAGACACAGAGTGCTTTAAGAGGAAAAACAAACACATCAAAAAGAAAGAAAGAAAGAAAATCCAGTATGGATTGTGAAATAATCTTTAAATTATAGAAATGTTCTGGAGAAAAAAACGGAAACAGATTGAAAAGGTGTAAAATAATAAAACAAGAGAAATTAAATCTAAGATGAGAAAAAAGTTCATTTATATCTAAAATGTTCTTCTTTTTTTACCTTTTCTGTCTCCCTGTCCTTCTTTTTGTCCTTCTTTTTGTCCTTCTTTCCATCATTCTTTCCTTTGCTTCCAGTTTTGTCCTTTTGCTTCTCCTTTCTTTATATCCATCCTTCGTTCCTTTTCATTCTTCCTTCATTGCTTCATGTTTTTTTCTCACATCCTCCATTCCATTTCTTTTCTCCTCTCAAACTTTTTCCTTTCAATCTTTTCTTAAGTCTGCCCTTCCTATCCTTTCTTTCTTGCCCTTCTTCCTGTTCTATTTCCTGTCTTTCTTTTTCCTTGTTTCTTTCTGTCTAATACTTCATACTTGTTTACTTCTTTTCTTCCTACTTTCTGTACTTCTTGTACTTCCAGTGCTTTCTTTCTTTCTTTCTTTCTTTCCTCATTTCTTTCTTTCTTATCCTTTCTTTCCTTCTCCTTTCCTCCCACCCTTCTTCTTGTTTTATATCCTGTCATTCCTTTTTCCTTCTGTTTCTGTCATTCTTTCTTTCTGTCTAATACTTGTTGACTTCTCTTCCTACTGTCTGTTCTTCCTGTGTTCTTTCTTTCTTTCTTTCTTTCTTTCTTTCTTTCTTTCTTTCTTTCTTTCTTTTCATTTTTCCAACCTCCTTTCCCATATCTTTCTTTCTGCCATTCTTCCTGTTCTAATTGTCCTTCTTTTCTTCTTTCTTTGCACTCCAATCTGTGGGAAGTCACTTCATTTTTTTTCCCACGGTCCTTGTCCTTTTTTTCCTTCCTCCTTCTTTCTCACCTCCCTTCTTCCTGTTCTTCTTCCTGCCTTTCCCTTCTTCTTTCTTCTGTTTATATCTAGCATTCCCACCAATTCCCCATCCTTCCTTATTTCTTTTCCTCTTTGTTCTGTCTGTTCTTCCTTTGTTCCTACCTCTGCTTTCCCACCCTTCTTCCTGCTCTACCATTCTTCCTGACCTTCCTTCATTCCTTCCTTCTGTTTCAGTCTGTGGTTCCTTCTTTCTTTCTAAACCCATATCCTTTCTCACTTGTTCAGTCCCCACTGCTCGCCCCTACTGTCCTTTCTTTCTTTTCTTCTTCTGCTTCTGTGACGTAGCAAATCTGTTTTCCAAACCAAGACACGCTGTCAAATCAAAACCCTCGTTGGGAAGAATAAGTCGCTGAGAGTTGGGCAATCACTGTCAATGCAGATGAGTAAAAAGAGCACACACACACACACACACACACACACACACACAGGTCTGCTTCACCGTCATTAAATATTCAACACGACATCTTTGTAGACTGTTGTTAATTAGTCTCTGTAACAACACAAAGGTCTCGCGCTGGATTACCTATGACAACCTTCATTTGCATGCATATTAAACGCCGCTATCAACTGATAGCTCGCTGATCAAATCAGACGCGCTGTTTTGTTTTCATCTCCTCCTGTTCGTCTCCTCTCTCCTTCTCTCTTTCATCATAGGCGGACAGCAATCAAGCATGCCGAGTGCTTATTAAGACTTCATGTATTCCGTGTTTAGTTTAGCGTCCTTTAAAGGCTAAATTAGCATGGCTAAACATGGTGTCTTCATCCAGTCAATTATCCTCCAGGATTAATCCATCAGCTTCCCTTTCACAAAACGAATGAATGAAATATACTTACAATAAAATGAAATAAAACCGACATCACCTGTTTACTCTTTCTCCTACAGCCTGTACTTTTCCAATCTTCCTGTTCTCACTTACGCTATAGCAGCTATAAACAGCCATTCCCTCACCAGCCTCTTTTTCTTCTCTCTCTCTCGAAGTTAATAAGACAAAATAAATTGCAGGTTTTCATGTTGCTTAGAAACCACAAAGCACAAACTCCTCTGTCTTGAACACTCTGTCCGGAAAACTGTCACAAAGCACCGAAACTGGAGACTCCTTCCATCAGCATCTCCTTACCGAAAACTTCACCACATCAACAATTAGACAATTAGTTGTTCTTTGTTAAATAACAACACGTGTGTACGTTGAGCTGGAGGCTTACCAGTGATGGAGAGGGGGCGGGGGGGGCAATACTTTTGTACAGTGCAGCACATGGAGTACGATCAGTAACTGTGCTTCTAAAAAGGTGGAGCTGATAAAGAGCTATTTACTGTAGTAGTAAGGAAGGAAAGTTGAGGAAAGTTGAAAGTAAGATAAAGATAAAAGGAAGCTAGGAAGGATAGAAGGAAGGAAGAATAGAATGAAGGAGAGATGGACAGGAGGAAAGAGAGAAGGAAAGAACAATAGAAGGGAGGAGAGATAAAAGAAGGAAAAATGGCTGGGAAGGCCAGGAGGCAGGATAAAAAAAGGAAGGAAAGATGGAAGGAAGGAGTAATAGAAGGAGAGATGGAAAGCAGGAAAGAAGGATAAAAAAGAAAGGACGGAAAGAAAAAAGAAGTACAGACATAAAATGAAGAATGGAAGGATGAGAAATAAAAGGACTGAAGTACTGAGGCAGGAAGAATGGCAAAAGGAAATGAATGGAAAGAAGAAAAGTAGATGGAAGGGAGGACAGAAGGATAGAATGAAAGATATAAGGAAGGAAGGGTTGAAAAAGAAGGTGAAGGGAGAATTGAATCAATGAATAGAAGAAGGAAGGAAAGAAAGGGGGACAGAAGACTGGAAGGGCAGTATGAAGAAAGGAAGAGTGAACAGACTGTAGGAAGAAGAACTGAAAGTAAAAAAGAAAGTGAAAGAGAAAAAGTGAAAGTTAGTAAAAAAGAAAGAACATTTCTGTCACAATTATAACTGCATCTCTCCTTCCTTTTTCCTTTTTCTCTCTTTCCTCATCTTTGTCTGTTCTGTTTTCTGTCTATACCTTCTTCTTTCTCTCCTCTTTTCCTGCATTCTCATATCTGTTTCTTCTCTTCGTCCTTCACTCTGTTCTGTGAGAACTTTGTGTGTGTGTGTGTGTGTGTGTGAGAAATGTAAAGTTTGAATAAGGGTCGAAATACGAATTTTCACACCCACGGGAATGGAAGTGTTCCAAACACACACACACACACACACACACACACACACACACACACACACACACACACACACACTCCTAGAAACAGAAGGGTCTAAATGGATTGTGTTAATACTCTGTGTAGCCTGCAATGCAATTTTTTCCCAATTGACCTCATCACCACCCCCACACACCACACACACTCGCCTCAGACACAAACACACTCATGTGGAATACTGAACAGCCACCAGCCACACACACACACACACACACACACACACACACACACACACAGAGAGAATTCTAAATAACTGAAAAGCCTATAGGGGAAAATTCAGACATAAATAAACAAACAAACAAACAAACAAACAAATAAATAAATAAATAAGCACTAGCAAAATGTTAGCAAAGGAGAATCAACAGATTGAGAAAAGTAAGTTAAAAAATAATTAATATTAATAATCTTATTAATTAAATAATATTTATTTATTTATTTATTTATTTATTTATTTTTTAATTATTTCTTTGTTTTATTAAACAATATTTACCATCCGTTTTTGCATTTTAATTATTTACATTTTGCTTGCAGATCTTGATTTTTAAAAATTAATTCAAATCAATAGATTTTCCTCAATCCTTGTTTCCTTCTTTCTAGAAAAAAAAACAACTGTCTGAATCATTTTATCGGCGTAAAAGCAAAAGGCTAAAGCGCTTTATAAGAGCAGCAGGTTTCTAATAAAGCAAAAATCCACGAAGGCCGTTTCAAAGCCTCCCTCTGGGAACACATCGTCCAGACGAGATTAAACTGACCACATTCGATTTCTGTTACTTTTTTTTATTATTTTACATGGACCTCACTAAGAGCATCGCCGCTGCTGACCAACACGCCTTGAGAAAAAACAGGCTTTAAAGTTGAAAAAGTAGTTAGTTCGAATGGTCTGATTCTTGCGTGTATCACAACGCCACAACAGACACACACTGTATCACACTTTAGGACCCTCAACACACCGGTCTCACGTGACATTTGGATCACAAACATGACAGTGTGTCCAAATTTTTAAAAAGCTCAAATTAAATACGCTCTAACGTAGTGCACTAGATATCAAGGGCTTACTGATGCTGTACACTTGCAAGGAGTCGTTTCTGATGTACCTCATTTTTAGGACATAGGAAACATGGAATAAAGGAAAGAGTAAAGGAAGACACTACAAGTGAATAAGGTAATTAAAAATTAATATATATATATATTTTTTTAAATGGATATCAAAATCACTATCTTTGCTGGATGATTTGCTCATTTTCTTGTGTTTTTTGCACTGAAACCAAAAATTTATGCAAAAAAGTATTCAAAAGAGGCTTTTCATATAAATAAATATGTGTATATACTCAATACTGTAGCTCTGGATGAATATAATGAATATAATTCGAATTAAAATATTTATTTTACTGTGAAAATGTTCCCAAGACAACAGTCTTTTACAGAACAATTTTCTGAAAAAAAAAAAAAAATGGTTTATTCAAGAAAACTGCGGTGTTCTGAACACAGAAAAAAAAAAATAGAAATGCTTGTACACGTTTCGACTTTAGTAAGTGTGGTTTATAATGTTTACAAATTAAATTGGCATGTATATCATAATCACACATACGTACAAACCTGGAAATGTAGAGATATGACGTGACATGATTGTGCAAAGTGGGCGGAGCTTAAAGCATTCATTAAAGTTGCTAAGTTGTAGATAATGTGGTATTTGTGAGTGTCCAAAAACAAAAACAGTCAAATAAACACATTTTAGTTGCGTTTTTAAGAGTTTAAGTGATGTTTTAGAAAGCAGTTGTAGTTTTTTGCACTGCATCTACTGTAGTTTTTTTGCACTGGATATTTTAAATAAAAATTCTGACTATACAATTTAGGCTTTTTAGTGTCAGTGTAACGTGCATCTCTTGCTATTGACTTTAACGAGAGCAACATGAGGACGAATAGCAATTACCAAAAATTCCACCATCTCCTCCGTATGCGTTTCACAAGTCCACTGCAGTTCAAGTGACTTCAAAACTATGACAGCTGCTTGCTAGCTTTTTAGAAAAGGCCATTATTGTAGCAAAAAGCAGTCAAAGAGGGAAGAAATTAAGAAATAGCAGACAGGTCTGTTGGCCTCAGGACCTTCATGTGTCTGTCTGTCTCCTTATAAGAAACCAGACAGCCATTGTGGTCAGAAATCTGTGACATTTTTAAAGAAAGAAGGTTGCTATGCAGGAGAAATGTCACCGAAACAAAGTTCACGAGACAAACAGCACGGAAGGCCAGGTCCAACAAAATCTCATCTCTGAGAATAAAACTACATCCTTTCAATGGTTTGTCTGTTGGCTAGAAATGGCGTAAAAAGGACGGCAAGATCTATGAATATGCATGACATGCTAATTAGAAATGTCTCCCATATCCCTTAGAGATATACAAGGAACTGTTCATTTTTTTCCCTAAATCCCACTCCTTCCCATTCCCGAAGGAATTCTGACCAGTCTCATCCCGTCCTACAGTTATTATTGTTGTTTATACCACAGCACGGTTGAATTCTCAACTCAGAAGCCGTGGACTTATAGGACTTCCATCTGTAACATAAACGATTCACGGGGAACTACATAACCTACGGCTATTAATAAATATTAAAAAATATGTTGTTTAGTAAAGAAAAACATAGAGGAACAGGAACTAGCTTGTCTTGAGGATGTTAAATGTTACTATAAACAGTTAAAATGTGCAATGTGTCATTCCTCAATAAACATCCGGAGTGTGTATCCTGGGAACACTGGGTGTGAGGCGGGAATATACTCGGGACAGGATGCCAGGCCATCACACACGTTCATGCCTGGGGGAATTTCGAGTCACTAATCCACCTTCTGGTTTGTTTTTGGGAGGGGGGTGGAATACAATGTTTTAAGTAAGCATATTTAAATTTGCATGCTGCATCTACTGATAAATGAATTTCAGAATTTCAGAAATTCTTGGAATGGAAATTCAGTTCCCAGTTTTATGAGCGTAGCTTCATTCAATGTCATTTCATGTCACTTAATTTATATTAGCATTTAGAATTAGGAGAACTGCTTTACAACCACTTTTACAGTTCTCCATGCTATTAAAAAAAAATGTTTTAAATTACTACACAAGAATAATGATGGTTCTGGATTTAAAACGCGATGATGATTAACAGCTTAGATATAACCGATATAATCTGAGTTAAGAGGTTTGGCTATTTTCGCACACTTTCAGGCTTTAGCACTGACTGGTGACGGTCAAGGTTATCATGTGAAGAAACAAAAGCTGACGAATGTTCAGCTCATGAATGTGCCGTATTTATTATATCTGCGTTTACATCACATTTACAATACAGTGTCGAATAAAAAAAATAACAAAAACTAGTATTTCATATTAAATACCCACTGACAAGCACATGTGCGCTCCTTTTAAGCTCTGTTTTTCTAGAACAACATGATCGTGTTGGATATAGTGTAAAAAATTCAAATGTAATCGCCAAAATTTGAGTCTTCTGTACTCTTCTACTGAGAATTCTAATAAAACTTGTTGGCGTAGAGATCTAACGACAAACTTGCTCGACTGTCCACTTTCCTCCCTGTTCCAGTGCACATGCCATTCCACTTGAGCGATGATTAATTAATCCGTCTCTCTGCATTAATGATTCTCGTCTCGGTGTGAAAATCACGGTGATCTGCAGGACTCGGAGTGCGTGGAGGGTCATAAACATCTATAAGGTGAAGAGAGATGCAAACCATCAAGGTTTTGACCCCAATTAACCCCTAATTAACTCGTCTCCACGTGTCTTTAACGGGCTGACAGGGATCTCGGCTCGGCTGTTTGAAATGCTGAGATTGAGATCAGGCCCATAAAGCGAGCTGTATTAGAGGAGGGTTGTAGGTTTGTACCCGCGTGGTACATCATTCACAATTTTGCGAAGCATCCACGGAATAAAACTCCTGGAGGTATTCTGTTATAGGAAAATAATCAACGACAAGGTGGTGGTATTATTTTAACAACACATCCTCTGTGTTTTATCCCTTTCCAAACTACAGCGATTAGCCGACAATTAGGAGATCATTTTTACATCTTAAAGAAGACGTCATTTCTTTATCCTTTTATAATTTTTTTGCGGAATGTCCACAAAACACTTGTTATATAAGCAGCTATAAATAGTCTTTCCTTGACCAGCCTCTGTTGTTTTTTCCCTCTTTTAAAGTTATATACGTCAAAAAAAAAACATGTTAATGTGAAACACATAATGTCGAACATAATCGCATGAACGTAATGTCGTTTAATGGTTCCTCTGACTCTTATGACTCTGACTCCTTCCATAAATGTTAAGTAAACATCTCTTCACAAAAAAACATATCAACAACTCCTCATATTTTTTTTTTTTTTAACATTTAAGTGGAGCCTCTGCTGTACAAGTCCCTGTGAATGAGCTGTTACTATAGAAACAATGTCGTAGTAGAACAAGCGCATGACCATAAAGCTGTGTTTTTTGCAGCTGCTAATAACTACTGATAGAACTGTTGTTCTAGAAAATGAATCAACACCTTCTGACCAGTAAGAACGTAGAACTTCACATCAATGTTTTATACAACCATGTACATACAATGCTTTATACATCCAGTAGTGCACTGTACTGGGATTTGTCATGGCCCCTTTGACTTACCGTAGATTTTTCACATTTAAGACTTTGTACAGATTTATCCGGGATGACAGTGAAAGAGAAGGTGTGGATGTGTTTGCACTCAGGGTAGACTTGTAAATTACATTCCCAGGAGAAAAACCCAGCAGTGGTGTTGTGTGTGTAAGTGATTTTCCACTACACAATAGCTGAAATGTGAAATAGGAACTTATTGATCACGCAGGTTACAAAGCCTGATCCTCTTACATACAAGAATGCTGTGTGTACAAGACGTTTTACAGAGCATGGCAGTGTGTAAAAGAGAGTTGGATGGTGTTTAATGCTATTTAACCATATCTAGTTTAGATCAGAATGAATGTTATATTAGTGCTCAAAACTTAAACGGTGTCGTGATATCCTCCTAGTCATTACCTGGCACTTTGGATTAACCGTAATTAACTGTAATTATAACCATTTGGATCGCATAGAAATCTAGCAGTTAGTCAGCTTCAATTGTCAGAATGCACAACAAAGTAAACTCTTCATTTGCTACTCAAATATGCAATTTTTTACCTCAAATATAATAAATATTTGATCACTTGATATTAGTATGGTGATGCAGTGGGTAGCATTGCCACCTCACAGCTCCAGGGTCTCAATTGTTCTCCCTGTGAACATGTAGATTTCCTCCAGGTTCTCTGGTTTCCTCCAACCCACTGTTCCTTCTAAGCACTTCTGATGATGCTCCCATGCAGAGAAAAAAAAAATGCCGAAAGCTGGTACAAAAAAGTGTTTAACAAGTTAGTCAGTTGGCATGACTGACAGATGATAGCAATGCCAGACAAAGGAACACTTGACTCTCATCTTAAAAGCATCGTGTTTTCCTTTTTTTTTTTTTTTTTTAACAGGAATGCACAACAAAACAGAGACAGTCCCGCTGCCACCTGTGCCAACAACAGTCCCGCTGCCAACAATGCTAGCTCCATTAGCTATGAGCTTAGCAAACCATGTTAATTGTTCAACGCCTTTAACAATCTGTGTGTGAATGAGTGTGTGAATGTGTGTGCATGGAGCCCTGCAATGGACGGACATCTCATCCAGGACATATGCCCACCACCTTGTAGTGTTCCCGGGATCGACTCCGGATTGCAAACAAGAAAATAGATTTATCGTTTCCAGTGTTTTCCAGCATTTCTTTTAGGAAATAACTTTCACATTCTGTGCAGTCCATGAACAGTGTCCTGTGTAGCATTAATTGGTGTGACTGGTGTGACATAATTTATGCCACACATGCCATATATATATATGAATATATACACACACACACGTATATTAACATAGTATGTATGTTCGCTCCCAGAATTCCTGGGGTTTGGTCCGGATCCACTGCCTTATGGTTCAAACTTTTAGTTCAGTTGTCCTGATTTTAAAGATTCTCAAAATCCAGCTTCCTTCATCTTTCCATTTGTCTGTCAGTGCAGCACTCTGCTGTCCTGTCAGTCCTTCGTTCACCCCCACCACCACCCCCCAGAGCGGAGAGGTGAGGCAGATAAAATGACTGCTCTCCAAACTCCACACTCTGCCCGCAGCCCTCATCAGCTCTCCACTGCAGGATTTTACACACACACACACACACACAGAAAAAGAGAGAAAAGGGGAGTGGGAAGAAGAGAAAGAGCAGCAGAGAAAAAGAAGTGTGAGAGAGGGCTAGAGTGGGATTAAATAGTGGAGGAGAGTGAAATCAGGTGAGGAACAGAAATAAATGAGGGAGAAAGATGAGAGAGAGAGTAATAGGGGAATGGAAAAATGATGGGATGACAGGATGAGATGGAGAAATAGAAAAGAGGGAGAGAATGACCGATAATTAGAGAAAGAACGAGAGAAATAATGGAGATGACAATGAGAGAGAAAAAACAGAATAGAGGAAGAGAGTGATAAATAAGGAAAGAGAGAGAAATCAGAAAAGCAGGAGAGATGTACAGAGACAGGATTAGACAGAAAAATAAGAGGGGGAAGAAATAGAGAGGATGATGAAGAAAAAAAATCAAATAAGTGATTGAGTGAAGAGTGGGAATAAAGAAGGAATGAGGGGAGAAACTGAATAATAATAGTAGAATGGAAAGATAGTGGGATGACAGAATGACAGAAAGAAACTGAAGAAAAAGAGTGATAGGGTGAGATAAATATGGAAAGAGCAAAAAAATTGAGGAGAGCAATAGAGGAGGACAGAGAGATTGTGAGAGGATGACAAAGAGAAAAAGTGACAGACTGGCAAAGGAAAATGAGAAAGAGAGTTAGAAAAGCAATAGAGAGGGATAGAGTGAAAATAAAAAGAAAAGAGGGAGAAATTGTGTGAGAGAGAGAAAAATAGAGGAGGAAAATATCAGGATGAATGAGGGGGAGAGAAAGAAAGAACGTGGAAAAGAGAGCAAAAATAATAGAACTGTGTGCATGAAAGAAAGAGTTGGTGTGAGGTGCAAGAAGATGAGAAGAGAAAGAAAAACAAAGAAGAATTTGAATGTGATGAGAGAAACTGAGTGAGGGTGGGAGAGAGGGATAAAAAATAGATGAGTGAGAGAAAAGGAGGAGGGAGAACAAAGAGGGAGAAAGAAAAATTGGGTGAGATTGGAGAAAATAAAGATTGTGAGTGATGTGAGAGTGGAAAAACGCTCAAGAGCGAGATGGGTATGAGAGAGACATGACGTAAAAGTGGGAGAGAGAGAAAGTGCAGAAAAGAGGTATAAAGATGAGTTGAGTGAAACTGAGAGAGAGAGAGAGAGAGAGAGAGAGAGAAAATCAAGTGAGTGGGAGAGATGGAGAGGGGATGACGGGGGAAGAAAGGAGTGGGAGACCGATCTGAGAAGGAGAGAGAGGAGATTTAGTGCAGCTGTAAACAGAGGAGAGAGAGAGATAGAGGAAAGATGGAGTCAGTACACATGAATCAGACTGGTGGATGAGAGAAAACGATTGACGAAATGACGAAAAGTATTACTGCATTCTGTACAAACTTTTTTACATAATCGATGAGTACAATACAGTAAAATACTAATCCATCTTAAATGTCTGGCCCAAGAATATCCCAACACTCACCCAAAATAACTCACACTGCCACTCCCAAACTGTTTTAAAACGCTCCCGAAATGCTACAATGCCACCCAAACTGCCCAAATCTGCAAAAATTCCCAACACTGTTTCAATAATGCCCCATTGCCAAACTAATAGTACTCAAACATCATCATCCAATCTTGCAAAGGAACTGCTCCATAACTGTCCTAGCATCATTCCATCTCTATTTCAACAATGACCTAATGATTGGCCCAACCACTCCAACTGTCATCCAACAAATGCTCCAACACTTGCCTAAAACTGCTCCATTACTGTTCCACATGCCACTCAAAATGTCCCATTGGTTCCCCAAAACTGCCTTCATAGTGTCCCTGTGTTGCTTCTTTGCAGCAAAACTTCCCAGAGCTTCCCGAACGTTCTTTTTATCCTGCCTTCTAACTGCACAAGTGCCACCCTGTTGCCACCCCAAAGTTTCCCAATCACAAGCCAACATTGTGTCTAAAATTGTTCCAATTCTACCTCCAACTGACCCAACACCACCCGCAAAGCTTCCTGAACATTCTTCCAGACTTGTTCCAACAGTACCCCAAGTCTACTACCACAGTCTCAAAACTGCTCCAGCTTCCCAAACTACCCCTACCAAGTTTAGTACCCATGGTACTAAACTTGATAGCTCAATGGTTAAGGTGCTGGGCTAGTGCTAAGAAGGTTGTGCGTTCGAATCCTGGCACAAATCCCAAAATGTCCTTGAGCAAGGTCCTTAACCCTTAACTGCTTAGTTGCATCTCAGTTGTAAGTTACTTTGGATAAAAATGTCAGCCAAATTTTGATATGCTGCCCAGAAAACTGGCTCAAAACATCCAACACTGCCCCAGGATTCCTCTAATTCTGCTCCAAAACTACCGCTCCAAGTCAGTCCCAACACTGTCCGCCTCTGGTTTAGAGACTCTGGCTCACACACTGTCACTTTGTTCATGTTGCCTCTTCGGTAGACGTGCCGGGAACACCAAACTAGCACTTTTCCTTCCTCCTTCCTTCTCTCTGAAGCACCAGCTACTGATGGAGAGAATGAGAGAGAAAAATATTGGGTGTGAGTGGAAGAGAAGGCAAGAAATTAAAGAAAGAGAGAGAGAGAGAGAGAGAGAGAGAGAGGTGGGAGGGATGGGTAGTGAGTGAGAGAAAGAACCCAAGCGAGAAGGGGAAAATTGAAGCTCATCAGTTTCCCCTTCTTTGGCTCGTCTCTTCACATTGTCTCCACCTGGCAGTTGAGTGAGATGTGACGAATGCGTGTTCTTTAAAAAAAAAAAAAAAAAAAAAAGAAAAAAAAAAGAGAAAATGATTTCTCTCTCCATCTCTCTCATATGTGACTCTAGAGCTTTTTGACGATGAGGACTTTGTGAGAGAGGGATACCACTACATCAGACAAGTATTTGACCATGTAGTACACAGTTATAGAAGGGATTGATTTATAATCACACTATCCGTTGCACCCAGATGAGGATGGGTTCCCTTCTGAGCCTGGTTCCTCTCAAGGTTTCTTCCTCATATCGTCTCAGGGAGTTTTTCCTTGCCACCGTCGCCTCTGGCTTGCTCATTAGAGATAAATTCATACACTTAAAATTTATATCTTGAATGTATTTAGTTCTGTAAAGCTGCTTTGTGACAGTGTCCGTTGTTAAAAACACTACACAAATAAAACTGAATTGAATTGAATTAAAGTATACATCAGACATATAGCTCACATTAGCTTGATTAGCATGACTTTGCAAGATACACCAATGGCAAATTGTTCAAGAGGAGGAGCTAAAGATAAAGGATGTGTCTATAATATAACCCAGACGTATCAAACCCTGCACATTTTAGCATTTTCCCTGTGTTATCACCCCCTGATCAGCTAATCAACAACCCTAAGTAGATGTGGGTGTATTAGAGCAGGGAAAGCACTAAAATCTGCAGGACAAAGGGGTTCTCCAGGACCAGGATTGGGAACCTGTGGTGTAACCAATAGATATTTGCTTTTGGGTCAACCATCAGAGCTTACATCCCATCATGATCACGGTAAGTCTGAAACCCGGCTCTTCTCACTTGGTGTGATTTTGTCATGAATCCCTTCAGTTGCATTTCTTAGCTGTACTCATGTGATGTTTGTTTTGCTTCCGCTCTTTCCACCTGTTTCCGCCCCGTCCTGCCATTGGTGCGCTTCTCAATTGTATTCACAGATTCCCTGATTAACTCTTGATTAGTTTTTCTCTGATGTCTTTGCCTCGTTCATTGTATCATGTGTTGCTTCTTAGGCGAAGCCTTATGTAATGTCCGATAGTAAGGGGCAGGACGCAAGTGCGTATGCTCGGATCCAATAATGCCTGTCAATGTCCACGACATGGGTCAAAAATTAAGACAGGAAAATACATGATACGAAAACAAAAATACGAAACGTGGAAAAACAAGGCTCAGTGGCGCACAATGGAGACAATGCCACAGTGGGAATAAATAAACAAACTAAATCAAGAGTCAAATGGAGGACAGATGAATACGAAAGAGAAAACGGGGCGGAGACCAGACGAGGAAGCAAAACAAAACGTGTAAGAGCACGAACAGGGAATGCTGTGCTTTTTCCCGTAAATTCACAACATACTTACTTCAGCCTTCAAATCGTGAACTCACCAACCATAATCAATTTTATTTAAAGAACAATGACTTGAACACTTTCCCCATTTTATGTAGTCCATGAAACTGCTATCGCTTAAACAATCATTCACTCACCAGCGAAACTGCAACGCAGACTTTCCTGTGTCAGAAAACATACAGCATTACCTCTGACTGTTACAAATCACTGACACTGGAGACTCCTTCCATAAATGTTAAATAAACATGTCCTTACAGAAAACTTCACCATATCTTTTTTCCGCCATACAAGCCAATGTGAAAGCTGTTACTACAGTAACAATAACGAATTAGAACGAGTGCATTAATGTAAACAAATATTATCAACACCCTCTGACCAATCAGAAGCGAGTATTCAACAGCGCTGTGGTATAATAACAGTTAGAAGACGTGGACAGTTGTATAGTGCTGAGACTCACCTGTGTGTGTAGTTAAACACCACTACGACCGAAATTGAATTTATTATCTTTAATGTAAATGTTTTAGTAAGGACTAATAAAGCATTCATTTATAGTGTATGTCATGAAGGTTACTGAACAATCTCTCACACACACGCATGGTGAGTGTGTGTAGAGTGTAATGAGGACTGGCAGGGGCTTGTCTCCTCCTGTTAAACCGTAATGAAGTCTGTCACTCTGCTTTGCCGGCTTCATCGTTCTCTACATTAAATCACATTTCATTACATCACACGACACGCCATTCAGCAAACACAACGAGAGCGCGGTCTCGCTACAGCGACTGAATCCTAAACGCCACCGCCGAACAAATGAATACACTTTCCATAAATTATTTCTGACCAAGAACCACGAGAAATGTTTATTTAATCAGTTACGAAAAGCTAATTCTCCATTAATCCATATTTTGTAAAATAATCCAGAGCCAAGTCCATTATTGCGGAAAAAACGCCTCCCTGTTTGACATGAAGTGCACTTCGTAGGGCACAGAAGCAATTATTCTTGCCTCATCCTCATTCCAGGTTACCCGTCCTGCCCCTTTATTGCCATCCACTCATCTTCTTCCAGTTCTCTCCATCCATCCCTCGTTCGTTAATAACCTGCTGGCGAACTCTGCACTAACCTTCGCACCTCATCAGGAGATCTTTTCATTTGAAAGCTTTTTAATGAACCAATTTCCAATCAAAACATAGCGCTAATTATGAACGCTGGAGGTAGAAATAACGAGAGAGACCAGCACGGCTTCTGGAATATTCTTACACATTCTTACTGATCACGTCCTCGTGTTTGCACTGATTCTCCATTTTACTGTCCAGAGCTCAGGACAAACAGTGATGGGTTTAGCTTTTATTTCATCATCACTGAGATGCTAAATTAGCAAATATGAGCAGAGAGAGATAAAGATAGAGGAAATAAGGAAATAGTTGTGAACAAAAAATTCACCCATGTGAATCGCTTTTACGACTATATTTTAGATTGGATTATGCTAAACAACAAACCCAAAAAGCTAAGTATACTTTGTATATAAAATACCATATGGCATTGGTCAATATATACAGTATATTATTATTAGAAGTAATATTACGCTAAGTTAGATTAGCTAGCTGGAAACTGGCCATTTTCTCTCTTTTCTTTTTTTCCCCTTCATTTTACCATGTCTTTTTCCCCAACCGTAAATGCATTGCTCAGAAAAAAAAGCCCATTCCACAAGGAAGAAGAAGAGAGCAAGTCTTACCCTAGCAAGGTGCCAAAATTTTAATTATGCCAAAAAAACCTGTATGACCCAGTTGGATATCCAGCTTGCTAATTAATCCTACATAGTATAATTAAAAAAAATCACAGTGATTACCCAAAAGATTATTAACTCTAATTTACTGGGTTTTTTAAATATTTTTTTTTAAATGTGAAGTACACAGAAGACACAGTAGTGTTCATAAGCCAACATCGGCCCACGGGTCGTATCCCAAACCAAGCACTCTATTCACTATATAGGGCACATACAGTGCAAATGGCTCATCAATATCTGTCCATTGTGGATACGTCCCAAACTATATCAAATAAACATCAATACAAACAACATTAATTCACTGTGGATGTGTTCCTATTCACTATATAGGGCACTTAAACATCATTATAAATGAATGATCATTGGTTAACTCTGGATGTGTCCCAAACTGCACAATCTATCCACTATATAGGCTGCATATACATGATTACAACATCTAATTATCATCAGTCCACTGAGGATGTGTCCTGAACCAGACACTCTATTCACTATACAGGGCACATAAACATCATTACAAATGTCTTCTCATAATCACGTCACTGTGGACATGTCCCAAACTACACACTCATATTCACTATTTAGGGTGCATAAACTTCATTACAAATGTCTAAACACTAAACACTATTTATTTATTCACTAAATAGGCCATATGAACATCAATACAAACATCAGCGAGTCACCGTGGATGTGTTCCAAACGACACACCCTATTCACTATACAGGGCTCATAAACCACATTACCAATATCTAATTATCATCAGACCACTGTGGACATGTTCCAAATTCACTATATAGGGCACATAAACATTATAAAGGTCTCATCATCGTCATCATCAGGCCACCATAGACATGTCCCAAACCACATATCCACTATATAGGCTCCATAAACATCATTACATACATCTAATTATCATCAGTACACTAACGATGTGTCCCAAACCAGACACTCTATTCATTATGTAGGCCACATAAAAGTCATTATGAATGCTCATAATCAGGCCACTGTGGACGTGTGCCAAACCAAACACTCTATTCACTATATAGGGCACATACAGTATCATTACAAATGTCTAATTATCATCATGGCATTGAGGACGCGTCCCAAACACACCCTATTCACTATATAGGACACAAGCACCATTATAATCATTATCAAATTGTTGCGGATGTGTTCCAAACCACACACTATTCACTATATGAGTGATATTTTCAGGCAGAACAGTGCATTCTGGGTATTCTGTATCGGCAATAGTACATCGACACATGCAATTGTGATGCATTAGGGGTCCTTTGGTGTGTGTGTGTGTGTGTGTGTGTGT
>CM040990.1:2485081-2512965 GCA_022985145.1 Pangasius djambal | reverse complement strand
ATTATTATTATTATTATTATTATTATTATTATTATTATTTAATTTTTTACCAAATTTCATTACATCATTAATAAAATCACATGTATAGACTTTGTGCTAAAAGAAATGGACGCCACCTGTTTGGGCGTAATTATTGTCATTTTGTTAAATAAGAAAGAAACTTCCTGAACCTTGAGGAGGTGAAAGGGTTAAACCTGAGAGCAGGGTCTGAAACGAACACCACTGTGCTGTAAATACAGCTAAACTGTTGGTGGTGAGTCATACAGCATGTTAGCACATAGCTTTTTTTGTATGATTTAAATTCATAGTTGTATAACTAAATATTGGAAATTGCATTTTAAAAAAAAAAAACAAAAAAACCTTGAAGTAGTTTGATGGACAGCCAATATTTCACTCTTGCAGGAACTTAAATCCCGGCCAATTATCACGAGTCACAAAAGACCGCGTGTACCACCGGATATATATAAGTGGCGGTCTTTAGTTCTGACATTTTCCCCGTGGATTTCAGAAAGTGGCAGGTAAAAATTTGCATTTAACTGACAGAGTAGCAGGTAAAAAAAAAAAATCATTTCAGACCCTGACTGAGAGAAATCCATGCTTTAGCTCTTTTGTGTTTTTTTCCCCCAGTAAACTCTTCTAAGTGTTATGTGGGATGTCGTCGTCTTCGTTGCTATTTCAGCCAATCAGAACATTTCATTATTCGCCTATTTCAATTCACATGTTCTGAGAGAAATACGGATTTGGTCGATTTGGATTAATAAATCAATTTCAAAGGCAACGACTGAAATGAATTTTTTGCAACAATCATAAATCAATTCTCAGTGAAAATGGACAAATGACTGATGTGCAAAGATGATGTTAATGTGATGTTAACTTAACAGGCTAGCAAGCTGATTTGCCCGTAACTCTGATACTTAAAATAATCCTTTTCTACATCATCATCAGTCGCACAGTAACAGTAGGCCTACTCCAGACTCTGAAAAAAAGTTGGTCACATATCAGAGGATCCTTAATCGAAGCGTACTGTATCATATTGTGTTGTATCGCATGACGTCGTATTTTATCATGTCATGTCGCATTTTTTCGTATTGTGTCTTATCGTATCTCATCGTGTCGTGCTGTATTTTTCTTCTCGTATCATATTGTGTCTTGTTGTATCGCATTGTATTGTATCATATAGTGTCATATCGTTTCATACTGTCTTGTCGTATCGCATCGTGTCACATTATATCGTATCATGCGTCTTATCATATGACATAGAAGCCTGAGGTTTACACCCCAATTTGTAAAACGTAAAGTTACGCTCAGTTTAAATAAATATTTACACGTATTGTATCGTTTTGTACCATATTGTATCGTTTCATGTCATATCATATCATATCATGTTGTGTCACATAGCATTGTGTTGTATTACATCATATTGTATCATATCCATATATATTTATCAACCAGAATCATATCATATTGCGTATTGCCTTAGGTTTATAGCCCTAATTTTTAACATTTAAGTTACACTTGGTATACATAATAAATATTTAATGTATTGTGTCATATTGTATCATGTCGTATTGTGCCGTATCATATCGTGTCACATTGTGTCATATTGTACTGTATCCTATCTTACTGCATCCTATCGTATCGTATTGTATTGTATTATGTCTTATCTTGTCGTATTGTATGGTTTCTTATCGTACCATATCATTGTATCATATTGTTTCAGAATCGTATGGTAAAGTGTGGAAGCCGGAGGTTTACACTGTCGCGGGATTGGAGTCGGAGGCGGATGCAAGTGCAGATACAGTTTAATCGGTGCAAGACAAAACACACACACGGTACATGAACAAGAACGACAAAAACTAGGCAAACACAGGAACACAAGAACATGGCGTGAGCTTGACAAACACAAGACCAAGAGTGCAAGCAGAGACAGGACTTAAATACGCATGCTCACTAGACATAAACATGTCACGTCATGTGCGCATGATCTCACGAAGTCAAGGGGTTGATGGGTAACATAGTCCTGATATACACACGTCATGCTTGGGTAGACAAATATTCAGCCATGATTTGCAAGTTTAATATTTGTAAAGGTGCTGTATGCTTTTTATTTTTATTACACCCTCATGATGGAGTGTCTTGTTTTTCTGTCAGTGTGCTTTACTCCACCGAGCTCCATCTCCCACTGCAGTGGACATGGTAAGTCCACATCAGCATCGCATTAGCCTTTCCAGAGCAAATGTCATCCTGCTCCACTTCCTCTAGTCCACGCTCGCTCCCCCAAGGAACGCGACAGGGACACCGCAGAGAAAAGAAAACAGACGCAAATGCCGATGGAGAAAAGAAAAGAGAAAGAGAGAGACTTTATGCAAACGAGACCTTACACTCAGGACAAAAGCACAGTGACCGGAGAAGAGAGATGACACGGTTCTGACCTGAGACTGAGATTGGTGCTGGGCGATACAGCAAAAAAAAATATATATATATAACACATCAGGACATTCAGCTTTGCTTCATTGTAAACACAGACAAAAAAGAATTATAGGAAATAAGTCACTCAGAAGGTAAAAATAAGCAAGTGGCAACAGAGCACTACGGAGCTTAATTTTTTATATGTATGTATGTGTGTGTATATATGTGTATATATATATATATATATACACACTGGGTGTCTCCATAAGTAGTGGACTGTGTAGTCCAGCACCACGTCGGTTGTGCATTGGATCAGTGGATGTCGGTGGACGTCCTCTTCTCAGAAGTTCCGCAACACTTCCAGTCTTTGTGAATTTGTTAATAAGTTTGGCGACAGTGTCGTGTGTGATGAGCTCGCCGTGTTTCCTGTTAAAGTCCATCGCAACCTCGCGACGGCTTCCCGATCCAGCCATGAGAATGATTTCAAAACGTTCTTCTGCTGTCAAAGGCTTTCTTAAAGCCTATCTGAAAAAAAATATATAATATTGGAAAAAGTTTGGAAGACATTTTGCTAAAAAAAGTGTTAATTTCCTCTGTTTGGAGACTTTTGTGTGTGTGTATATATATATGTGTGTGTGTGTGTGTGTATTTTTGTATGTATTTATTTATTTCTCCCATTTTATCCTCAATTTGCTAATCTGCTGCATTTTAAATATATGAAATGTAATATATATAATTATAATCTGCTTCGTCTTGCCTACTTGCGAAAATGTGAAAAATTTAGCTAGAGGTTGCTACATTTTATTAGATATGCTTTTTTTTTTAGCCATTATTAACAACTTTTCCTTTGACAGGATTTCAGAATTATAAACAGTAAACTTTAATATTACACGCACATGCTCAGTGCTCTGTCTTTTATTATCCGTTTTTACACCTCTTTATTTCGGCGTGTTTTATTACCAGGCTTTGCCGTGGCCACTTTAAATGTCTTTTGTCTGGAGTATTTTTTTTTTTTAATCCCTGGGGCTATTGGGACAGAGAAGTGTGTGTGTGTGTATGTGTGCGTGATGGGCGTCTTGCAGCGTGACATTTGCTAATAAAGGCCATTTCAAACATGGATGCTCTCATGAGACACACACACACACACACACACACACACTTTGATCTCATCTCCCTCACTGTTTTCTGAGTCTCCTCGCACTATATTGTTGTGACACAGAAATTCAGACCAGTGCATCCACAGCTGCAGGGCGAGAGACAATGACACACACTTACAAACACCACTTTCTCAAAATTCCCCACAGCCGCGGTTTAAAAAGGAACGGGCACAGAGGTGAGGTGTGAGGATGTAATGAAATAACGGTGTACCTTTAGCCTAGACAACAGCTGCATCTTCGCAGAATGCTTTCTTTTTTAACGTTACGATTTTGAGAATGTTCAATCTGTCACGCTTTCTGTTCCACGAACATTTTACACGACGTCCGGCATATTCCTACAACATTTATGTGACATTTTTAGTTCCCTGAAAGCTAATATTAACATTTCTATAATTTCTTCAAAACATTTGGGCAGCAACATATTTTTTTTATTAGAATTCAGCGCTGTAGAATTCTCGATTCTGATTGGTCAAAAGGTGTTGATTCGTTATCTAGAACAGCACAGCTCAAACAGTAGTTGTGGCTGTAATTTGAATCACAGGTTTATATTAATGCAGATGTTTTAACGTTTCTATAGTAACAACTCATTCACAGGGACTTGGGCAGTGGACGTGCAACGTAATAATTGATACTGCGACGTTTTCTGTAAGGAAACAGAAAGACACAGATGTTTATTTAACATCATGTAGGGAAGGAGTCTCCAGTGTCAGCGCTTTGCAGTTTTTTTCCTGTAACATGACACACTTTGTAACATGTTTTGTTGTCTTATGAACTTCGAGTGTCAAGAATTCCACCTCTCAGTTCACACCGCGGCTCTCGGGACGTGCCCTGCCTCCCAGTGCGAATAGTGCGGCTTCTGTGTATCGTTATTAGTTCCTGTCATGTGATTGTGTCTGTTCACGTGCATCTTGTGATTTTATGTCCCTTGATCATTTTCACTTGTTTTCAGCTCTTTCCTGATTAGTTTGTGTATTTCATCCTTTCCGTGTCTTTGTCTCCTCATGAAGTCTTCTCATGCTTTTATATTCGTTAAGTCCAAGCCTTTGTACTTCTTGCTTTAGATGCTAGCTCATGATACTCATTTCTGATTATGGATTGTCTCTGTTTGTTTCCGCCTGCCTGTGTTCTGACCCCTGCTACGGACTGTGGCCATGTTTCTTAAATTGCTGAGTAGACGCACTTACGTCCTGCCTCTCCTCTCTGCATGTTACATCAAGAGAGAGAGAGAGAGAGAAAAGAGAGGCTGGCGAGGCAACGGCTGTTTATAACTGCAATAACATAACTGAGAACAGGAACTAACTTGTTTCACAGACCTTCCAAATCATTAATTGCTAATAATAACAAATGAATAAAAGTTTAATGTGTATTTCTTTAATCGATGGCAATTTACTGTGGTATAAGAGCAATAGAACACCACAGGAAATGATGTCATCTTCCTATAACAGCACATCCCGACACAGACGCAGAGAAAATGTTCAACTTTACTAGAAATGATGGATGATCAGTCATCTAAATTCTATAATATTTTCAGCATTGCTGTTTTTTTTTTTTCATTATTTAAGTCAGAGAGAAGGTGATTATTTGCTGTGAAGTTACAGATATTAGGCTAAATAGCGAGCTGGAGGTGGACTCTGAGCTTATGCATCCTTACTGATTCGTTCAATCACAAGTGATTTTAATGTCAGCCATGTAACTAACATGAGTTACCTACAAGCCTACCTACTAACTGAAGAATTGTCACCAAGAACCAACTTTTTTAATAGTGGAAAAAGTGCAAAATGGTTCCAGATCTCTACAAAAAAGCGCTGATAAACATGAAATGGCTGTGCTTGTGCAGCGTCGAGAACATACTGAATTCTCTCAGCAGTCGTTCCACTGCTGCAAAATCCATTAATCCCACTCATTAATTATCTAACCGGATCATTCCCCAGTCCTGTTTTTTCCACACAGAGGAAGTACAGGCAGACCCTCGCTCCCTCTCCTCACTCTCTCCCTCTCTCCAGACGGACATTTGTGTTTGAGGTTGACGTTCAGAATCTGTAATGTCGCTCCAGAGGACATTCAGTGGTTTGGAACGAGGCCTGTTTAAGAAACGAGGCCATTTTCCAAACCAAAATCATTCTAATTTGTTTTTATAAATACGCAGATGTTCAATTTTCATAAATATGTGTATTTGTGTCTTGGATTGCATTTCTGCATTTCGTCTGGTTCGTCTGTTCTTTTTTGGGAAGAGCACTGGAAACGCTGTGTATAATAAACATAAGTCATAAATTATTAAAAGTATATTTAACGAGTACAGAAAATTACATGTATAAGATCAAAACATTGTTAATGCTCAGTGTATTTCTGCCAGAAACAGACCGTACACCCGACAGTAAAACTGAACACACACACACACACACACACACACACACACACACACACACACAGTAGGAGCAGAGGTGTGCACCATATTGAGATTCAACCAATTGTTCACTTTCCTGTAGAGAGCGAATGAGTTCAGGTTGGTGAGCTTTTACAGACGCAGCAGAGCATGCTAATGAGGTAGCGAGCGCGCTAGGCTAAAGGCTGTAGGACCCTCCAGAATTAGCTTTGAACCTGAGGAGAGCCCTCTTCATTACCTACGAGACACAGTAGGCCATCACAGAGAGAGAGAGAGAGAGAGAGAGAGAGAGGAGATGTTCCCTAAACACTGAATGAAATCAGCTCAAAGGAGAAGAAGTGATGGCACACTGATGCCTTTTCACAGGAGGGGAATGAACGAGCGAGAGAGAGAGCGAGAGAGAGAACGAAAAGGAGCTAATTCCAAGCATCCTCAACCCCTAACTTTTTTCACAGCTTCAGTGCGTGACAATTTGAAATTGTGTGGGTTTTTTTTGTACACGGTGGTACAGTGGGTCGCTTTTGCAGCCTCACAGCTCCTGGTTCCCTAGTTCGATGCAAAACTCGGGTTATTCTCTGTTTAGAGTTTCCCCGTGTTCTCCCCGTGTCCATGTGAGTTCCTTCCAGGTTCTCCGGGTTTCCTCTGACCTCCCAAAAAACATGTCAGTAGGTGTGGATTTGCTATGCTACATTACCCCTTGGTGTGAATGAGTGTGTGAATGTGGTGTTAAGTCCAGTGGTGTGTTCCTGCTCACGTCCAGTGTTCCTGGGATAGCCTCTGGATCCACCACCACCACCACAATATCTAGCTATATAGCTAGATATTAGCTTTGCCAAATTTCTGTGGTATAATCACCCTTTCATTGATTGTTTTTCCACAACAGCATGACACAGAGAGTTTCATTTTCAATGCTTTGTCTATGCTAATCATGTTAGTTAATTATGCTAGTCATATTAAATTGCTAACTCTGGCTTTTGTTTCTCAGATCCTTCTCGGATCCTTCAGTTTTATAAACTAAACCAAGACACATAAGAAATCTGACACCAAAGTATTCCGTGCTTTAGTAAAACAACTTACAATACACGACACAATCTTAGCATACAGCACAGTCTTAACTGCTGAGTCATGCTAACGCTGTGCATCAAAAAAGTGACAACGGTATGCCCTTTTTACCTACTGTGTGTGTGTGTGTGTGTGTGTGTGTGTGTTTTCCATCTCTACTCATCCACTAAATATGCTTACACTATGTGATGCTAATTAAAATGAGTCTCATTTCCATAATGCTAACTCGTCCCTGTAGAACTTCCGTCATGATTAGCAACATTAGCTTGTCAGGAGTAGCGTCCAACTCCAAATATACACTATTTAAACACATTTAGTCTTCATATTTTTTCTTTTTTTTTGTCTTTGAGGGGCATTAGAAAAGCCTTTCTGCCTCTCATGCTTGTTAATTAGCATTTGAAAAAAGAATAGTGATGCTAATTCATAATTGTGATGTTAATGTGCCTACTGTAAATCTAAAATGATTTTCATAACACTAACGGACTGTGCAAGCTTGATTAGCAGGATTAGCACATTTTTGTTAGGATTTTTGAATGTTTTATCCACCTGGCCACGCTCTGAGTGTGTGTGTTTATGCTGGCCTCATTAAAGTCCACTGAGCTCTATCAGAGCGAGGTGATACACTGTCACGTCGGTTTTTTTGTTCAAATGGCGGAGAGCTACTTAATTCATTAGCGCCGAGCTGCTTTTGTGATTATCAAACGCTCAAGGTCAAGTCGACCTGACGCTGGGATTTAAATTAAAGTTAAATATTTATTAAATGTCGGCAGAGATGGGTCAGATATGACGAGCTCATTTCCAAGTCAAATCCGAGACATCGGAGAGATCTGACTCCAAACACTGTGGGAGGTGTGTGTGGGTGTGTGTGGTTGTGTGGCGATCATTTCAGACCAGTTAAATCCATCCTTTCAACGTGCTCGGCATTCTGGGTAAAGCAGTCTGAGAATGTAGTCAAAATGGCAAACTTACTGTAAATATTTATACTGCAGCGCTACATACTGTTTACTGTAGTGTCTGATTTCAGGAGCTGAGATTGAGAAGATGACTTTAAACACACACACACACACACACACACACAGTAAACACATTCCTTCAGTGATTCATGAGGTGAAATTTACACTCCTGTACTTTCTTTCATTCTTCCACTTTATTCCGCTCTTTCTTTTTATTTCTTTCTTCTTTTCTCTCTCTCTCTAAGATACAATATCATGAATTAAAACTAGATCATTATTTTGTTAAATTGCTGATTACCACAGGAGGCTGATGACAGTTGAGACCAACAGGCCTGCTGTTAACTCCTATTAATAATGTTATTAATTATTATTTCTCATTTTCTCCCTTTTAGCTCTTTGAAAACACATCAGTTGCTAACATCCCTCATCCAAACTTCCCTGTGCTATTTAGGTTAGCCAACAAAACCAACGCAAAACACAGAAAAACGCAACAAAATCAATGACAGTGCGACAAAACCAATGCAAAGTGTGGCAAAATCAACACAAAGCATGACAAAACCAACACAAAATGCGATAAAAACCAACACGAAGCACGCAAAACTAACGCAAAGCTCGACAAAACCAAGGCAAAGCACGACAAAACCAACGCAAAGCACAAAAATCCAGCGCAGAGCACAAAAAAATCCCACACAAAACCAACGCAAAGCACGACAAAACCAATGCAAAGCGCAAAGCAAAACTGGCCAGGGACAGTATTTTGTATTCGTACTGACGGTGATGTTTTGTATGATATATCCTGCAGTATATTAAAGATGAGAATGCAGAGCTGTTTGTGCGTTAGAGGAAAACTGGATCACATGATCACACAGGACACAGGAAATGAAGCACAGTTGTGACCTCAGCAGACACCAAAGAAAATGATATTAAATAGTAAAATAAATGATAAACAGCCCATTAAAACCCAACGTTCCACAGGCGACCAAAGAGAAACCCGACTGTCCGAGGCTGAGAGAGATGAAGGGATGAAGCGCTCACTCTATCTATCCATCACCTGGCTGCTGGGGTCGCACTGCTCCCTCTTTCCGTTTTTATCCTCTGTCTCTCTCTCTCTCTGCTGGCTCTTTGAAGACGGGACATCTCTGATCTGGTTAATCTCTCTTGCCGTGTGTTGCAGCAGCGATTATTTACACCGAGGGTGATGGATGAACACGGAGCGACAGAGAGAGGGAGAAAGCATGGAGGAGATATTTCACTCGCGTGTAAGGAAAAGTGTCCGATGGTTTAAGGGAAAGTCACACAACATGACAAGCTTTCAACAGGAAACACCGCTGCTTAGAGGACGTGCAGGCGACGTTGTAGGGTGTCAGGGGCCGATAAAGAAGTTTAAAGAAAGCAATACTGCTAACACACAGCGTGAGAGGAGAGAGAGAGAGAGAGATGGAAAGACAGAAAATGAAAGGAAAAAATTTTTAAAAATCACAAATGCAACATGTCAAAAACAAAGACTGAGTGAGAAGAGAAACTGTAAAAGAAAGAAAGAAAGAAAGAAAGAAAGAAAGAAAGAAAGAAAGAAAGAAAATTTAAGATTTATCTGAAACCGAAGTGTTACTGGAGAACCTAAAAGAGGATGGGAGAGCATGAAGATGAAGAAAAAGAAAATGAGGGAAAGGAGGTGAAGAAGAAGAAGAAGAAGAAGAAGAAGAAGAAGAAGAAGAAGATGGTGATGAAAGAGGATGGGAGAAGTTGAAGATGAAAAAGAAGAAGAGGAGGAAGAGGAAGAAGAAGGAATAGAACAACAACAAGAAGAAAGATGAGAAAAGAAGAGAGAGCAGGATGATGAGAAGAAGTAGTAATAGTAATAGAATAAAATCAGAAGAAGAAAAAGTCCATCTATGTTGCCACCATGTCCCACATTCTCTCTCTCTCTCTCTCTCTCTCTCTCTCTCTCTCTCTCTCTCTATCCTCAGGAGAGGAATCTATCAGTCCTTCACTCTCACTCCATCCCTAATAAGCGTGTGAAACACGTCGCCTCCCTGATGGTTTGCGTACATGAGCTCGAGCCAAATCAGCAGCTCAGCTCCCAAACAACAATTCAATTAACTAATCAGGAGCCTTTAATTAACGAGGGATTTACCTCCACATAAGAGAGAGAGAAAAGAGAGAGAGAGAGAAACAGAAAGAAGTAGACAAAGAGACAGAGAGAGAGGGACACTACGGAAAGGCAAAAATAGAGAGACAGACACAGAGAGAGAGAGAGAGAGAGAGAGAGAGAGAGAGAAGGACTCACTTAAGGGAAAGATCGAGAGATAGAGATAGAGAGAGAGAGAGAGAGAGAGAGAAATTTCTCACATTTTTAGCTGAATTATTCCTATAATTGATGGAATAATTCAAGAATAAAACACAAAACATCACACCACACTGAAGTTGATTGTTTTCCTATAACAGCATTATAGGATTATTGTTTTATTCCTCTTATACCACAGCAATTTGCCAGCAATTAAAATACTTTTTAACTAAAGAACGTCATATCATCCGTTTCTTTCAACAGTTAATGTTGTAGAATGTCCACGAAACAAGTTCACTCATTTCCTTTTGAAGTTAAACTCAGTTTGTTGTTAAACTTCTTCTGACCAATCAGAATCGAGGACTGAGCAGCATTGTGGAATAATGTTAAACAATCCGACCGTAAACGCACACTGGCGTATTTCCTTCTTCCTCGTGCCCTTTAAAAAGCTTCCTCTCGTTACAGCAGTCCGATTTCATACACGCAGAGCTGAAGGCAACACCAGAATGACTGAACTCGTCTTATTTTTTTCTGAAAACGTGCAGAATGAAGTGTGTTAATGGAGGAACAGGGTTGTGAAGAGCATTAGCTGCTCTTCCATTTCCTTCGTTTTTAACGCACATCCAATCCGAGCCGTTCTTAAACTTTAGTATCTTCAAATCGAAGGCAGACATCTTTATTCTGAAGGATAAAATTTCACACTTACACTTTCAGAGGCGCTAAGCTTTTTTTTTTTTTTACTCTTTCTTGATATCTTATTCCGCTCACACCCTGTTTCAGACGTTGAGGAGTTAATGAGCTGAGCGTTCGTCAGGAGTTTCTGGACACAGTTTGTAATTAGAAGAAGAAGATTGACTTCAGAGGGTTTTTTTTTTTTTACTTTGTTCAACGCTCTTTTGGAAAAAAAAAAAAAAAGAAAAAAAAAGAAATGAGGTTCCTGGTGGCCACAAAGAGAATAAGCAGATGAAGAGCAGGTGATCACATGGAATCAGTGAAACCAAAAGAGATTTTATGAAAAAGGAAGAGACAATAAAGTGAGACAAAGGTTCGGATTTTTTTTTTAGCAGGACAACACTTATCAAAAAATAAAAAAGTTAATGGTGGACGTTCAGGAGGATTCCAATAATGAACCGGTTTGTACGTTTGGAGAAAAGAGGATGGAAACATCATCAAAGCTCTCACTGGCTTGTAAAGAATACAAACTACTGAACTGCTCATGTTCTGCTAATTTCACTAATTAGAGAGCGAAAAAAAAAATGGCTCAAAAGTAAAATTAGGTGAAGAAACAGAATAAGAGAATGATGAAACAGAAAAGGAGGCCAGAAAAGAATAGAAAAGAGAATAAAATTAACAAAGGATGGAAAAGAAAAAGTAAAAAAAAAAGGATAAAAATAATTAAGAAGAAAAAAAGGGAAAATGAAAGATGATGAAGACGAGACAAGGAGAAGATACAGATTATATGGTAACGAAGGAGGGCGTCGTTAAGAAGTAAAAAACAAAATGTAGAAGTAGGAGACGACAAAGAACAAGAAGGTGAAGAAGAAGAAAAAAACAAGAAGAAGGGAAGAAGATGACAGACAGAACAACGGGAGAAGAAGAGTAACATGAGCAAAACGAAGAGAGCAGATCTTCAGAACATGATATGATCATGAAAAAAGTGGAAGGTAATCAAAAGAAAAAAGAACAAAATAAGAAGAAAAGAAGACAATGAAGGACAACTACTACTAGAAGCAAAAAAAAACAAAAACAAGGTAATGGTGAAAAAGCAAAGTAAGGATAAAAAAAAAAGAAAAGTACATGCCATATGTGACTTCTGGATTACTAATGGTGTCATGAGAGAGAGAGAGAGAGAGAGAGAGAGAGAGAGAAAGAAAGGGCTTGGGATAAGGCAATAAAAGAATTCTAAATGAAAGTAAAGGGAGGTGACTCATTTTTTCCCTCCCACACACACAGAAAGGTGCGAGATGTGGCCAGCCCACCTGCTGAGTCATCACTTCCTGTTCCTCTAATCCAATAGCAGTCTATTAGGGAATGATGGCTTGTTGTGACAGATACAACTGATGAGTTATCCCGTGTTTTACGAGGAGGAATGACATCAATCAGTGACTGTCACATCCTTCAACATCAGCTAGTCTTTACCACAGATGAGTGACGGCAGTTTTATACCCGTTTCATACCAAAGTGCTGTTGAGGTCTCCAATCTGATTGGTCAGAAGCTGTTGATTAGTTTTCTATAACAGCGGAAAAAAAAGACAGCGGGCAGGATACAATGACAAAAAAATAAAAAATAGAGGAAGAGCATAAACAAGAAGCAGAAAAAGACAAAGGAAAAAAAAAACACAAAAGAAGGAAACGCAAAGAAAAGGAAGAAAAGAAGAGAAAGAAGAACAGCTACTGGATGAAAAAAAAAGGTAATGAGGGAAACAATAAAGAACGGACAAAGAAAAGTAAGTCTTATGTGAAGGAAAGAAAGAAAGAAAGAGAAAGGGGCGAGAGAAGACTGACAAATAGTAAGGAAATTAAGACAACAGAAAGGGAAAGCTTCTTTAATGAACAAGAAAGAAAGAAAACTATAATTTGTGGGATAGTGTGCGAGAGAGACAGGAAGCCGCAGGGATAGGAAGCGAGAGGGATAAAGAGTAAGAAAGATAGACAGAAAGTGAGAAGGAGAGACGCGGAGGACAGACAGAACATTTGAACTTATCAAAATCCTGCTGCTGTAATCCGCATCCTGGGTTTTACCGAGCACAGCCACCCGTGTGCTTACAGAAACCTGAGTCCTTATCGCACGACACACACTCACTGCCCTCATTCAGCCACACAGGTGTGTGTGTGTACGTTGCCAGCAGTTGTGTAGTCCCACAGTAGAGAAGTGTCACTCCTACAGAAGAAGTTGCTGCAGATCTAAAACCCTCCAGCTGTAATGCTGACTCATATAGTCACCTCGGGGAGAGAGGGAAAAAAAAAAGAAAAAAAAAAAAAAGTTTGAGCCTCCACAAACAAATGATTTTATTATTTTATCCTTTCTCGACAACAACAATAAAACTTTCAGTCTGTACTGCCTTCGAAAATGTAACTTGAGTAAAATTGAGATCTAGCTTAAATTTCTGCTCGCGCCCCAAAGTGAACTTCCCGAAAATCCTCTAAAGAAAGTGGGAATGGTCGTGTGTTTCCAAGCATGGTGCAAGCCGAGCGCCATCGTTCACACCCTCACCTGCATACTTTATGTACACGTGGAGGATTAAAAGCTGTAATGTTCAGCGATTTCATGCGCAGAGATGATAAACACACTCATGAGCTCCTTCTCGAAAACGTTCCGCTGTCGTCGTGACTGTCGGCATGTCTCAAATCGAAACTCTGAACATACGTTCAGGAGCATTTACTAATCTAGAAAATCCAGACGACTCGTACGCAAGACAAATCGTTCGGTAGGTTTAAGGGCAACATGAGAGGTTTTTAAAATTCAAAAACACTGACTCTAACGGGAATATCGGATTGTATTAGTACTCAATAACGAGACAGTAGAACGAGAACAGAACAAAAGTATGCGATTTGAGACACGACACTAGTTTGTTACACAGTGACATATGTTGCTATACTGCCCCTACTGTTTATGTTATTGTTTATGGTATTACACCACATGGACGCGTAGCATAAATTGCACACGTAGCGCTCCAAACAACCGCAGAGGACACGTGGCAGCCATCTTGTGTACGTGTACTTAAAAGCAAGTATAGTCTATCCACTTGCTGACCAGGCTCTTTTCTACTTGATCGGAGAAAGACCCAGAAACCAAAGACAGATCGATAAGATGGTGTTTCAAACACGGATTTGAAATGGCTGTTTAAAATCTGATGAAAAATTACATAAATGACATGTGGCTTTTGGCTCAACTAACACAAATACACATTTTCAGGTTTAAATTTAATAAAACAGCTAAAAGTAGTGATGTGGCAAATAAGTTATTTCATACTTTAATTGCTACCTCAGGTGAAAGCCCATAAATTAAAAATGTACATTTATAAAACCACACTGAAAAAATTAACCTTGGATCAAAATAAAATAAAAACAAAACTATATTAAGTATAAACTATACTACATTTTTTGATAACATATTTGTTGACTGCAACCAATCGATGCATTTTATTACATTGTCCAAGTTTTCTTTTTCTTTCTCTTTTTTTTTTCAGTGCAGGCCAAGTGAAATGAAGCTTCTAAATGAAACATCCATCTGTTCATTATTATTAAATTTTGATACTTGTTCTTGTTTACCTAAGTATGAGTAATTATGAGACAGTAAAACACCAGTTTCGGCTTTGAAATGAAAAAAAAAAAAAATGCTTACGTGACCAGCAGCACAGCGATTTCTGCCGCTTAAAAGATTCCTGTGTACTCTTTCATAATTATAAAATATTATAACTAGTCATAAATACTAAGATGCTAAGTCATAACTATGAGATACCAAATCATAATTTTGAGATACTCTCTCATAATTTTGAGATATTGTCATAATTAAGATACTAAGTCAGAATTATGAGATACCAAATCAGATTTGATATATTGTACTAAGCCATAATTATGAGACACAAAGTCATAATTTCAGAATATTATCTCATAATATTTAGATACAAAGTCAGAATGATGAGCCAACTAATCATAATTTTGTGATTACAAGTCATATATTCAAGCTACTGCCTTATGTTAGAACCATGCTAATGTGTAGCTTGTGTACATGCATGCCTTCCAACAATACCAAGAATATCTAAAAATTCTGCCTTGTTATCTCATAATTATGACCATGTATCTTGACATTATGACTCCTTATATTGTAATCGTGACTTTTTATCTCAGAATTTTTACTTGGCATCAAGGATTTTTTTTTTAAAAGTGCCATTAACAGTCTTCCATACACAGCTGCTTTGTCTGGATTGACCTTTAAAGGGGTGGCGCTCGGTAGTGCAGTAGGAGTGCTAATTTTAGCACTTTTTTGCAGCCATGAGATTTTCTATAATATTTCCCCACCCAAGTATGAATTATTCAGTAAAAAGAAAAAGCGTCAACATGGCACGCAGCCAGGCCCTCGTTTACCGAGATAAAACATGCTCGTTTGTGTGTAAAATCTAGTGGATATGTTACAGGCATTTGATAGTCAATGACTTCACCTTCACAGTAGGCTGAGGAACCTATATAAAAATAGTATGACACCAATTAGAGGCGGTGAAATGGCGGAGTAACTGTTGCGTTCTGGTGATAAATTGAACGTAATTAGAAACATTTCACCAGCTGTTTACATTCTGCTGGCATCAAAGATGTGAATCTGCAAGGAGTACTGAATATGAAAGCAACTTTCAAGAAGCTTTCTTAAATTCTGTCTGGAGAATGGATTTGATAATGCAAGCGTATTTTACTTTTGTGTTGTTTTTTTTTTTTTTTACTGTTAATAGTTATTAAGCTAGCTAAGAATAGTTTGGCAAGTAAGCTACAAAACTTTGTACAGAAATGTGTGTATATACAGTGGGGTCTACTGGTTGAGACGCTTCTAATCAGCATTCTTTTCTAATTTATTACAAATCTGTAATAATGAGTGAAAAGTAGAACTTTTGAAATATTTACATGAATTTCTTAGTATTTGCTATGTTCCCCATTTGCTTTAACGACAGCATGCATTCGAGCTGGCACGGACTCTACAAGTTCATGTAAAACCTGAAGATCCGTGTTAGACCAATCCATTGACGTGTCGTCTGACCACATGCTTCAGTGGAAGGGATAAGCATGATGAAAATCTGACCTTTTGTACAAAGGAGTTAACATGATCGAGATCACAAGTTTGCTCAAATTTAAATAGTGACCTAGAAATAATGCATAATCTTGAATATTCGAAATTTTGAACATTTCCTTTTTTTAGTTTTTACAAAATTCTAAAATGTTTACCGAAATGTTTATTTCAAGTTTAGAAAAAAAACATCCCAGATTTTTAATGTGATCTCAGACTTTTGGATCCCAAGCTGATCTTAAGAACATTGAATTGGATTTCCTGTTTCTCTCTGTTAAAATGCTGAATCCTGGCTAAACTGCTAGCTGCAACAAAATAAGGATTTTCTTTTGTCAACGGTCTTCCTTTTCTGTCTTATGTCTGGAATAAAATGTGAATTTGTAGTGTGAGTGCAGCTTTAGCGTGACACCAGCAACCACCTAAACCAAGTAGATTTACACACCGTGTTAAAATGCACAAGCATTAATCATCACGTCCAGCTGAAGAACTCTGGCACGTCTGCGCTGACAACATATCGAGTTTGCAGATTCATACGCGGCTCTTGTGCAGGGGTTTTGGAGTTACTTTCCGTTCTCACAGAACTCGAACACTTGTCAAAGACGACACATTTATAGCCCTTGTGAATTCTCTCCACTATATATAGTACGTTCCTCAAGTTACGAGGATGCTGATGATGGTTTTTCCAGACGCTTTGTCTTATTTTTCTTACCTACACGTAAAGATCTACGGCTCGCCATCACTCCCTCCTGTGGCGCTAGAAGCATTTTCCACATTTTTATTACCATGTATGACAAGCTCGTTGGCTCGACTGTGGATCTTCATGATCTCCAGGCTCTAAGTAAGACTTCCCATGAGCACCATAAACACATATTAGCTGCAGTAATGGTCATTAGGCTGGTATCATGGAGAAGATAAAGAAAATGGTGTTTGTGTGTGTGTGTTTGTGTGTGTGTGTGTGTGTGTGTGTGTGTGCGCGTCCACACACAGGTGGAAACTATTACGGTTTTAAAGACATGTTTAACAAATTTGGTGCTGTTGGTTCATTTCCATCAGGTTCACTTTATCAGGTATAAAATCTTACATGAGATTGGTTCAAGTCTATTTCTCAAATTAGTAAGTATGTTATGTAAGGAATAAAACGCTTTCTGTCATGCAGTTATAGGAAAATAATCAACGACAGGGTGGCGTGATCAAGCGGAGTTACTGTTACCAACCTGAAGTTGATGATTGTCCTATAACGGCATGCCATGAAGTGTTTTATTCCTCTTATCCCAAAGAAATTTCTCAATGACTACAATTGTTTATTTCTCACAGAACGTCGTGTCCTTTTTTATCCGTTCACAGTTACATCTTATGTTGAGTTCCTGTTATCACTTACAGTACAGCGGGTGTTCCCTCACCAGCCTCTCTTTTTTCTCTCCCTTTCAGTTAGAAAGAGAGATAGAGAGAGAGAGAGAGAGACAGAGAGAGAGAGAGAGATGAGGTCATGGTCGGTCCTGAGCTCTGCCTGTAAACTTTATTCCCAGACGTTTCAGAGGTCTTGCAACAGGAAATCAAAGTGGCGTAATTCTGTTTGAGAAGGAGTGTGTACAATTTTTTACCCTACAGGACTCAAGACAACAGCACTACAAAAGAATAATCTATTCAGGTGAAGTAGCAGTTTTTATTTTTCTTAACAGTTTCCCTTAAAAGTTTTAGTCTATTGAACATTTTTTAAAAATTAATTTCTTTGATTTATTTTCTAGAGTTGTCTATAACATACTAAATGGAAATGGAGGTATCTATCTATCTATCTATCTATCTATCTATCTATCATTTAGTTAATAATATTATTATTATTATTATTATTATTATTATTATTATTATTATTATAGATCGCCATGTATTGCTGTGTGTGTGTGCGTTCTGGGAGAATGACATAGTGCTTGACTGGGTTTTCTCAAGGTTTGCACAGTTACAGTCTGAGGGAGAAATCCCTCGCTCACTCTCTTTTATACACACACACACACACACACACACACACACACACACACATGCCAAACTGGTGTGATCATACATACACACAGGCAATGAGGGTGATCATGCACATATACACTCTCCTTCATATGTGGGCTCTTTCAAAGAAAAGTGAGTTAGGTAAAGGCTAATATTTATGCGTGTGTGTGTGTGTGTGTGTGTGTGTGTGTGTGTGTGTGTGTGTGTGTGTGTGCGCACACGCTTGTGTGCCCACATTCAGACGTACTCTGTCTAACCCGAAGACCACAAACCAAAATTACTCGCTTCAACTCAAATAAAGAGTCTAAAGTCGAAACGGAATCTGTCATTTATAATCGACACAAGGAAAATGAAACCCCAGTCACATGACCCTAATTCACTGATTCACTGCTGAATCAAAATTAGTTTAAACAGACAGTTGGTTCTGTTTAAACGTGGTTTGTTAGCGTACTAGGAAATATAGGATAAAAAATACTGCCTTGTCTGGATTTTACAGTGTATAATTTTCTTTATTGTAAAAGTCACATTAACATGATCACAGAGTTCATGTCTCAGTTACGAACGATTACTAACCTGAACTTAAGTGCATTTTTCTTGTGCGCTATGGGATGTGACGGAAAAAGAATCGCTTTTTTCTTCCCTGAATTGTTTTTGAGTTTAAAGGCAAGAGCTTGTGTTTAAAGGTGGTGGTTTAGATGGTATGGGGGGAAAAAAAAATCTGTTGATTCTACTCAAAAAAAATCTGGCAACCTTGGCACACAGGAGATTTTATTTTAACTCGATTCTGAATATGTGCAAATTTCCCCATGCAAAGACTGACATAACTTTCGGACTCTACAAATGATCTATTAACTCCATCACTGATGCTGTGGAAGGTTCAATGAAATATTTGCGCAAAGCTAACTGAGGTGTTATCACAAGGAGGAAAAGACTACCGTAAATCCTAGAGTATCACGCCTACCGTAAATACACTAACAAATGGTTACAATGATGCTAATGGATAAATGATAACACACACCATTTTACTGTAAAAGTCGCAAAATGTTCTACAGGGTTAAACCATCAAAACATCTGTTTTGCATTGGAGACATTAGTCTCTCTCTCTCTCTCTCTCTCACACACACACACACACACACACACATTTAGAGTTTAGAGTTACTCTAGAGTGTGTTATGTTATTCCTTATTCAGCTGAGCTTTACATCACACACTGCTATCAGACTGAGATCTGTTTTACTACAGGGTATGTGTGTGTGTGTGTGTGTGTGTGTGTGTGTGTGTGTGTGTGTGTGTGTGTGTGTGTGTGTGTGTGTGTGTGCGCAAAATCTAAACCAGGTGAGTTTCATAAAAGGAAAGAGATAAAGACAAGACCAAAAACAATGTAGAATATGAAATGGAGAGGGTGAGAGGGAAATAAAGAGAGAGAGAGAGAGAGAGAGAGAGAGAGGAGAAGGAAAGAGGAACGGAGAACGACATGAAGACAGAGAGTGAAGGAGAACTAAAGAGATATGATAGAAATTAAAATGAATCAGTATAAGATGGAAATAAAGATCGACTGACAGAGATAGAGAAGTTAAAATACGGAAAAGGACAAAAAAAGAAGAAACAGAGAGCTGAAGAAAGGAGTTAAACTTCTTTATGCATTAAACTACAATATTAAACACGATGAGGTCTGCATGTCACCTGCAACACGATTCTAGAGACTCACTTTAAATTGTGTTTTATTGCAAAAAAATAAATGCCAAGCCACTTTTAGTGGTGAATTTTTTAACAGTGAAGTTTTTTTTTTTTATTCATTTGCAGCTCACTTTTCAAGACGGAAGTTAATTATAAATAGAAGAATTTTTAAAACTTTTTTAAACTGATTTTCCTTTGTTTTTTTTTTTTGTTTTTTTTTATTAAGCACCTTCACGACACCTTATCCCCTGATTTTTTCCCTAATTTCGTCTTGGCCAATTCCCACCCACTATTTTCTCCCCCATCATACGACAGCTTCCAGCCAGGGAGGGTGAAGGCTAACATCTGCTTCCTCAGAAATACGTGAAGGCATCCAACTGCATCTTTCCAAACACACACGGCGGCGTAACACATTCGGGGGAAAGCGCTATCCACCCTCTTCCGCATACATGAGCTCACAGTCGTCCAGCACTGGCTAGTGTTGCTGTGATTGACAGGAGAGAGAATATGTAAGCCCCTCCCACCCCGAGAGCACAGACAATTTTGGACCAAATCCAAAGGGCAAAAATAGACCAAGAGCTCTGCAGGTTAATAAAATTAAGGAAAAAATTATGTTGATTTAATACCAAAGGTTTCAAATCCACTCTGTAAGACAGTGTTAAGTGTTGGTTTGGCTTCTGTGTGTGGGGAAAAAAAAACTCTACCTGACTGCAAAATGTTCAAGGATTATAGTAACTGAAAGTGTTCAAGAGGTGTAGTTGTTTCTCTCTCTCTCACACACACACACACACACACACCTGTATTTCCTTATACGGTTTCCTGACAGTACAACTTCACACCAGTCCTCCTACGTCCTCCTCACTGTTTTCTTCTCTCTCTCTGTCCCCACACACACACACACACACACACACACACACACACACACACACGCTCGTCCTTCCCAGCTAGTGTCCTCGTTTCCACATTCCTCAGCTCCAGTCCTCTCTGTCTCTCCACCACTTGCAGTTTAAATGACGTTATTATTAAAGCCTCCCCAACGTTATTATTAAAATCTTTCCACTCGGGTTTCCTGATCTCCTGCAGCTTCGTCCTTTACAGAAACGATAAATCAGCCGAGCTCCTCGCACATAAATCAGCCAGCTGGGAGATCGGAGGGTGATAATGTGTCAGGGCCCAGAGACGGCCACGAAAAATCCTTTCAAAAAAATAACACACAGGAGGAAGCGGACATGCTATAAACGTCAGATAAGCAAGAAACACGACTCGGGCTGTTTTTAATGGGTTTCAGAGCACGCATGTGTGTGTGTGCCTGAGCGTGTGTGTGTGGGTGGGTGTGTTTATGTGGTTTCAGTATAGAGGAAAGCCTAAACCCACAAATATGCTAACACTGCTAATAATGAATGATAGCGAAGTCAGTTAGTCAGGCAAATGATATCATGTTCAATGTCCCAGCTGACTTAATGGTTAGCCACATTAGCATTTTGATTAAAGTGTTTATTTAGAAGAAATATCTAGAAAGAAAAAATGTTAACACACAGGAATTGTGGGTTTAAGCAGAAGCAATGCTAATCTAGGTAACAGCAAGGCACCTACTATTACCACACACACACACACACACACACACACATCAGTTTGATGGTAAATAAAACAAGATTTATCACTTGTAAAGGTGAGGTGTGTTCATTTGGTTTTAAATATTTTGCGAGTGGATGTTGGTCTAGCATAGTTAGCATGTCTATCACTAGTGATATCGAATGCTAACAGTTACAAACAAACTGAGCCACAAGTTACAATATGTTCAATATGAAGAATGACATAACTATACATTATATAACTATCATCCCACAAAATCCTCCTGTCATTGTGCATTTCTTTCTGGTTAAAAAAAAAGGTCATAGATTAGCCGCTAACGTAGCCTATAAAGGACTACAGAAAAGACCTACTCTCTAACCAGCTAACGTTAGCTAGACGGAGGCTTTGCTAGCACTTTAGCCTCATTGAAGTGCGTTAAAAAAATCTGTTATATTATCTTCATATATGGTGTTAAGTTTATTTTATTGTCTTGTATCACATGATCTACTCAGGTGGGAGGAGTTATACAATATCTATAAAACAACAATTATATAATAATAATAATAATAATAATAATAATAATAATAATAATAATATAAAATGAATTAAACAATATTGTACTATAAATTTATCTTGCCAACTACACATGCATAATCTAACGTTTGTTAATCTTTATTGTGCTGTTTTTGGCCTTCGCTCTTGCCTGTAATATGCAAATGAGCACAGGTAACCAGTTATAAGTGTTTATTGTTGGTTGGTGTCAATTGTTGAGACCTGTATGAAGTCGAGGCTCGTATGATGTGTCAGTGACAACCTATTGCACCTAGTATTAGTTTGCTTTCTGTTCTAGAGTTGGGTTTTGGTTAAAAATAAGCCTATCAAGGGGCAGCAACCATTCTCGCGTGAGTGAAGCGTGCAGGAACAGAGAGAGAGAGAGAAAGAGAGAGAGAGAGAGAGAGAGAGGAAGGGGACGAATCTGCCATTACACAAAGCAAAGAAGATGGTTAGTCTGGTGTTGAGTCAGTTTGATGAATTTTTCTAAAGGAAGTTCACCCCAAGGCTGTTGGAGTAAACGGTGAGCTGTTCATCTTATTCCGAGGTGCCGGAGAATCCACGTTTCGCTAAGAAAGGGGAACCTCAACCTCGCTGACATTGAATTACATTCTTCCTGCTGGTGACCATGAGCGGAGTGTGTGAGCGGCGTGTGTGAGCGGCGTGTGTGAGCGGAGATTGGTTAGCCTCACTGTACGTGGCATGCCATCTTTTTTATTTTAACTCTTACAGAGTGAAGCGGCTGATTGATTTTTGGCCTCAGTGCACATCAGCAATAAAATATAGATTGGACATTGAGTTCGGGTTTGCGTAATGAACTATTAACCGCGCTCGAGTGCTAAGAGTTTTGTTGAGTATGTTGACAATTTACATATAGAATGATTTTTGTTAGTCTCGACACAGAGGATTTTTGTACGAATTCCTTTTTGTGCACTGAGCCTGTTTACACTGTTAAGTCCAATGTTCATTCGTTAACTTTATAAAAAACTCAATCCGTTTTTTTATTTGCTACCAGTAGAGGGGGATAAAGGTACTTAAAACCACCCCAGTGGGGCGCTACACACGTTATCGGAACATTTTTATTTTGCGTTTTGAACGTATTGTAGCATATTTGTGTAATTAAACAAACAAATGAACAGAGAAGGAAACAAAGACAAAAAATAAATAAATATTCGTCAAATGAATGCATGCCATCTTGACCTGGGATACTACATAAGATTAAAAACAAAACAAAAAACAAAAAAGTCTATGTTTTAAGTGCTGGACCACACACACGCACCAGTATTTATATATATTGCAGCCCATCTCACCATCACAGTATATAGCAATTTAATCACAATATGATATTTTGCTCATATTGCTCAGCTCTAATAGCAAGTCTAGCGGTGACACATTCGTCTTTGTTCTCAGTTTGTTTCAAAATGTCTGCTCAACTTTTCTATTATAAAGGGGAGACCATGCAAATTAAGAAAATACTCTATGAGATTACAATCGGAGTAATTAAAAAACAAAAAGATCAGCAGTTTTGTGTGATTGCTGTTGATTGTGTTAACACCCCCTCCTGGGCTGCAAACTGTTCTACTCATGACAAAACGCAGACACGCACACATACACACACACACACATGCTTAGACGTGCAAATAAGAAGCTACACTGATCTCTACACACTCACTGCAGCTCACTTAAAATATCTGACACCTACAAAGGCTACAAGAAAGAAGGGATCAAGCGAAAAACACGGCTGCCGAGAGTATCTTTTATTATTAGTTAAGCCACTCCTCCTCTCTAGCCAATAAGAACACGTCGCTTTGTTCCTATATTAGCATATAAACAATGATGGGATGTTGTTTGACAAATAAGCTTACAGTGTTTACTTGACTATCTAGTACCTGGAGGTTTATAACGTCTCAAATCCATCCTGACATCACTGAGCCTCCTGAACGGCTTCCGCAGGATTCATTCAATTCACTCGTATTTATATAGCGCTTCTGACAATAGCTATCATCACTAAGCAGCTTTACAGAAATCTGGATTTCGATTTATATCCCTAATGGAAAAATCCAGAGGCGGCAGCAAAAGTGAGAAAAACTCGCCGTTATGACGTGACGGAGAACCCTGGAGTGGAACCAGACTCAAAAAGGAACCCATCGCCCCCTGGGAGACACCGGAGAGTGCGATTACAAATCATTATGTGTAGAAACTGTACTAAGTGTGCTGAAAGGATGTTCAGTTTGAGCATGGGACATTCTTTATGATTTACATTAAACGCATTTTATATACACTGAAGTCTCCAGCACTTTCGACAGAAGCTAGCCGTGTTGTTTAGGATGAGGTCGCCAATCGCGCACACGTGATGGAGTCACGTCTTTTTTTGATGACATCACAAAAAAAAATGATGTGTGCGTGATTGGCGACCTCACAAAATTGGTATCTTTTTGTTATATTAAGATTCCGTCATAACGTTTTCCTTTAACATTAACGCTTTGGCCACCAGCTTGTGTTTTTTTTTAAACAGTTGATTAATTCCATGATACCGCAAAACCGTGATATTTTCAGACTAGGTTATCACACTGGGAAAAATGTCAAACCCTAACACCCCTCCTATGTATTTAGAAAATTTCAAATTGCAGTGGCTTCTGATTGCTCCGCCCCTTCTGCTACATAACAATGAGTGCGAGTAGCTGGTGTTAAATTTTAGCACACTATCCAAGTACTAACAGTGAACTACACAATTAAAGCAGCAAGTGTATTGCTCAGTTGCCGGAGATTGCAAGTGATCGACGTAGTGCACACTCAACATCCATCTGTTTCTCATTAGTCTGAAAACAAAGGGCCTCAAGATTTCATCCACAATCACGACCACAGCAACACTGCCCCAAACTCCAGACTGATAAAAACATGAGCAATGTCCGCATCGTCAGCCATGATCTTGACACTTTTACTAGCTTTCACTGAACTCGCCACAGTTTTGATCAGCGTATAATGCTTGGAAGCAAAACTTCAACCATCGACAACATAAGAAATAAACAACAGGGCATGGTGTTACAGGAAAATAATCAACGAGTTACTGTTACGGTCCCAACGCGTTTTATTCCTCTGAAACCGCCGCGACCTACCGACAATTACAATGTTTTTGCTAATTAAAGAACGACACATCGTACTTTTTTATCTGTTTGTAGTTACATTAACTTTGTGGAACGTCCGTGAAACAAGTCAGTTCCTGTTCTCACTTACATTATAGCAGCTATAAACAGTCGTTCCTTCACCAAATGCTCTTTATTCTTCCTTTTGTAGTTAATAAGACAAATAAACGCTGCTTGTCATGTCACCGAGAATCCACAGACCCTGGAGACTCTTTTAAAAAAAAAAGCGAAATAAACATCTCCTTCACAGAAAACTTCACCACAATCAACATTTCTTCGCTTGTTAAGTAACAGGCATGTTTTTTTTGTACGTGGAGCAGCTGCCATACATGTGCAAGCTGTTAGTATAGAAACGAGAACATATTAGAACAAACGCATTAATTTAAAACTGAGGTTTGCAGCTTCACTACTGTCCGAGCTGCTGTTATAGAAAAGGAATCAGCTCCTTCTGACCAATCAGAGATCGAGAAACTTCTGAAAGCTCGGCTCTTAATGCATCCTGGAGCTGCAGGTAAATTTTGAAGGATTATTTGGCGCAAATAGACAAATACAACATCACCTCATGAGTCACGTATTAAACCCTAGCTTTATGCCAGTTAATTGACACTCTGGTGTAATTACTCGTCAATAAGTGCATGTGATTTAGACTTAATGGACACGAAGGCGTAATTACTCTCTAATAATTACGCGCAAAAGCCATTGCAGTGAACTCATGAGTGAGCGTCAGGCTATAAACCGCGGCGTACTGATGGTTCAGTGGCGTTTTTGGAGCACATCACCGACGGCAGGATGAGGAGCACGAGGAATTTTTGGCTCATGATGACGATCGGATTCCCCAGAGCCGTTCTGTTGGAAATGTGTTCTGAATCACAGCCAGTGTGTTCAGGAGACCATCATGGAGAAGTCATGTGGAAAAACTTAGCATGAATGTCAACCTCAGGATGGAAAAAAATAACGTTGCGAGCACAGAAACATTCCTTACGTCTATATGAAGCTGCTATATGAGGGATTATTCAGGGAAAGTGTTTTTCTCCATCAGGTGTGCAATCTATACAGAGATATTCCCTTATTGGACAGTCAGTCGAGGCGATATTCATTTCAACCCTAACCTTATTATTTCAGTCATTTACGCAACCCAGTAATGTGATCTCTTTATATACCATATACTTTTTATATCATATACATATGCAACTCAATAACATCACATCCACAATGCTGGCTTTTTCTCAGGAATGCTGCTTTGTGTCTCAGGAAAGCAAAATCTGTCAGCACTGTGAAAACGTTGTGTTTATTTCATTTCTATTATTCTAATATTAAAAAAAGACTGAAAGTGTTTGATGAACCCCAAAAACTCAGTGTTGACTAAACGACTGGAATGCACCAAAACTTTGGGTGTATGTTTGGGGGATGAAAATGTAAGTAAGTACCAGAAAAACCTTTTCCACTTTTTCCCCAAGGACAGGAAGTAGACTTTTAATTAAGAATTCATTCATTCTTGAAGTGAGTTTACAAAAGTATAAAAAGCTAAATTGTTTATTCTGAGTCGAGCAAAATTACAACATGCTAAATAATAAAAAATCGCGTGTGAAAATTGAATATTTTGATTAAAAATAAAACTAGGATCGAACCCTAAACAATCTGCTTTAAATTATGGGTAATTTATGCAATTATGGATTGCGCTTCCTGGATGCTGGCATGTGATTGGTCGTTTGTATTCGAGTTTGTTGTTAAAGAGCAATTTAACAGATGTGAAAAGGTGTTTAAAGCTCGTCACGCCATTCAGAGCACCTCCATAATTCTCTCTCATTCACATAACATCCCTCGTCTGATTGTTATTCCATCCAACGTAACCTCGGATACACGCCGCTAAAAGCACCTGCTAATTATCTTCATTGTCTAGCTACAACACAAGCTTGCGTTCAAACAGCTCGTACAAAACCAGAGACATTTTTCTAAAAGCAGGATTTCTGCTGGAGTCGAGAGAACCGGAGGAAGCGTTCACAGACGGATACGCGACTGAGCTGAAGGGAAGAACACTGAGATCAATGCAGGGTTTCCAATTAGTCTCGATTGGCAGCGGTAGAGGGAGATTAGCACCCGAGTGTCGATTAGATTTCCTGCTCTGTCAGACGGCCAAACAAAGTTAGCTCTTTGAATAATTGCTATGGCGGATATGCGAATGGAAACAGAAGATCGATGAGAAATTATCCGATTGATGACGGTGCAGACGGTGAAGATATTCTTCATAGAAAACAACGATATGACCTGAGGCGTGTTGAACGCAGCATTTAGCGAGCTCAATTCACAGATAAATCAAGTTCATTTCAGAAAGAAAGTCCATAATTGTTGGACAGATACGCAACTGAGCCGAAGACGAAAAGACACTGAGATCACGCAAATAGCTTGAAATATCGGAAAAACTGTAATTCCCACTTTCTGACTGGGAGAAAAACATATCAGCCTCCATATTGGAATAAATAGTCAGAGTTTTTGCGGCTTTCTGACAACCCCTGATTTTACCAGGAAGTGAGGCAACTGGCTACGTAAACATGGCGTGTTTTTAAGGAAGCAGACTTAAATTAAAGCAATAAGCCATGACTGTGTGATTGTGTGATGATGTTTAGCTGAGTGTCTAAAACAAACTGGGAAAAAAAGATTCATTTATTATTAATCACATTTTCAATAAACGAGTTCCTGTCTGTTAAAGGTAAGCTTTTGTTGCTAGGCAACATAACACTCTTCTTAGATTAGAGCATTCTATGGATGGAAAGATGGCAGTAATGTAACGATTTTATTAGTTTCAAACCTACTGCATTAATACAGAATACAGTTATTGTAAAAGCTTCGAATGGGGCTCAGCCAATCGCATTTTACAACCAGGTCTGTTTTAAGGAATCTTAACGGGAATTTTACCTCATATTTTAC
>CM040990.1:2464553-2480492 GCA_022985145.1 Pangasius djambal | reverse complement strand
AAGAAAGAAAGAAAGAAAGCATGCATGGCAGAATTAAAAGAAGGAAAGATTGAAGGTAGGGAAAGAAAGAATGAATGGAGGAAAGAAAAAGAAAGAAAGAAAGTATGGAAGAAAGAGAAAAGAAGAGCATTAGACATGTGCTCCGTCCAGAAGTGTTTGAGTGAGCTAAGATTAGCGCACACTTCACATCATGATCTCTTCCACCACACACACACACACACACACACACACACACACACACACACACACACACACACACAGAGCTAATGAATATTCAGATGAGTCTCTGTTCATTTAGATCAAGGGCACTTCACTCCCTGCTCCCTTCACTAAAGAGCAAAGAGTGAAAATACACTCTGGGGTGGGGGAAAGGGCAAAAAAGAGAGATGAGAGGGAGAGAGAGAGAGAAAGAGTGAGGGAGAGAGTGAGTGAGAGAGAGAAGTAGAAGAAGAAGAAGAAGGATGAGTAAAAAGGGACAAAAGAAGGAAGAACAGAGGAACACACTGGAAAATGGAGTAGTGAGATGGAAAGGAGCAAGAAAGACAGAAAGAAGAGAGATAGAAAAAAGAGATGGAAATCTTGCTAGATGAGAAGAGTATAGAATAAATCAAAGAGAGACAAAAATAAATAAATAGAAAATAAGAAAAAAAGATGAGGAGAAATGAGAAGAGATTATACTAAAAAAAACAAGGATAGAAAGAAAGAAAAGGGGAAGAATAGAAAAGCAGAGTAACTGAAGAGAGCAGAATAATGGAAGAAGAGAATGAAGAAAGAGAAAAAGGGGGAAAGAAAAGAAGAGTGGGATACAAAGGAAGGAAGGAAGGAAGGAAGGTGAAAAGATTGTTGAACAGAGAGGTAAAAGAAGAAAAGGAGAAGATAGGACTGGAAAAGAGGATGTAAAAGAGAAAAAGGGACTCAGAGATAGAATAGAGAAAAAAGAGAGAGAAAAGTAAGAAGAGATTGAAAAGAGAAAGTGAGAAAGAATAGAGAAAGAAGAAATGAGAAGGACAGAAAAAAAGGGGCAGAAGAGAGTAGACAACAAAATAAAGACAAAAAGAAAGAAAAGAAAATATAGAGAGACTGTGTGATAGAAATGAGAGTAAGAATGAAAGAAGAGAGTGAAAGAAGGCATGGGGGACAAAGGAGCAAAAGTGTGGAATAAAAAGAGTGAAAGTAAGAAAGCGAAAGAGTGAAAGGAAGAAAGAGTGGAGGTAAGAGTGGAGTGGAGGAAAGAAAGGACGGAGGTAGGAAAAAAGAAACAAATGCCAGAGAAAGAAACAAAAAAGAAGAAGAAGAAGAAAAAGAACAGGCGAACAGAAAGAAAGAAAGAGTGGAGAAAATAAGAGCAGTCATAAAAGAGCAGATCTCATTCGGAGACATCTCATTTGCATATTCATTAGGTTATTAAATGTATGCGCTATAATCCAGCCAATCAGTGATATGTTAGTGTCGATGTTTATGTGAGGTGTTAATACCACTCCCTGTACTGATGCTGAAATTATGGGATGTGACAAAGCTATGCATTTGAATATTCATGAATTCTATAAATATATGAATATATCAAAGGTTTCTCACAGCTTTGTGCTCGGGATTGTGCTTTTGACAATTGGTCACGGCAAGTTTGTGGAAAATAAAATCAGATCTAAAAACACAGGAAGTAGAAAAGGAGTTTAGAGCAGCAGTGTCTTCTTTAGGTTCTCTAAAGAACATTTCAGTGGAGGCTTCTTTAACCAGTTTTATCAGTGCTGTAATTTATCATCATTCACAGTGAACTGTGATGGATGGATCCGGAATATCATCCAGGAATTCCATCCTGGAGATGTGAAGCCAGTCGTGCAACAATGACCTGAAGAATCGTTTTTTTTACCAGATGAAATGGTTTCTTTGGTTCTTTAGAGCACCAACAAAATTGGTGAAAAAACAGCCATCCAAAGGTAAATGGTTCTTCCTGCCATTTTAATATTTATGAAGACGATCACTCGTAGCAACTAACTTTCAACCCTTCATTGTTGATGCCAGTGAAATGAATCAAGAACCATTCGAGATGATGGCTCTATAAGGTTCTCATGTTCTTTTTGGAACCAAGATAATGGTCCCATCTTCAGGCAGCTTTCATTTTTTACTCACACTATCTTTACATAGTCGAGTTTCCCCTCTCTCGATTCAAATCATCTGAATCTGAGATCTGATGAGAACCAAATCAATTTGGTTCAAGAACCATCCACTTTAGAACATCTAAAGAACCTTTTATGGTTCCTTTATCTTAACGGTATAGATCAGATCTCATCTCACCTTTATCCTCAGTGTATACCCTTTCAGTGGCTGGTTCTAGAACTGAAGCAATGTTTTAGCAATTGCACTAATATGGAAGCTTCTTCAGGGTTAAGTTCACTGTGGAGCCAAAAATGGTGAAAGTGTGTCCATCAAAAGGTTCTTTAAGAAACCAAAGTGAGTTCTTTTAAAGTACCTTTTTTTCTGGAAGCTTGCTAAGCTTTGTTTTTCACTCAGTTCACACTTCGCTTCACACAGTTGAGTTTCCTTCTCTCAGATCAAATCATCTTGTGAAAAATAAGATCTAATTTATTTCTCTAAAATAAATTTAGAATGATACAGAACTTAGAATGATGAGAACTTTTTTTTTATTAAAAAGTGTCTTTAGTTCCCCAAAGAACACTTCAGTGGGTGTTTTTTTTTAACCATTTACGATACCACATTAAACTAAATAATAAAGAACCTTTCACATAATGTAAACATTATATGAAAAAACAATCTTGCAAACAATGCTTTGGAAAAGATGGTTCACAGCCATCAAAAGGTTCTTTAGGAAACCAAAAGTGGTTCTTCTGTCATAGCTTTTATGGTAGCCAAAGAATTTTCTGGAAGTTCTATGCTATTTTTGACTCACAGAAACTTTACACAGTTGAATTTCCTTCTCTCGGTTCAAGTCATTTTGTGGAAAAAAGATCTAAAGTAGGCCCGTAAAATACATTTAAAGTGATGTTACAGGAGAACCTTTGGTTCCATAAAGCACATTTCAGTGGGTGGTTCTTTAACCATTTTTGGTGCCATGGTGAACTAAATACTAAAGAAACTTCCACATAATGCAAACTTTAGTTCTTGGTGAGAGTAGAATCCATCAGAAGGTTCTTTTAGAAACCAAAATTGGTTCTTCTGTGGTAGCTTTTATGGTAACCAAAGAACCTTTTCTCAAAGCTCATTTCTCAGCTCCCATTTCTCTCTCACCGCAACATTTTGAGTTTCCCTCACTTTGTTCAAATCATCTAGTGGAAAATAAGTTCTAATCTATACCTGTAAAAATAAGGGAGCCAGAAAACGTCCTTTAGACACTTTAGAACATTTCACTGAATGGTTCTTTAACCCTTTTGTTGCCATAATGACCTGAATAATAAAGAACCTTGGTGGTGTTAAGAAAAGATGGTGAGAGTGGCATCCATCAACAGGTTCTTTAGGAAACCAAAATCAGTTCTTTCCAGGTAGTATCTACACTCCTGGAAGACCTACATCTTTTCTGGAAGATCCAATCCATTCTCCTAAAACAAATTTACAGTGATATTTTTTAGCTCCCTAACCAAAGTGGTTGATTCCACAATACTAAAGAAAAAAAGATCTAATCTACAGTGGATGGTTCTCTAACCATATAATGCAAACATTTCTGGTTGAAAACAATGTTCCATCCATCATCCATGGTGTCAAGAAAAAAAGGTTAAGGAACTGTCCATAAAATAGGAAACTAGAGGCAACTAAAACTTTTCAGGCACCTTTATTTTTTAAGAGTGAGATCTGATCTCATTTCTAAGAAGTAGTCATCAGATTTATCCTTTGCAGTGTCAAAGTGTCAGTCCTGCAGCAACTTTACACAGCCGACTGATCACATAAGATCTGATCTACACTCCTAAACTGACGGAGTTTGAAAGGGTTCTTTAGCAGAATGCCAAAGAAAAACCATTTTAGGGGTCATGATTAAACGAATAAAGAAACCTTGCGTATAACTGCTGGAAATGGTTCCTCGGGTCTTGGTGGCACCAAAAATAGCTGAAGAAGAGAGGTGAACTTTCCTTCATAAGGTAAACTGGTTCCTCTACAGTATCTAAAACTATTTTAGATAGATTTGGACTTAGAAAGTGATTCGACAAACCAACTTTTGTTCATAATGTCCAGCGGAAAATGAGATCTGATCTACTAGTTTTGAACAGAAATGGATCTTCAGAGCCTTTTTGGTGCCACGATGATCTAATAATCACCACCTTCAACATATTTACACCATTTTAGGCTGGAAATAATCCTTAAGTTCTCTGAGACACCAACAAAAATGATTAAAGAACCATCATTCATCAACTGGCTCTTCGCTGGTGACTTCTGATGTACCGAAAGAACCTTTTCTGGCATCTTCTGATGTACCGAAAGAACCTTTTCTGGCATCTTCACCTTCATTCTTTTTACAAGCAATATCTAATCAATTATATTTTAAACAGCAATCTATTCAGGATTGTCATTTTGCCAGTTGGACACAGCGATGCCATTAGAAATTAATCACCAACTTTCACCTCTTCTGGCACCTTCATCTTCATTTTTAAGAGGGAGATCTAATCTATCCTATTTGCCACAGAAGCCCACTCACGGCTGAAGCTGAAAATGAGATCCGATCCACTACTCTCAGTGCAATCATATGGATCTTTAGAGCATTTTTTTTTTGGTGGCGCAATTAAATCAATCACCACATTCCACTTTGGAAATGATCCTCCAGTTGTTTCTGGCACCAAACAAAACACGGTGTGGCTCAAGCACCATCGCTGTATCTAAAGAACCTTGTCTGGCATCTTCATCGTTATTTTTAAGAGCGAGCTCTAATCTACACTATTTAAAACAGCAATCTACTCAGGATTGTCATTTTGCCACACACGACTCACAGCTACTCACGCGGCCAAGTTTCCTTCCTTCTCATTTCCGCGGAAAATGAGATCCGATCTAAATTTTCATCTTAAAAGTGCCCGAAATGGATCTTCAGCACAATGCCATTAAGGGGAGGGAAAAAAAAAAAAGTTTCGGTTTAGCGGCGCAACGAAATCAATAATTGCCAACGTCCTTTTTTTTAAGGTTAAAGATGATTGTTTGGTTCTTCGTGTCACCAACAAAAACAGTTAAAGAATCATCATTCATCAAACTTCTCTTCTGTGCTGACTTCTCTCGTATCTGAAAACCTCTTCTGGCACTTTCAGCTTCATGTTTAAGGAGTAAGATTGACTCCATCCAATTTCAAACAGCAGTCCACGGCCATGCACGACTCACAGCGACTTCACATCAAGGCGTTCCCTGGACACTGAGATCTGATCTACGGTTTTCAACTCCTGAAATGATCTTTAGAGCAGAGCGATGCATTTTTAAAAAAAAAAAAAAAAAAGGAAATATTTTTAGTACCACAATGCAATTAATAATCATCACGCTCCTCTTATTTCCTACATTTAAGGCTGGAAATGATCCTTTAGTTCTTTGAGACGCCAGCAAAATGTGGCTCAAGGACCAACGCTGTATCTAAAGAACCTTTTCTAGTATCATCGTTTTTTATATTCAAGGGTAAAATGTAATCTAACCCATTTTAAACAGCGATCTATTCAGGACTCTCGTTTTGCCAGCCAACTCGCAGCAACTTTTTTTTTCCCCCCATCAAAACGTCCTGTGAAAAATGAGATGTGATCTACTGTTTTAAACTTAAGGTCCCGGGAAAGGATCTATAGCCTTTTAGCTGCCACAATGATATAATAATCAGCATCTTCCACATGATCAAAGGTTAGAAATGATCCTTGGGTTCTTTGAGCAACCAACAAAAAAAAAAAAAAAAAAAAGATTAAAGAACCATCATTCATCAAATAGCTCTTCGGTAGTGACTTGTATTGCATCGCGAGAACCTTTTCTGGCATCTTCACCTTCATTTTTAAGAGTTAGATGTAATCTATCCTGTTTTAAACAGCAGTCCACAACCATGCACCACACACAGCAACTTTACACAGCTGAGTTTCTTTCAAAATGTCCTGATCAGATCAGATCTGATCTACAGTTTCAGCTTAAGGTGCCAGAATACGGATCTTTATGGATATTTTTTGGTTGAAACTAATCACCAAATTCCACATATTTACAACATTTAAGGCTGAAAACTATCCTGTTCTTCGAGAGACCAATCATCATTACACCTACAGAACCTCTTCTGGCACTGTTATTTTAAGAGCAAGATCTAATCTGTCCCATTTTATACAGCAATTCGCTCAGGCTTGTCATTCTGCCAGTTGGACACAGCCATGCACGACTCACAGCAATTTTACACAGCAGAGCTTCCTTTGAAATGCCCCGTCGAAAATAAGATCTGGACCTACTATTTTAAACTTAAGGTGCCTGATATGGACTTTTAGAGCAATTGGCATTGAAAAAAAAAGAAACTGAATTAATCATCATCATCAACGTCTGCTTATTTAATGTTGGAGATTTTTCTGGCATCTTCACCTTCAGTTTTAGGAGTAAGACCTGATCTATCATGGTTTAAACAGCACTCCACAGCCATGCACGACTCACAGCAACTTTACCCAAACCAGTTTCCTTCAAAAGCGGTTAAATTCATCGAATTTCCTTTTCTTTAGTGACTTGTATTGCATTAAAAAATAAATAAATAAATCAGAATTCTCATTTTGCCACTCGGACACAGCCAGGCTCGACTTTACGCAGCCGAGTTTCCTTCCAAATGTCTCGTGGAGAAATGAGGTCTAATCTATGAAACCATATTTGCAAGCGGGAGTTGTTAATGTAGTTCCTGCACCAGTGGAAACTCCACTCGTATACAAGCTCTGAGGAGCTGCAGGTCCCCCCCCCCACCCCCCACCCCTTCATCCTGGACTGCACATTTTAGTGTCTCCTGCTGTAACACACACACACACACACACACACACACACACACACTCACACACTCATCCTCATCCTGAGGTGTGTTAATGAGTTTTCAGCTTCAGGTGGCAGTAAAATGTGCACTGCAGGAATATTACAATGTGCCAAATCAGCACAAATGCAGATTAAAATCAGATCTAATCCCGGATCAATCCTGACCATATTCCAGCAGTGCGTGTTGCACACATCGAGAAATTCATTCACAGCATCTCCTGCGCATCACCCACTTAAAAAGAAAAGAAAAAGAAAGAAAGAAAGAAAGAAAGAAAGAAAAAAAAGAAGCATCCTGCCGGTGCGTAACATTTACAGCGCACACATCCACAGCTCTCATCCGCGCGCGCGCGTTTCTCGCCGGTAATATCCACCCTGGCTTATAATCTTTTCTCTCTGAGCAAGTGCAGGGAGAAAAGAAGGAGAAGAAGAAAAAAAGAGGAAGAAGAAGAGGAAGGAGAAGAGGATGAACAGAAAGTCCGGAAAGAAGGAGTCAGTCCCGGGCGGCTCGCGCGTTCAGGATCGACTTTTTTTTTTTTTTTTTTTTTTTTTACGCGGAGGATCTCTGAGAACTGATGCGCAGAGCGGAAGCGCGGGGATGGAACCACGCAAAATGAAAGAAAAGCGCATAAAAGAGGATGAGATGCGGGTTTTGGGTTTGGTTCTTTTTACCGGAGAGGAGTGCAGGAGGAGAGCAGCTACGGAGAAGAGCACCGGGAGCGCGCGCATCCTTCCGAAAGAGCCGCGAGCCTGGAGCGAACTGACGGGGAGAGAACCGCGGATGGGGAGTCTGAGTCTCTCTCACTCTCTCTCTTTCTCTCTCTCTCTCTCTCCTCTTCTCTGAGCACCCGAAGAGCTGCAGCGCCGCTGTGAGCTCCTCCTCTCTCTCTCTCTCTCTCTCTCTCTCACACACACACACACAGAGACAGAGAGAGAGAGAGAGAGAGAGAGAGAGAGAGATAAGCGCTTAAAGCCTCACACTGTGACTGTGGTTTAATGATGAGCCACATTTGAGAGATGGCGAGAACGACAGAGATGGAGATTCGCAGATGATTAGAAAGAAAAAAGAACAAGAGAAAGAGAAAAGAAAACGATAGCACGAGAGAGAGAGAGAGAGAGAGAGAGAGAGATGGTGAGATAGATATAAGTGAGAAACTGTGTAAGTGAGAAGAAGGTAGAAAGAAATAGAGACAGAGATGGAAAAAAAAAGGGAGAAAGATCTCCAACAGCAGGAATTGTGTGTGTGTGTGTGTGTGTGTGTGTGTGTGTGTGTGTGTGTGTTTTTTTTTGGGGGGGGGGTATGGTACGAGAGAGAAGTAAGGAAAGACGGTGAGAGAAAGATGGAGATAATGGAGTGAGTGAGAGTAAAAAAAAAGAATGATAGTGAGTAAAAGAAAAAAGGGAACGGAATAGAGGGAAGGAGAGGAACAAAATGAGAGAGGACGAGTAAAAGAGAGAGAATGAGCGAGAGAGAGAGACAGTGAGGAATATGGAGAGACGAGCGCTTAATGCCACACACTGTTTCTGGGGCTCAAAGGTGAGCCGCAGTTGAGAGATGGCGAGAACGACAGAGGCGGAGATTGGTTAAAAAAAAAAAAAAAAAAAGACAGAGAAAGAACAAAAGAAGCAGAGAGGAAAAGGGAACAGTTGAGGCAAGTTTGCGTGAGAGGGAATGAGAGAAGGAGAAGAGAAAGAGAAGGATCAAAGTAGGCACTGTACGTTTTATATATAAAATGTATAATCGTGTAGAGGAAGTTTTCCAAATAAAGTTACATATAACAAGAAAAGAAGGAGGGACAGGAAGAAAACCGAGCATTTCAATGACTAAAAGAGAGGGAGACCATGAGAAAGAAAGAGGGAGAGGATGGATGGATGGATGGATGGATGGATGGGCCGAGAAAGAGACAGAGAGAGGGTGAGAGAAGAAAGGCGGAAGTGGAAGCTATTTTGACTCGCTTCTATGCCAATAAAAATATTGGACCGTATATAATATTAATCATAATAAATGGGCACTAAATCCTCTGTCAGCTGAGGCGTTTGTTTACGGCTTACGGCTCTGCGCACACAGAGCGGCCCGGCCTCCGTTTCCTGTGTTCGAACTGAATGATCAGTTTTATTAGTCTTAATTTATGAGTTTGTGCTGGCTTGCTTACTTAATTTTTTTGTAGTCTTTAATTAATGCAATAAAATGACTGATTTACACATGTTCTGGATGATGCTCTTAGTCCCTGACCGAGTGAACGAGCACGAGGATGTGTTTCTGATCGAGACTCTCTATAAGTCTATCAAATCTCTTCTATAAGTCGCTCTGGATAATGGCGTCTGCCATTATCACCGCCGTAAGCGTAATAAAGAAACAAGCAATTTAGACTCCTCAGTATCTTCCAGATATACAAATGCAGTAAACCGTGTATATTACATGAGGTTTCACGTCGGGGTTTACATTAGTTAGTCATCTTATGCGCAAATCCACGCACACTCAGGAGCACGGGCAGGATACGAGCGGTTTCTCCAAGTTTAGGGGATTTTCATGAAACTGACCGAATTTCTTAGGTGAACACTCGTACAAACAATTTGTCAGTAAATGCGTTCGTATTCCAGCTTGATAAAATGAGGCCCACTGAGAGAATGAGAAGAAGAAATGGGCGGAAGAAGAAAGAAAGGAAAAACAGTAAGAAAAAGAGAAGTAAGAATGGTGGAAAAAAAAAATTAAAATAAATAAAAGAGATAAATGACAGATGATGTGAGAAAAGAAGTACACACAGTGAGAGAGAGAGAGATACAGTGGGGGGGAAAAAGATAGACAATTAGAAAAAGAGAGAAAAAGAAAGCGAGAGATAAGAGGGAGAAGGGAGAGGGAAAAGAGACTGGGGAAAACTGACGGATAGTGAGAAAAGAAAAAGGAGGGATGAGGATGGAGAAAAGCTTGTGACACTGTGTGACTGTAAATCGTGCCGAGTTGTGAGTGTGTTTTTTTAATGTTTGGTTGGTCGGTTGTGTTTTTTTGTTTTGTTTTTTTTTTCCCCAGAACCACGCTCTGATGTTCCTGTTTGTCCGGAGAAGACCGGCGCCTTTATCCCGGCTCCCGTTTCTCTGAAATGATTTCACATCAAAACCAGACGCAGTTTGCTCTTGTTAAACACACATTATGACTCACAGACAGAACTCCGTGTTTTCAGCATCAAGAAGCTACACGTCTAAACAACATGTTAAAACGGGAGTAGGAACGTGAGAGAGGAGCAGAAACGCCGTCCTCTACGGCACCCCAGGGACCAGAGATATTAATAAACACTGTTTAATAAACAGCCGCCGTGTCCTTTCCATTACTCACTCACACACACACACACACACACACACACACACACACACACACACACTCTCTCTCTCTCTCTCCCTCTCTCTCTCTCTCTCCCCCTCTCTAACATGCACTCACATCCTGACAAATAGCTAACAGTGGGGGGAAAAATGCTGAGAGAGAGAGACAAAGAGAGAGAGAGAGCAAGAGGGAGAGAAAGAGAGGGGGAGAGCGATCGCTGTTTCTCCAACAGACCCCTCTCGTGGCCGACTTTTAGTCACATTAAGGATCGTTTCATTAACCGCCAGGACGCCGACTGGATAATTATCCAGATATTGTGTTTTCCCTTGTCCTCGCTAAGCCCTTATTACAGTGACCAAAAGCCTCTGAGGAATAAAACATTGTGCTGTTACAGGAAAAAAAAAATCAACGGCACGAGAGTGCGATGAACTGGAGGTTCTGCTACCACCCAGAAGTTGATTTTAGTATTTTTTAAAAAAATAACAGCACGTCCTGAAGTGGTTCATTCCTTTTCACCACAGTAACTTGCAAACGATTGCAATTTTATTAGTTTTAAAAGTTTATTTCAGCTTTCCTTGTTACGCAAGAGTAAACTCCTCTGTTCTGAAAACTGGTACAAAGCACTGACAGTGGAGACTCCTTCCATAAATATTTAATAAACATGTCTGTACAGAAAACCTCACCATGGCCATGATTATACTTTTTTCTTTGATAAATAAAGTTTTTTTAAATTATTTATTTATTTATTTATTTATTTATTTATTCTTAGGATTATGTGGATTTTACTAATTACTTTTTTTTTTTTAAATGTTTCGTTTCTTTTAAAAAGGATTAAAAAGGATTTAATTTTAATTTAATTTTATTTATTTTATCATCGTCTGTGAATTTTACAGTATAAAAATACAACATAAATAAAGTTAATAATGTTTATAATTTTATATATATAATATGTGCGCGCGTGTGTGTGTGTGTGTGTGTGTGTGTGTGTGTGTGTGTGTATCTTTATATGCACCTGCATAAACATCAGTAGGACCCAACGCATGGGGAGACTTTTCCATCAGAATTTTTTCAAATAATATATATACATTTTTTTAAATAAAATGTCCAGACATGACCTTGACCTTGGTGGAAAGAACATCCACATCTAAATAATAAACACAACAGGATCTCACAATGGCTCCAGCGTTGACTTCCTGTCCGTTGGGCTTTTTACGGGGCATGTGGGATACGTACTGCACGCCTTCTCATTCTCAGCACGGGTATTGTGTGTCATTTACAGGGCCTGCTGGCATCCTGACTGGTTCGGGATCGGTCCCTCTCTGAATGGGACGATGACAGATTCAGAGCTTCCCTGCCTGACTATGAAACAATGATACGAAGAAGGATTGGGGAGGAGGGAGATTCCTGAGGCCTTGAAATCCAATGTCCCTTATTGTCTGAGTAACAAAATTTGATAATGGGAGAATGACACACATGGCCGGCTTGGTCCAGCTGAACCAGGGCCTTTCCGTAATATGGTAATGTGATATTGCCACCCCTAATATTGTTCTGTTTCGGAAAAACACATCATTTAGATTCATGTTGTAAGCCAAAAAAAAAAACCAAACACCCAGAATCCTGCACCAACTTTTTTTTGTCTACTTTGCTTGTAAGTGTTGTACTGGTGTTTCACTGTAGTCTGTATTAACTACCATTTGTAGTCATTTCAACTGCCATTTGTAATGTCAAAATACAGTACAATTTGTCATTACTGTAAACAATCAATTATGGATGAAAATATTCATTAAAAAACACTACCTAGCAACTTCTGCTAACAGTAAATTACAGTAAAATATACACAGATCGGCCATAATATTAAAACCACCTGCCTAATATTGTGTAGGTCCCCCTTGTGCGACCAAAACAGCTCTGACCCGTCGAGGCATGGACAACACGAGAACACTGAAGGTGTGCTGTGGCATCTGGCACCAAGACGTTAGCAGCAGATCCTTTAAGTCCTGTAAGTTGTGAGGTGGGGCCTCCATGGATCAGACTTGTTTGTCCAACACATCCCACTGATACTCGATCGGATTGAGATCTGGGGAATTTGGAGGCCAAGTCAACACCTTGAACTCTTCGTCATGTTCCTCAAACCATTCCTGAGCAATTTAAAGTAACATCCACTATACTATATGTTTATAGAGGTTTACTACAAGAATGCTAATGTATATTTGGACAAAAGTTCATTCATTTCCAAGTTTGAGTAAGAGAAGGAAAGCTAACAAAAGTATATTAAAAAAAAACTAACGCTAAGTACAGTAGCAAAGTAAACTTGGAAAGAAGTACACTAAGTTCACTGTTAATATTCTAGCATGTTTAAGTAAACGTGAAGACACGCACACATAAAAACAACCAGAAATCAAGCTGCAAAAACTGAATACTGCGCCAAATAAGAAAATGTCTTTAAATGTCATCTTTAAAACTATACATTTATCCAGGTTTGCTGCAGGCATGCTAATGTACAGTATACCTGAAGAAAAGACAATCATTTTCAAGTATAATTACAGTTTAAGTAAGTAAAAAAGTAAAGCCTAGCAAAGAGCACTAAGTGTACTATTAAATTTCTAGCAAGTCTAAGTAAATCTGAAGAAACTGCACACAAAACTCTCTTGAATTTATATTCAAGCTACAAAAAAAAACAGATTTTACACTCTCCCTGGACATTGTTACCAAAATTCATTACAATACACTACAGAAAAAGAAAAATGTAATAATTCTTACAAATGACCAAAATGTACTTTACATCAATTTATTCATTAGCATGCTTGCAGGAAACCTGGATAAACGTCTATTGTCAAAATATCATGCAGCTGTAATTCATATCTACAGTACCTGTCTATTGAAAAGTACCTTTTTTTCCTTTTTTTGAGATTGATTACACTTTATTTTTAATTTACTAGTCAAGTAAATTAGCTACATATACTTGAAAAGAACTAGACAAAGTTAACAGTTAAAATTCCACCATGTCTAAGTAGACTTGAAGACAGTTACACCCAAAAGCCTGCAGTTTAGGGAACTTTCCCACCTATTAGCCCAGCTGCTGAGTCCAAAGCAGAGCAAACTTGATACTTTTTGTGGGTTTGCTATTTGGTTTGGTTGGTTTTCTCAATGTACATAACAAAAACGAAAAAGCAAGAAAACTTTGACTTAGCTGTACTCAATAATTTACCAGATAGTTATAGGAAAGACTACATTTTGTGCATCACAGCCGCCGTTTACTTTTGTTTCGTCAGTCCAAATCTCCAGATCACCAGAACTCTAGAACATTTTTATTGCTTCACTTTAGCCGTGCACTTGGCATTAACAATGTATTATCATCACTTTGTTATCGTTTGACTAAATCATTATGGCTTGGTTCTCTTCTTTGTTCTTACTTGCTAAAAAATGTTGAATCCTCAATGCGCCCTTCTAGTGCTTCTTTAGTAACTCTTAAAACGACACTTCATAAATCATTCTTCAGCATTGAATCTAGTAAACATGCATTCAAAATGTGTTATCATCCCAGGTCAAACTCTCAATATTCTTTCTTTATGTTTTAAGGTTTCTGCACAGACTGGAATTAGCAAATACACAATATGGTTAATTAGCGTCCAATTTATTTTCAATATATCATTTGAATAACAGGGTTGTACTTTAAGCAAAATCTTCAGTCAATATCACAAAATTATTGAATTTCACAAAGACAAAAAAGTGAGAATGTACTGTTCTTCTTCTCATTTCCCGATCTTCAGGAAATTCAACCGATGAAACTTCTGTTGAATGTGCGATTTGTGGAATATTCCAGATATTTCACAGGGGTAAATTGCTTCAGGTAATAGGTTTCTTTAATTGATGTGGAACTAAAATGTAATTTTTTTTTTTAAATTAATCTTTAATGGATGTCTCGTGGAAAGGGATGTTTCGAGCATGAGATGTCAAATGGATTCACACCTTAATGCTAAAAATAAGTATTTTAATAATAATTTAATAATACATTAAAATAGGACTTTGTGAATATTCACTACATTCAGTAATGATATACCAGCAAAGTAATCTATATGGTAGTTAGTCCTGAAAAAGCAGTCAGTTAGTGCAACTACAAAACTAGGTGGATGTACTGAAGTGGAAAAGCAGTGTAGTATAGATGTAACAGCATTTTCCTGACTATCGCATTCTAGCTTTACCCACGATCCACCTGTCAGTGATCACCTGCACCTGCTCTTACTTAATGCATTCATTATAGAGCTGTACATCCTCCTTTAGCTCAGTTTGTTGCCGTCCCGCTTTTGTGTGCCAGCAGCATTTTCCATTCATGTATTCACTGTAAAGAATTGCCGTAATTTCTGCAATTAAATAACGTGTTCAAACCAGTGTAATAGTATAAATGTGCTTCAGCGTAAATACCGCAGCTCTTGTGCTATTCTGGGGAAATATTTTCAATGCTAGCAAATTGTCCCGCGTCATAGGATTTTATAGTAATAACACAGTAAAACATGTTATTAAAATGATGTGATAACGTTATTATAATAACACAGATAAACATACAGTGTTGTTAACATTACTGTAAAACTAGCTGCCGAATTTTATTTTACCTGAAGCTTTTTTACCTGAATTTTGTCTAGCTAATTTCTTTCAAATTTTCATTTTTCTTTTTCATCATTTTGTATTTCTAAGTACTGATGTTAAAAAAAGAATTCTTCAATTATATTAGCGAAGTAGGGTAAGTGCAACAAGTTTAAACTGGAGGTAAAGCTAGGCAATGTTACGTAATGTTATGTAAAGTACATCCGTATTCATGAGATCTTGCTTGTGCGAGTTTGCATTTATGGCATTTGGCAGATGCAGAGCGACTTACAATTATCTCATTTATACAACTGAGCAGTTGAGGATTATGGGCCTTGCTCAAGGGCCCAGCAGTGCCAGGATTTGAACTCACGACCCTCCGATCAGGGGTCCAACGTCTACCACTTCCCACATAAATACCCCCCTCCCACAATTCCCCCTAAAACAGACAACTGCCCCCTAACCCACATACTGTATACTGCCACATAGCTAATCTCCCCCCACACTGCAAAATACCCACACCAGTGAAACACACATACAATTCCAAAAAAAAAGCATAATTAAATACCCCCTCAACCATAAACAGCCCTCTACAGCTAAATACCCCCCCAACCCTAATACAAGCTTAAATACATAAATAACTTTTTTAAAAATGTTTTAAAATTTAAACTTTATAATGTTTAACTATTTAACTTTATAAGGTGTACGAGACAGTGGTGAGAGCGGCCATGCTGTATGGTTTAGAGACAGTGGCACTGAGGAAGAGACAGGAGTCAGAGCTAGAGGTAGCAGAGCAGAAGATGTTGAGGTTCCCTTTGGGAGTGACGAGGTTGGACAGAATTAGGAACGAGTACATCAGAGGGTCAGCTCATGTTGGACGTTTGGGGGACAAAGTCAGGGAGGCCAGATTAAGATGGTTTGGACATGTTCAGAGGAGGGAGAGTGAGTATATTGGTAGGAGAATGTTGGACATGGAGCTGCCAGGCAGGAGGCGAAGAGGAAGGCCAAAGAGGAGGTATATGGAGGTAATAAATGAGGATGTGAAGCTAGTGGGTGCAAGTGTTGAGGATGCAGAAGATAGGGATAGGTGGAGAGTGATGATT
>CM040990.1:2447255-2464453 GCA_022985145.1 Pangasius djambal | reverse complement strand
ACAAAAAAAAAAGCATAATTAAATACCCCCTCAACTACAAACAGCCCTCTACAGCTAAATACCCCCCCCCCCCCAACCCTAATACAAGCTTAAATACATAAATAACTTTTTTAAAAATGTTTTAAAATTTAAACTTGTTTAACTATTTAACTTTATAAGGTGTACGAGACAGCGGTGAGAGCGGCCATGCCGTATGGTTTAGAGACAGTGTCACTGAGGAAGAGACAGGAGGCAGAGCTAGAGGTAGCAGAGCTGAAGATGTTGAGGTTCCCTTTGGGAGTGACGAGGTTGGACAGGATTAGGAACGAGTACATCAGAGGGACAGCTCATGTTGGACGTTTGGGGGACAAAGTCAGGGAGGCCAGATTAAGATGGTTTGGACATGTTCAGAGGGGGGAGAGTGAGTATATTGGTAGGAGAATGTTGGACATGGAGCTGCCAGGCAGGAGGCGAAGAGGAAGGCCAAAGAGGAGGTATATGGAGGTAATAAATGAGGATATGAAGCTAGTGGGTGCAAGTGTTGAGGATGCAGAAGATAGGGATAGGTGGAGAGTGATGATTCGCTGTGGCGACCTCTGAAGGGAAAAGCCGAAAGAAGAAGAAAGAAGAAGAACTATTTAACTTTATACCTTTTTAGCCTTTGGACCTATAAACATTAAACTGTTTAATGTTTCACATTTTTATAGCAAATATCTACTCTAGCCTTTGTAGCCTTTGTATTATGGTTAAAAGAAAAACAGCTACATTTCAAACTGTGCTTTTAAGTCAACTTGTAGTGTTTCTCAGCCCACACCCATGTATACTCTTCTGGCCACAAGCTTCAGAATCTTAAAGTTAGCAATCTGATTCTATAGATATACATTTCCATGCATCGTCTCTGATGGGAATAAATTTGGACAATGACAGAGTTTTTGTGATTTTGCCTTTATACACCACCACAATGGATTTGAAATAAAACAATCAAGATGTGATCGAAGTGTAGACTTTCAGCTTTATTTTAAGAGGCTCCACAAATATATGGCATTTACCATTTAGGAATTACAGCCATTTTCAACAAAGTACCTCCATTTTCAGGGGCTCAAAGGTATTTGGACAAAGTGACATAATTGTAAATATAACCATAATTTTAATACTTGGATGAAAATCCTTTGCAGTCAATGACTGCCTGAAGTCTGGAGCCCATGTTCTCACAACTCAAATTCTGAGTTTCCTCCCTGGAGATGCTTTGCCAGGCCTTCACTGCAGCCACCTTCAGCTGCTGCTTGTTTGTGGGCCTAAATGAAAAAGTCCATTTCTGGTTGTTAAACCTACTTGTCTGCCTGCTAGCTATGGATAAAAACCTGCTAGCATGAATCGCTGGAAATCTACTATTAAATTAGAAAGCTTTGGATTACTATGATACATGGTGTAACTCCCTCCTGCACTTATAGTACCATTTAAAAATGCAATAATGTGCTAGATTTCCATAAGCAACAGCAGTACTAAACCAGGTTTTCTATTTTCCTAGAGTGCTGTGTGTTCTTATTTATGAACTTGTCCTCAGAAATCACTATTTCCACCTCAGTTTGGACCACCTTGATCTCTAATGACTACACTACTTGAAAAATCGTAAATAAAGTGCATTCGTAATCACAGCAAACCACCTCATCTACACCAGACTCATCGCTTCGGTCAATTCTGTCAAGGACTGGCATAGCAAGCGGTACTTTAGTGTTGGATTTTTTTTTTTTATTCATCCAGTATTACCTCGTAAGAGATAAAATCAGGAATAAACAGAAAACTGCACTGCAAGCCCGTACAGATGCATGACAACGATATACGCACGTTACCTAAACATCTGTCTTTGGATATTTCTCAATATCCAAAGCTTAACATTTGCTTTCCTTTTATCTTTCATTTTAAATATCAGTGACCGAGAGGATGAGAACATTTAGGGCGATGAGATTTAGATTCAAGCTAGATAAAGTCTGCATGATTTGAGACGTATGTTTTATATATACGTATTTATAGTGGGTTTCCTCCAGGTTCTCTGGTTTCCTCCAACCTCCGAAAAACATATTAGAAGGTAGATTGGCTATGCTAAATTACCCCTTAGTGTAGATGAGTATGTGAACATGTGAACTGGGTATATTCCAACTTCACGCCCAGCGTTCCAGGGATAGACTTTGTATCCATAACAACCCTGACCAGGTTAAAGCGCTTACTGAAAATGAATGAATTAATAAGTAACTTAATTAGTTTATGTGTTTAAGTTGTTAGCTAGCATGTATAACGTGCTCGTTAATTAGCTTAGATAGCTAGCCTAGTTACTTCACAAACAGCATTCAGGAAAATAGCTAGTTGTTAGTTAGCGGCCCATCTTTAGGTAAACTGATGAACTAGCAAGAGAAAGTGAATGACAAACTGCCACAAAAATTACACTGTATGATGACATTAAAGGGATTGTCTATGGTCAAAATCCTAACCAAAGAGACAGGAAGCGGCCATTAAGGGATTTTTTTTTTTTTTTAATGAACACAGATCACAGCTCGTAGCTGAAATTCCTCCATCCTGAATAACACATCTGCCTGCTGGGATGCCTCGAAGTTTGGACTAGTGGCAGGATCACCCAAGTGGATGCGATAATGAAAATATATTACAGAAGAAAGACGTCATGTCAGCTGTCAGGAGAGCTGGATAAAACAAAAAAACAGCCCGAGCTACTCCAATTAGTCTGGGAAAGTGGACAGCGCTTTGTTATGACACAACAGATCAGCAGTTTGGATGAAACACTTTGACGGGCAGTGACGGGCACAGACCCAAAAGACTGATGCTCGTGCCCAGGATGCAAAATACGCAAGAGGAAAATACAAACTGAAGACAGAAGCTGCTTGCACACACTGAGATGTCGGACTGATCCGAGTTTTATCTGAAAGCAGGACATTTATGATGATGGCATTTTAAAAGACTTCTGCATAATGTGCAAACTGTCTGACATACCGACTGTGTGTGTGTGTGTGTGTGTGTGTGTGTGTGTGTGTGTGTATGTATAGCTTTAAACATTCTCGAGCCCGTAGTGGTACTGCCAAGCCAGCTTTCCTCAACACCTCCACTATCTACCTCATCAATAATTCAGTCTCCACGTCCATGCCACATTTGAGTGCTTCCGTTCTCGCCACTCACGCCCACGTCCGCACCCAGACAGAGAAACATATGGTGCGCTTTTCAGAATCATGAAAAGTACTCAGATTGCGGCAACTAGTACATTTAAACAGAGGACAGAAATCGCCACAAAAAAACGCACACCTTTAATTAAGAAAAAAATAAATAAATAAAGTAAAAAGAAAATGCTCCTATAGTGACTGTATTTAAATCAAGGATCTCAAGACTGTCAAAGAACATGAAAATTTATTAATTATTAAAAAAAAAAGACTTTTAGTGATGCCATTTTATCCTTCAAATTATGGCAACTATATTTAAACCAAGGATTCCAAAGCATCAGCAAAACTAATAAACAAATAAATAAATAAACAAACAAATAAATAAATAAATACAACTTGTTGTGATGCCTTTATATCCTTCAATTTATGGAAACTATATTCAAAGAAAGAAAGAAGGAAGGAAAAAAGATTTTAAAAAACACTATTTATTTACTCTTCAAATTGTGGCAACTATAATAAGTATAACTATGATAAAGAAAATAGTTAAATAAATAAATATATAAATAAATAAAGCAAGCTATTTATGCGAAACTCTTTTATCCTTCAAATTGTAGTAATTATACTTAAACCAAGGATAGGAATTTATCACAATAAATGTAAAAAAAAAAGAAAAGAAAGAAAACAGACAAAAACAAATAAATGACTAAGCAAACATAAGTAAATAAATAAAGCCAAAATAATATCCTTCAACTTCTGCTAAATATATTTCAAACAAGGATAATTACATAAATAAATAAATAAATTCGAGATTTTTTTTTATTTGCAACATACTTAGTTATGTACAGTATATAACTTGCAGTGAAATGAAATGAAATAGATTATTATTTTTCGTGATGGGGTTGAGGACAGTAAAATTCAATCAGTGATACAACACACACACACACATATCCATGCATGCATGAATGTTTATACATTAACCGTATCAACACCCCTGTGTCAGTGCTATAGCACGGGCTGCTGAGAAAATATGATTTCCCTTTGAGCACATTTTCACCCTCATCAATTACTTTATCAAACAGTGTGGTTGCCACGTTTAATCCCTGTCTGAGGACGGGAATAAGTAAATTCCCACGCCATTCAGTGGCGGTGAGTAAATGATTCCATTCAATTATCGTCGCGTTTGCTCAATAAAAATACCGGTTGGGTGCTTGGAATAGATTAGTTTAAGGCCATACTAAATTATTAAAGCATTCCCCATCAACGGGCCCCTGAGCGAGATAGAGAGAGAGAGAGAGAGAGAGAGAGAGAGAGAGAGAGAGAGAGAGAGAGAGATGGAGGGAGTTATGAGTCTTCATGCTCAAGCTTCACATTCACCTGAGTGATATTCCAGACGTCAGATCTTTCATCCCTCCGTTAGACTGTGACAGGAAAGGGATCAAGAGAGAAAGCCAAAAAAAGTCCACAGGAACCTCAGTGCCTTTACGTTCCAGAGCCAGAACATTATCCAGTCATATAATTTTAGCGCAAAGGAAAATGTGTGTGAGTGTCTGTGTGTGTGTGTGTGTGTGTGTGTATGTGTGTGTGTGTAAAACATTTTGGCCAAAAATCAAATTTAAACAATTTACTTCAAATGTAGTGGATCGACTGAGACACGTTTGGCACCGGGTTTGGCGTCTTTCATCTCTTTAAAACTAGAGAAACTAAAGAAGTAAAAAGATAATTGATGTCTTTTCCATAGATACATGCGATCAAATTTTGCACTGATTATAAAATACTACTTTTACGTATAAAGCACTGAATGGTCTCGTGCCACAGTACCTGAGCGAACTTTTGGTCTTTTATGATCCACCATGCCTACTTTGATCAAAAGGTGCAGGCTATTTGTTGGTACCTTGAATAGTGAAGACTAGGGCAGAGGGCAGAGCTTTCTCTTACAAAGCCCAACAGTTATGGAACAGCCTTCCATTTAGTGTTCAGGCTCAGACACAGTCTCAGTGTTTAAGTCTAGGCTGAAAACATTTGTTTAATCAAGCCTTTTGTGAATAGTTTTTTCTTAGGTACAGGGGCAGGTCTGGAGGGTTCACAGGCATAGAGTGTTGTGGTGAACTGGGATATTTGGATGCTGTCGCCCCCCCCACTCTCACACGTTCACTCAGGTTTGTTGATGGTGGAGTCGCTGGTCGCTTTATGTCCCAGGCACCATCATGTCTGTGTTACCTTCTGGCTCTTCCTTTTAGTTATGCTGTCATAGCTAGTCTTGCAGGAGTCCCTGCTTGCACTCTGAATGCAAAGTACATTGTCCTTAACCATTACAGGACAATAAGCTTATCTAATAATCTCTCCCAATCTCTCCCTCTCCCCCACTCTCTCTCCCTCTCTCTGTCGAGCTACACATGCTACTCCTGAGAGACCAGTCATCCTGACCCATTCTGCTCTCCGGACCTGCCAGACCCCATATGGCCCCATATGAACAGCCTGAAGATCACTGAGATCACTGAGGATGGTACCATTTAAAAACCATGAAGATGGCTTTGGACAAGAATTCATATGAGCAGTTATGCTATGATAGCTTTAGGACTGCAATTTACCACGAACAGGTTTGCACTCAAGTCTCCATCAGTGAACAGTGAATAAGTTCAGCAAAGCAGAATTCATGTGAAAACTATTACGAATTTTCTGGTTACACAGTTGTGCCATTTGTCCATGTAGTATACAGTTATAGAAGGGAATGATTTATAATCAGACTATCCGGTGTTACCCAGATGAGGATGATTTCCCTTTTGGTTCCTCTCAAGGTTTCTTTCTCATGTAGTCTCAGGGAGTTTTTCCTTGCCATATTCGCCTCTGGCTTGCTCATTAGGGATAAATGTATACATTTAAAATTTATATGAATGTATTCATATAAATTCCTGAATGTATTCATTTCTGTAAAACTGCTTTGTGACAGTGTCCGTTTTTAAACGTGCTATACAAATAAAACTGAATTGAATTCATGCCTAAAACTTTCCAAACACAGTTCATAAATTTTATATATATATATATATATATATATATATATATATATATATATATATAATATAGTTGTGTACGAGTCCCTCAGTTGTCCTACATGTGAAAAGATGGGTCTCAACATCATATAACCACTGTTGGAAAGGAGCCAATATGCAGAAGATGCTGGAAAAGAAAATAATGTGCAGGACCTGGAGGATTTTTCTGAAGAACAGTGGGCAGTTTAACTGCTCAGGACAAACAAGAGCCTCATGCAGAACCATCACAAAACATAAAAACAGTTGTTGATCATCCAAGTAACCACACACAGCATTAAGAATCAAGCAAATGTGAACTTTTGTGTAAATTCAGTTATAATTTTGTCTTGTGGACTATATGTAAACGTCTGCTATGTAAAATAGCTTATTCAGGGCAGTACTAAATAAAAAACAAAATGCAATTTTTATGATCCCTCATTTTTTTTTTTTTTTTATTATTAACATTTTGCAGATTCTGCAAGGTGTATGTAAACTTATGACCCAACTGTGTGTGTGTGTATTATATATATATATATATATATACACATACACACACACACACACACACACAGTTGGGTCATGGTGTGTGTACGGAATAAACATTTATTACAGTCTACAGCACTTGGTGTGTCTCTGTGTTTCTTTAGTCAAGTTGTGCAAGACAGTGTGTGTGTGTGTGTGTGTGTGTGTGTGTGTCTGTGCCACTTATTACTCACACTTGGATATTAAAATATAATAGATTTTAGACATTATTAGACATTAAGATATAATAGATATATACTACACATACACACAGTATTTTTTTAAGGACCATGTGATTATGAGGACTTTTGACACTGTCCTATCATTATGAGGACATTTGGAGGACCTCCCTCCCTCAGACCCCCCCCCCCCCCCCCCCCCCCCCCCCCCCCCCCCCCCATACACACACACACACACACACACACACACACACACACACACACCAGAAACTAAAATCGCTAAGGTTTAAATGCTTTTAATGCTGACACGTTCTGAGTCATCATATAAACATTTACAGGCAGCTTCATTTAATCGCTAATGAGCCTTTACAAAGCCACTAGAATGCTTCTTATTAAATTTTATATTCAGTAAAACATTTCAATTAAATATTTATTACACACATCAACCCTTGTAGTCTAAAAGAATCCTGGTAAAAATCCCAGCCCTAAATCTACTAACCTCATCTTATTCAGAATTCGTACATATTTGGACATGCTAAGCCCACTGATATTGATTTCACTGGTACGAGCGCTAACCCCACCCCATCCTTTATTTATAAGCTTTCATACAAATTGAGTCATGCATGGTATTTCACATTACACGAACATCAGAGACAGATGATAGCATGGTAGCTCATGTCCAGGGTTGCCAGGTAATGACAAAACCTGCGCAACGGTCATTCCGAATCAGTCCAGGGGTCAATATAACCTGTCCAGGTCCAAAACCTCAAACAACCCTCTGGGTTAAATTAATTATATTTTTGTCATTTTGGTAAACACAAATTTAAATATATATATATCCTACATCATTCATTCACCTCAACAAAAAGGCTTAGAACAGTTAATTTACTACACATTCAGTGTAGTAAATTACAAAAAGTAGCACAATTTAATCAATTAGTTTGATATAATTATCAGATCTAAGAAGTTTAATCCTCAACCCCGAAACTAACTAAACAAAGAAACAAACAGGTGAAAAGTAGCCCAGTATAGTCAATTTGATTAACTGATGCAATTAATCCAATATACCTAAAAAGGTTTAACCCCCAACCAAAGATAAAACTTCAACAAATAAAAAAACAACAAACTAATTTAATTACATTAATTTATATAGTTACACAAATGCATCCAAAATGCTTAAGACCCAAATAAATAAATAAATAAATAAATAATTAAAAGTAACTGCTATAAATAACCTAAAATAAGAAAATGGATTAACCCCAACACACACATCTGGTCAAAAGGGGCACAATTCCACAGGGAATTTGTGAACCTGGATATCCTGCTTACATCACTCACCCACTGGAACAATTGTCCATTTTACACAACTTTTTTCTTTTTTTTTCTTCCTTTTTTCATTTTATGAATTCCTACGTGTCACACTAGGGCACTGATGGTTGCACATTTCAAACTGATGCGTCGAATTAGAAGGCAACATTTGAAATGAATCATGGCAACAATCATGAATCTATTATTATCAATTTAAAAAGAACAGATAACTGTTGTGTAAGAAATCATTTTGATCTTTAAACTGATGTCTGAATAGGTTAGTGAGGTGATTTACCCTTACCTCTGACACTTATTAACAAAGCTGGCCACATGTCAGTTGGAGACCACTACATTGTATTATTGCATTGTATCGTATCGCATCGCCGCTTCTGCTATGTAACGCAGGCTACAGCCACGGAGTACAAAAAGCGTCCACCATTCAAGCACACAATTCAGGTATTAATCTCTCACTGAGTGTAAAGACGCCACTCATACTAATCAAATGTGCGGCAATGGGATTCGAGTTGCACAGGAGGCAGACTGAAATCTTCTGTCACGAGCCTCATGTCGCTTTGAACAAACTGAACCAAGAAAAAAAGGCAACACAGGACTGACCACTCAAACACCGAGGCACTTGTTCATCGATCAACATCAAGAAAAGTGAGCAAACTAGAGGAGTGAGACAAAAAAAAAAAAAAAAAAACGAAGAGGGGACATTTCATCAAACGGCACGTCGTCGAAATGAGAGCGAGGTAGAGGAAGTGAGAGAAGAGAGAGAGACAGAAAAAAAAATCTCTCTCCTCAGATGATAAAAATCATTTTTCAAGGCCAGGTTGTAATGGAAATTACAAATAGGCAATTTCACCCTTGGGTAGAAATAGGGCGCCTGGGTTCGGTACTTTTTTTGGCAGTAACTATAAGAAGAGAAAGTCACGAACACAGCTTCTAGCACGCTGGCTACGCCGTTCTCTAACAGGAGGACTGTAGGTCTCAGGACTTTATTTTTCCCCAAACAAATTATTAAGACTTCTATATTGTGACCAGAAAGATGTGAGCTTAAATCCCTGGAGTGCCAGAGAGCCACCGTGAGGCCCTTTATCCCTAAACTCAGCTGCTTGGATTCTGTCTCACTTACAGTTCTAACAAATGCATGTAGAAGCGAAGAGATTTTTTTTTTCTTCTACCCACTTGTCTTTATGGAAATGTGTTCAACTGTTAGAGCCTGGTTTTTGCCAAAACACAAGTGTCTCCTCTTATCTGGAGAATAAAAGGTGATGTATGAAAGGTAGATGATGAGGCTTACGGAACCAAATTTCTGTAAATATTGTGATATTTTGGAAGCTGGAAACATGCAACCAGTGGTCAAATTATTGTGGGGTGTAGGGATGCCAGTTCTATGCAAATCCCCCTAGTAATTTCCAGAATAAGGAACCGAGAGGAGTCCATGCACTCTGGTTTTACATTTCCCGATAAATTGTCACATTTTATTCAGTGCACCTAACAATTGGGACAGGGTTAAATGGGGGAAATTGTGACTTAGAGGATTTTTTTCTCTCAAGGACCCAATAGAGGCAGCTGACAGGTGCTGGGATTTGAACTCACAACCTTCCAATAGTATTCCAAAGACGTAACCACTGACCCAGCCTTTACACTAGCAGGCTACAAAGCGACCAGTAACCGATTATTTTCCGCATACGTGTGAGACACAGAGCCGTGCTTTTAGTGACAGCATCAAGCAACAGCATGACATTTTAACTGAGATTTTCTCTACTGTATGCAAATTAGGTACGACTCTGTAAAGTGAGAAATACTAAAGCAAATAATTTAGACGCTAAAATACTTTAGTGTCTCAATTAAAATATATCAAAGCTTTAAAACAGTATCCTCAAAATAGATTACATTTCTTCATTTTAAAGATGCACATTTATCTGTGTGTGTGTGTGTGTGTGTGTGTGTCAGTCACATGGTAACCTGTAAGCTACTCTGTATGAGGAGAGAGAACCCACTCCACATCAAATTAGGCTCACAGATAATAAACACACTGTTTATGCAGGGGACTGAAACCCCATCAAGCCACGGCGGAGACAGGATCAATCTGTAATCTCGAAGAAATCAATCTCGGACCATTACGCCCATTTCCTTAGCCGGAATCTAAAACGGACAGAGCTCACCGCGAAAAGGCCGACCTTTCCATTTTGAGACATGTGTGCGCAAATTAAACCCAAATTGAATTACATGGCATTTCGTCCTGTGATTTATAAGCAAACTGCGGGGATGAAAGCAAAGAGCTACACTGACCGTATTTATTCAGGACCTCACTGTTTTATATTGAAGCTTCTGAATATTAATTTGGTGTAATTAATGGACTCAAGCTTTTCAAAAGCTTCTGGGTTTAAAGGCATGGATGCGCAAGCTACTGTGCTGAACTCAGCTGTTTAACACTAAAGGAAATTACACATTTCACTCCAATCAAACGTCTTTGAGTTAGGCCTCAAGGAACCACAACGTTTGTATGTTCTGCTGTGACCTACTTCCCGTCTTATCATTAACCAGGATTTTTTATTTTTTTTGGCAAAGTGTGTGTGTAACGTGAGCAGTGTTTCTCAGTCCTGGCCCACCACGCTGCACATTTCAGTGTTTTCCTTCCTCTAACACCAAGTTCAGTTTATATATAAATAATTATGCATGAAACCATTATTAAATTATGAAACCATTTTGAGACGACTTTTGCTTTGTGCCATGGTGCATGATCATGCTGGAAGTAGCCATTAGAAGATGGTTAAACTGTGGCCATGAAGGGATCCACATGGTCAGCTACAATACTCAAATAGACTGTGGCATTCAAGCGATGATTGACTGGTATTAACGAGCCCAAAATGTGCAAGAAATCATTCCCCACACCATCACACCACCTCCACCAGCCTGGATTGTTGACACAAAGCAGGTTGGGTCCATGGATTCATGCTGTTGCAGACAATTTCTGACCCTACCATCTGTGTGCCTCAGCAGAAATCGAGATTCATCAGACCAGGCTACGTTTTTCCAGTCTTCAACTGTCCAGTTTTGGTGAGCCTGTCCCCACTGCAGCCTCAGCGTTCTGTTCTTGGCTGACAGAAGTGGAGCCCGATGTGGTCTTCTGCTGTTGTAGCCCGTCTGCCTCAAGGTTCGACCTGTTATGCTTTTCTGCTCGCTGCAATTGTACAGAGTGGTTTTCTGAGTTACTGCAGCCTTTCTGTCAGTTCGAACCAGTCTGGCCATTCTCCGCTGACCTCTCTCATCAACAAGACATTTCCGTCCACAGAACTGCTGCTCACTGGGTGTTTTTTTCTTTACCGCACCATTCTGAGTAAACTCTAGAGACTGTTGTGTATGAAAATCCCAGGAGATCGGCAGTTATAGAAATACTCAAACCAGCCCATCTGGCACCAACAAGCATGCCACGGTCCAAATCACTGAGATCACATTTTGTCTCCATTGGTTGATGGTTGATGTGAACATTACCCAAAGCTGCTAGCCCATATCTGCATGCATTGTTAATTGACTGATTAGATAATTGCATGAATGAGTAGGTGTACAGGTGTTCCTAATAAAGTCCTCAGCAGGTGTGTGTGTAATATATATGGGTTTGCTATTTTCACCACTGTAACAGTGTTAAAGGATCATGTACCCCTGGGCTGTGTGTCACACACCTCCATGGCTCCCAGGACTCCGTTTTGAGAATCCGTGATCTAACTAAAGGTAGAGAAGATGTTCCTGTGATTTACCCACCCCAGTGCAAGCATTTGTAATCTCAAAGTTTTCTAAGACTGCACACATTATCAGCAACAAAGAAATGCTTTTGTTCTGCCTGAAACATGCTGTCGCATTACGCTCGTCATGGATCTTTAGATCAGTTCATGTAGTGACACCTCCGGAAATTTGTGACGGATCCCTTATGTGCTTTGCGTTCCATATGTGTTTTGAATGTGTTTTGGAAACATGCGTCAAGCTAGCAAAACATCTGGATGGAAACCAGCCTCATGAGGACCTCTCTGAACTTCAGTTCATAGAAAGGGAGTTTTATTGTTTTCATTGTTTTCAATTGCATACAGAAATCTGTGCAAGTTGAAGAAAAAAAAAAAACAAAGGCAGTAAAAATCTAAGAAATTCCTTTTGTGCTTGACTCCACTAAACACAAATCACATGCAGTGCATTACAGAGTTTTATACCACAGCACTGCTGAATTCTGGATTCTGACTGGATCAGAATGGTGTTGATTAATTTCCTATAACAGCAGCTCTGAAAGATCACAGGTTTATATTAATCCCTTTGGTCGAATATATTATCGTTTCTATAGTAACGACGTATTCACAGGGCTTGTATGGCTGATGCTTCAAGTAAACTTTTAGTCAACTTTATGGAAGGAGTCTCCAGTGCAAGTTGCTGTAAAGCTGCTTTTTTGACACGGAAATAGTTTACAATTTTTATTTTTTTGTCTTATTATCTTACCAGATGGTGAGGCTGGTAAGGAAACGACTGTCTATAATTGCTATAACATAAGTGATAAATGTAATTATAAATGGATAAAAAGTACGACTTAAGTATAAAATATTGCTGTGTTATAAGAGGAAGGAAACACTTCAGGACATGCTGTTATTGGAAAATAATCAACTTTAGGGGAGGAACAGTAACTCTGCATCATCACCCCACCCTGTTGTTGATTATTTTCCTATAACAGCATGACACAGTGTCTATGCTTTCTAACTGGGCTGAAGTCTTTCTTAGTATAGCACGCTTGTTATGAAAAAAACGAAACAAAAAAAAAAAAACCCTTGCATTTCTCATAAAGTAGATAGATATTAAATGAATTCCTGAAAACAAAAGAACTATCCGTAACCCCACCCACCCACCCACCCACCCCAACACACACACACTGTCCTTAATGTCCTTGTCCCAGGGTCTGATTATGCAACATTTAAAATTTGCCCATAACTCACCCAGGAATAAGTGTGTGAGAATGCATTATCACGTTCCGGGGTGTCATGAATAATGCATTGCTGTAAAAGTTTTTAAGGGTGTCAGGAGTGTTCGACGCATAGCATCGCTTTAATCGTGTGTAATGCAGGCTGCTCCGGGATAAAAACGCCCTGATTTGTGCAAGCTGCACAATCCTGATTTCCTGTTTCTGCGGATGCATTATTAATCTTGTAAGACTTCGATGACCTGATCAAAGAGGGAGAATAACATCCAAGCACTCCAAAAACCTCAGAGCAGGTTTACGCTTTCACACCGAAAACCTCACGCTGGTGCTATTCCGGTTGTCGGGAGCCGTGTTATATTTTGCCGTGCCGTGAACGTGAAGATGATATTCAAGAAATGAATCTGAGAGTGTACCGAGACTAGGTTTTGGGGTTAAAAAAAAAAAAAAAAAAAAAAAAAAAAAGAATGCTCAGAATTGAAGGTCGACCACCATGTGGAGGGTGGGGGAAAGGCAGAGGCGTTGCGGAGGAGTTGTAAACGGTTTTGAAAGATTGTGTGAATTTCTGTCAGGATCCAGCGAAGCTCGCTAGCCTCGTCTGCCCAGGATCCTCACAATCAATAACACACACACACACACACACACACACACACACATATTATGAATGAGCCTCAGTGATAAATCATCCCATCAAATTACCAGTGGTTTTCTGCCAAAAAACCCACTTTGTCAATCAGAGCACAATGAACAAACGCTTAGTAGCAGGCAACAATACAGAAGATGCACTTCCTTTTTTTTTTTTTTGTCTCAGTTTTGTTGTCTCAATACTTCGAAAATTAATTTTTAACCATTTTTATTTTTTTAAATGAAATTGTACATAAATACGGAATCCCTGAATCACATCTTGAAGTCGAAATGCTATGACATGCTATATTATTTTGAAGAACCTCTCATTAATTAGAGTTCTCATTATTTTGATATTATTTCATTATTTAGAGTTAATACTCGACTCCCCACAATCTGTCAAGACGACTTGTTGAAGTATTATCTTATTTTGCATGCCATTTCCCAGACCTTTCTTTAGTGGAAGTCAGTTGACGCAAAAGCATCTAATGATTTAGATACATTTCAGTGAATTGATAACTACATGTGTTTTGTTTTTATTTTTCAATAAATTGGCCTTAATGGCAAATTGTGGAGTGTTAAATACTAAGAGGAAACAACAACAACATAACTTGAAATAGGCTAACAAGTTCTTAGGTTAGCAATAATGAGGTATTAAGTTAAAAATAATGGCAGGCATTTTTTGAATACAAACCTTAGCAAGTAAATCTTGGCGTCAGTAGCGTGGACAGGGACTAGCGTGCTGCCCGTGAAGTCTAGTCGGTCCTGTTACTAATTCGTATGTCTGAAATACCCTTAAAATATATCATTTCAAACAGGAAGGAAGCTATTGAAGCCAAACTACTTCAGACGTTTGACCTTGCTGTGACCCTGTCCCCATTCATCTGCTGGTTATGATGATAATTCCATATAAATCCTAAAAAAATATTCAACCAGTCGTTGAGACATTGGGCTAAAAAGAATCTCGGATAGACGGTCGGACAAAACATAATGCCCTGAGCACTTAGCGGTGGATGGATAAGAATAAAAAGTCTGCGTGGAACACTGAGATGCTCCGAACACTGTATATGAAGTACTGTCATGTTCCATTAACTACTCTCTGGTTTGAGTTTGACAAACACGTTTGTACAAACATGTTAACTTAAATTAGCTCATAACTACCATGTTAATGTAAATTAGAATGTAAAGTACAATAGAAATGTACTGTCCCTATTGCCTGTAACTTCAGCAAACAATTTATCTAGTGACAATGAACAGATGCTGAAATCGGCAGTACTTACCAGCAGCTGTGACATGAAGTGCAGCTTTCTCCCATGTGAGCACTATTCAATATTGTGCTGTCGTTTGTGTTAGTGCAACATTTAGCAGAGGTGAAATTGATGAAATGGACATCTTGTGCTTTGGAAATGACTGTTTCTGGTCACCAGGCGAATTATTACACCAGGTCAGTTTAGTAACCAAGGTCAAAAACAATTACAGCGGGAAAAAAAAGTGAACCTGTAGGCCAGTGCGGTGGCCTGCTGCTGCTGGCCATGGACTTCCTTTGGAGGCACCACTGATTAGTGGCGATAATTGTAGGTTAAAACCCTGTCTAACCTAAAAAAACTGTCAAAATGGCATAATGCAAATAATTACGCAAAAAAAAACTATGACTTAAATCCAGATTCATACACACACACTGGATAGCACACATGACTTAGGGGAGAACAGAGGGTGTAGAAGTGTATATTTACTGATGAGGATATAATGAGTAACGGCTGAGATCGATCAGAATAGAGTTAGACTGATTGTAGTTGGAGAAAACCAGGAAGGTAGGTGTGGTTATGGATAGGGGATTCTGGGAGTTGGAGTTCCTGGAAAGCTGGAAAGTTGTGACAATTATTCATGATACAACTATACTATACACATATATATATATATATATATAAATATATAAATACATATATCAAAAACAGTCTAATCAAAGATTCTTAAGACTTCATAAATGTCTCCATACTGGCACTACTGCACTGTCATTTTAAAAAAAAAATTATTTATCTTCTTTCTCACACGTTATATTCTTACTATCATGCTGCTGTAACCACTTGAAATTCTCTTTAATAAAGCACTTTAAATAAATCTTATTTCATCTTTACGCTTCTGCAAATGGCCAAAACACTTTAAGTACATAGCTAAACTAAAAGCTATATAAAGCTTTTATACGTAAGTAAATAGTATTTGTAGTAAAAAGTAAAAAGTAAGAGTAAATATATATTTACTCTATCCAATATCTGAGCAAAGGTTTGCGTTAATTTGTAAATTTATTCCGAATAGTTTGTACAATGCAGTAGGATCTTGTCGCTGAAAAAACACGTCTTTTTCAATCTCCAAATGTGAAAATGCTTTGCGGTGTAGTGTAGATAAAGGAAAACAAACTTATTAGAAAATGCTGCTGTGTAATTTCCACGTGATCTTCACAATTGCACGATGGTGGAACTTATTGAGCTGTTATTTTCTGTATTAGGTATTTTAGTTTAATATTTGATTGCTTTGTATTGACCTGTTTTAGTCACAGCTGCCATATTTATAACCATAATTTATGACCATTAGCAGGAAAGCAATGGTGGCGAATTCAATAACATCCAAGAAGTGGGAAAAAAAAAGTCCTAGGAAAACCTGTGGAAAAAAAGTCTTCAGGGAAAGACAGGATTCCTATACGGGTGTTAAAGGAATACAATGAGGAGTTAGCACCTGTAGCACATGTTAGCACATGTTTGGAAGCTGGATACTTTCCTGGTCAGTGGTCAGTAGTTTGTGCAGTGCCAAAGTGCCAAAGTGCCCTGAGGATTTTTGACAGATATCCCTGTTGAGCTGTAAAAGCGAGGTGTTTGAGGGGAATTAAAAAAAAAAAAAAAAACATCAACGAAATTGGGTGTGCTATTAAAGGCTCTTAGCATGGCTTTATGGAGAATAGATCAACAGTTTCTGCCTCACTGCATGTTGTGCAAGGTTGGCAGAATGATACTGATAGAGTCACTAAATTTAATGCATCTAATGTTTTTTATAGATTTTTCCAGAGCTTTTTTTTTTTTTTTTAAACATTATAGATCATGATCAGCCTTTATCCACATTAGCCTCACTTGGTATATCCACATCTGGTGGGAAGACGACAGACCTGTTCTGGCTGGTGTTCCCCTGTGATGCTTGTTATCCCCTCTTCGGTTTGTGGTTTCCATGAATAGGCTTGATCAGATGTTGCCTTCTGGTGTGGAACCCAGTAAATATGTAGACGACCTGACTTTGTCTGAACTGTTGAACCAGCTGTTCAGATCTTTTGCTTTTCAGCAAATGTTCTTAAAAACCAAGTCTCAAAAACAGACCTGTTCCTCTCACTCTTCTCCTGCATGCTCAAGGTGTGGAGAGAGTGGAATCTTTCAAGATCCCGGGAGTCCAGATCAGATGA
>CM040990.1:2410047-2444308 GCA_022985145.1 Pangasius djambal | reverse complement strand
AGCCGGTTAGCTAACCGCAGGCACTTGCTATCAATTAGCCAAGTAGAGTCTGAGTCGGTAAAATCCGTATAACAGACCCAAATGTTATACAGAAGTAGTTCTCAGGTTGTATTGCTGTTTTAACAGTTAAAACTCGTTAAAACTCGAGTGGAGAAGCGGCGAACAAACAACGCCAGCGTCCTCTCCCACCCGCATCATTGATATGAGTAATCATTGATATGATGAAGGTGTCTCTTAGGAGACAGTTATGGAAGAAGTCTCCAGTGGCAGCACTTTGTGGCAACACATTAGTAAGTTTCCAGATGCAGGACTTAGTTTCTGATATGGATTATTTTATAGTAGCTATAAACAGTTGTTACCCTCACCAGCCTCTCTTTTCTCTCTCTCTTGAAATTAATAAGAGAAAAAAAAAATGCAGCTTGTCATGTCGCGGAGAAACCGCAAATCGAAAACTGCTCAGTCCTGAAGACTCACGTCGCACAGATATTCCATAATATTACATGAATCTATAAACATTGATTTATACCATCATTGGCTATGGTATAAAAGGAATACTATCTTTAAGATATGATCCCCGCGTCCTTAATAGCAATTCAAGATTCAAGATTCAAGATTCAATTGATCAATTGATAGCAATTACAAGCCTGAAGACATGCGATTGGAACGCTGGTGTAACGTTAGCTAGCTACCTCATTTGTTCATTTTTTCTCTAGATGTGTGCCAATCTACAGTAGGAAAACAGTCTTGTGTGAGCGCTAATTAATAATAAGCGGATAATCTATTATTGTTACGGACCAAAGAGCTCACAGTCCTGCCCACTTTTGCACTTTTGCACATGTTTTAGGCTGCTGCTGCTATTATTATGTTTACACATAATATAATACTATTATGTTTACACTACTTTCAGCTATTTATATCGAACTCTGTAATTTTTGCACTATTGTCACTTGGTCACTTTCAAACAGAACTGCGTACTGGTCGGCTTTGTAGTCATTGTACTGTCTTGTTCTGTCTTGTGTTTGCACTTGTGCACTTTACGTATAATTTATGTCGTCCCCGTAGTTCTGTGTTGTTCTGTGTTTGTCTTATGTAGCACCCTGGTCCTGGAGAAACGTTGTTTCGTTTCACTATGTACTTGTACATGGCTGAAATGACAATAAACTCCACTTGACTTGACTTGTTTTCTATTGGCTCACAATACCGAGGCTCATGAATTCACAGGTCAAAGGTCACCTAGATAAAGACGAGTGAAGTGAAAGAAACCTCTACCAGCAGTAATTGTTCCTCATGTGTCCTTTCCCCTTCGGTGAATTGACTCTTACTCTGGGTGAATTTTATTGAGCGCTGGTTTAGTGTCTCTCATCTCATTCAAAAATGTTCTACGACTAAACCGTAAATGTTGACATCTTTACTAATACTGCTAATAATTATAATAAATAATGTTTAATATTTGACATTTGTATATAAACCTGATTTTCTGTTTTTTTTCTACATTTTCAGGTCACAGGTACACTTTATATTTGTCATCGTTTATGATTTCTTCCTGGAGTTGGTCGATGTTGGTTTATTTTTGCTATAGTGTTGTGATAAATGTCTCTATAACACAACACAGAACATCACTGTAGTGTTTCCTGTTGATGCTTGTGTTACTGGTGATGAAAAAACATCCATATGCAGTAATTATGATGGACATAAGGATGGAATTTGTTTATGACACAACTCAGTTAACGCAATTAAACAGTTAAAATTTCAACATATGTTTTGACTTTCGTTTTTTTATGTCAGTTTACATGGTGCAAGTGGTTACATAAATTCTCGAGTCCTCTGTTTGTTTATCATACCTATAATTGTCGATGTTTAGACATTCACTCTGAATTACAAACCGAGATAACTGAAGTTGTTGTATTAGACAATTATGCCCTACTGATGTGCTACACTTATGTAAAAATAAAGAAAAAAAGGCTATCTTGCATGTTGGTCAGATGGATTTATGACATGTTCTCTTACAGGAGCTCTTATCACATCTGAGCCAATTCCTCGCTGTTAGATTCCTGCAGTTCCTCTCTGTTAAACGTCACCACACATTTCCACGCTTTCCTTCGCCCTTCTCTCCATCATCCAGCCATTTTTCTTCCATGTCCAGCCACTTTTCTGGGCTGATTTTGGATTTGAAATGGTTATGAATCCAAAGGTCTGTGGCTGAGAAGGGATTCAGCCATGATTAGTCTATTTTGCATAATGTCAACTTTTTCCTTTCATTGGTCAGACATACGGCTATGGAAAAGGTAACCAAAAACAAACAAAGTGTGTGTAGAAATCACAAAATTCAACCAGGTACGTAGAACACAAAGCCAGTGCTAAACTAATATAAATAATTCGTTTAAAACATTTTATGGCGCGGCAGAGTTGAATTCTCAAATCTGCTTGGTCAGAAGGCGTACATTATTTCTGTATAACAGCAGGGCTTGGACAGTAGTTCTGACGGTAACATTAACGACAGATTTATATTCATGCGCTCATTCTAATACGTTGTTGTTTCCATAGTAACAGTACGTACACAGGGACTTGTACAGTGGATCATTGATGTAATCATCAACATAATCATAGATGTGATGATGTTTTTTTTGTTAGGAGACGTTTGTTAGACATTTATGGAAGGAGTCTCAGGTGTCGGCGCTTTGGAACAGTCACGGTGCTTTGCCAAGTTTCCCAGCATGGGAAGGTCTTCAGGAGTTTAGACATTTTTTTGGTTTCTGGGTAAAATGACAAGCTGCTTTTTTGAAGAGACAGAAGAGAGAAAAGAAGATGCTGGTGAGGGAACAAATGCAGCAACCCAACATACACGGCATGTTTGTTTCACTTCCTGCAGTCAACTCGATTCAGAGCTGAATAGCTTTCTCACTGGAGTTCACTTGCAAGCGGGCCGAGACCATCTCACTCAAACGCTCTCGGACCTGAGATTGCTGTGTTCTTGCCTGCCTAAAGAAATGCACCGAGGGGAAGAAACCCACCAGGATTCTGCTTAAACAGACTAGAATCTTTTCAAACACTTTTTATTACTGTAAGTGTTTACAATTCCCTTTTTTTCTATATTTTTCAGGTCTCAGGTGCACTTTATATCTGACATTATTTGTGATTTCTTCTTGGAGTTGGTTGATGTTGGTTTAAAACTGCCATAGTATTGTGATCAATTCAATTCAATTCAATTCATTTTTATTTGTATAGCGCTTTTTTTACAAAGGTCATTGTCTCAAAGCAGCTTTACACAAACAAAAGTAAAGTGAAATGAGTGTGTGTGACGTCTCTGATGAGCAAGCAGTGCGACGGTAGCAAGGAAAAACTCCCTGAGATGGTGATAGGAAGAAACCTTGTGAGGAACCAGACTCAACAGAGAACAGAGAACCCATCCTCATATATATGTCTCTATAACGCAATGCAGGTCATCAGTGTAGTGTTTCCTGTTGATGATTGTGCTACTGATGATGAAAAACATTCATATGCATCAATTATGACGGATTTTGGTGCAACTTGTTGTTTGTTGTGCAACCCAGATTCTATACGGTTAAAATTTCATCATATGTTTTAACTTTTTTGTCTCTTTTTTAGTCTTTTTTGTCAGTTTACCTGGTGCAAATGGTTACATAAATTCTGAAGTCCAGAGTCCCGAAACCCATATGTTCAAGCATAATTGGCACACTGCTACAGTATGCACTTGAAGGTTTATGCTCAGTTTATGTTTATGCATCCGTGCTGGTACTCGGTAAATTAAATGCCTTTTTATGTCAAGGCAATAAAAAAAAATCAAGTGCGTTCATGGATTACTGCTGTGCTGTGTAAAACATTTTTGGGGGAAAAAAAAGGATTTTGAAATTGAAAAAATGCTGAATAACAAATTGAAAAAGGTGTAAAAAAACAAACAGGGGATGGAAATCGTGTAGGTCCAAATGCATTATTATGAAAAATGACACTATGGAAATAACACGATGATCATAAATAACTCAGTGGAATCTTGTTACATTTCCAGTATGGGGAAGTTAATGCTCAGTCCGTTAAAAAGCTTGTTATCATCTGCCATGGGCCTGCGTCGCTTTGCTCTGGGGTGTAATACTAATTTCAATTCAACATTTTTGCTGACTCGAATTTTATCTGACTGGAAAGAAGACAGAATTTTGGGACGATGGTGCTTCTTTTTAGTGGCTTTCTGCAACTCAGAACTCCTGCTGATCATGAAAAATGGCGATGAAGACCATTAATAACTCGGTGGCTTATAGATATGGGTTACAGTGTCAGGGGTTTTAATGATCGATCCTCTTGATGATGTCGTAAAACTAGAGGTGACGTTACAGCTTTACGTCTGACTGTTACAGGACCCTGACACTGGAGACTCCTTCCATAAATGTTATGTTATAAATAAACATGTCCTTACAGAGAATGTCCCCATATCAATGATTACATACATTTTAATATGGTTATGTAGAGCGTCCATTGTACAAGTCCCTGTGAATGAGCTGTGACTCTAGAAAATACTAATAATAATAATACTAATAATAATAATAATAATTCCTACACCCAGCTAATCACTAGACTAGATCAGAACACAATAAAACATTAAAAGCATTAGAGCTACGCAAACATTTTGAGCTCTCTCGGTTACATCCTTATCCTCGTTTATCATCCTTGTAAACGAAAGCGAGTGTTTGCTTTGTGTGATGCTTATTGCTTTTTAATATGGAGAATGTGCATTAAAAATACATAGCACCTTTCCTTTACAAACATGCACGCCTAATGACAGAAGCACGGGTCCGTATCCTGTCACAATAGCACGTGGAACCGCTTTCAAAGCAAACAAACTGAGCAGCAGGATGGATTTAATTACCGCAAATATGAAGATGGGAGCACAGCGGTGAATAAATAAACACAATGTTTCTGATTGGAAGAAAGAGAGCAGTACATACAGCAGGAAGATTAATGATGTTTCAAATGTGCTGTGTATCTCCAAAACAATATAATCAGAAACACACACACACACACACAGTGAGAGTGTGTATGAAGCTGAGGTTGCATTTCCTTCTGCATTCTCATTTAGTCCTCAGATCTTACTTTGTTACTCTATATATAGTTGGAAAAAGTAAGTGTTGTGTTTACATATTGAACACAGGCGAGGCTAAATCCGGTCAGTTGAATTGAATCAGTTGAAAGGATGCTGGTCTGTCTCCACCGTCCCAGACATTACTGCTGCTGATTAAACATTTGGCATCTGACGTGTAGACTTTCAAGTACTGTAACGAGAGTACAGTACGCAGCATTTACATACCAACATAATATCCACGCTACTACAAAAAAATTACGTTCGGAAATGTGCACATTTCTATTTAATGAGTGTATCGTAAAACCTGCCATTCTTTACCTAGTTCCTTTTTGCTGAACCTACATTAAACGTTAGGAGAGAAATAACTATTTTCTTTTTTTTTTGTTCTTTTTTATTTGAAATTTTTCGCTTCTTTAAGCACATTTATTTTTTATCATTTTCGGTTGCTTTTCCTTCCTTTTCCTTCTCAATTTTTGGATATAAAATAGAGGTGCATAGAAATGAAGATTTTTTAGCCTGTACATGAATGAAGTGGATTATTTACTCTATCATTTTTTTTTTCTTTCTTTCTTTCTTTTTAAACCAAAATTCCTTTGGAGGAGAAGCTGAAAGTAAATCGTCTTGCACACACTGTCCAGTAGAAGTACAAAATACATCAAAAGACAGACAACAGAAATGTAGTGTAGAAGTTTAGTGTTTTTTTTTTTGGTTTAAACACAAGGTTATGCAGATCAATTATAGTATACGGCATATAAAAATGACTGTACATTGTGTCTGTTATTGACCATATGTTCCAGAATATACAGTATACTGTTCTTTTCTTTGTCATTATGAGGTTATGTGCCTTTAATTTTCTACCTTTCTCCAGAACAAATGCTGAAGTTCTGCTTTAATTCTCTTTACAGCTCACTGGGCAGAGATTCGGCAGGGCCATCTGCTTCAGACTCTCGCTTTGTCTTCTCAAGGGTAAACACGTTGCTGCGGAAGAAGGAGTGGAGTGAGGGAATAAAGGAGAGAAAACAGAGAGAGACAGAAACAGAGAGAGAGTGCAGATAGATAAGGCACAGCACTTTATGGACAGTTTATTCAGCAGTTTATCTCCATACACATAGTTAATAATTCAGTGAGCGGTTTTCCTGTATTTACAGCGTGTGTGTGTGTGTGTGTGTGTGTGTGTGTGTGTGTGTGTGTGTGTGTATGTGCAAGACAGAGATAGTAGAATATCTGAACAGGGGTAGAGGAGTAGAGGACAACTGTCAAAAAAACCCTCCTGCAATTGAACAAACCTGCACCAAGAAACAAAAAAAAAACTCCACACAAAAACAATCTCAAAATGTGTCCAAGTCAAAGTTTCCTGTTGGTACTGAACAATTAACCTGATCAACAATGTTGGGTAACATTTAAAAATAATTGTTTTATTGCTTCCCGGTTTTGTTTTGACTCAGCTCCACCCTGACCACAGCCACAATTACTGGTAGCATTTTGACATTTTCTATTAAAAAGTTACACTTTTTCCTTTCACAGGAATCTCATTTTGAAGTAAAGAGCTAGCATTTTAAAGTTAGCGTATCTGCAAAAGTGAAAAAGGATACAATCGCATTTAAAGATTCCATTCCAACTACGATGCGTCACCATTTTAACAGACAGAATCTGATTACAAACTGAATTAATAAGGCTTATCTCAGTTTCATTACAGCACTTCGACATACAGCGACTTGACGCTTACTGTGTGAGGAAATCATACTTAGCTGTCTCCTCCCCTGTGTTGTTATTGGATGTTTCCCCTCACGTCTCATGATCAATCTCACCTGTTCCCCATTTGCCCTTGATTAGTTTGTATACTTACTTTTGGGGAGAGCTAGCCTGTCACCAGCTACTATAAAGAGGCCAACGTGGTAGCGTCCCCTGTAGAGCTCCAGCCAGAGGCCAACATGGAGGCCTCACCTTCAGAGCTCCAGACTGAGATCAGCGAGGTGGTCTCCTCTTCAGAGCTGCAGCCAGAGGCCAACATGACCGCCTCACCTCCAGACCTCCAGCCTGAGACCAATGAGGTGGTCTCCCCTGCCGAGCTCCAGCCAGAGGCCAATGTAGCGGCCCACCTTCAGAGTTCCAGCCTGAGACCAATGAGGTGGTCTCCTCTGCTGAGCTCCAGCCAGAGGCCAATGTAGCGGCCCCACCTTCAGAGCTCCAGCCTGAGACCAATGAGGTGGTCTCCCCTGCTGAGCTCCAGCCAGAGGCCGACGGCGTGGCCTCCCAAGTTCTGTTCATGCCAGAGGATGACAAGGCAGTCACCCAAACCCTTGTTCCTGCATGAGGCCGACGAGATGGCCTCCCATGACCTGCTCAAGCCCGAGACTGACGAGATGGCCTCTCAAGTTCTGCTTAAGCTGCCCAGTGCAACAGCTTGTGTTTCCGGTTGACAGGACATTAACTTTTGGTTTGTTTACTTTTACATGTGTGTTTTGTTTTGGCTTCTGTCCTGTCACTGCCCCCGTATTGTTATTGGTTGTTTCCCCTCAAATGTCATGATCAATCTCACCGACTTCCCCATCTGCCCTTGATTAGTTTGTATACTAACATATACTGAAGCACTAGTATGCTTTCAGATCGGAACTCAGGAAAATTGACTTGGGATTTTCTGAGTAAAGTTCTGAGTAAAACGTGTCGTAGCATTAGTCCCAATATTCCTTTGTCTAGTTGCTAAGTGTCTGTTGTATGTTGTGTGTTCTGTGTCGTGTTTTTCTAGTTCTTGTCATGTCCTTTTTGACATTGTATGTTTTTGTTTTTTTGTCCATTATTTAATTCATTGCCTGCATTTGCCTCCATCTCCACCACTGCTTGACAGTAAGGTTACAAAGTAAATTTTACTGAATTATGTTTGTGGTTTCTTAAAGTGTCAGTTGGCCAATTTTGGATATTTTAGATTTTTTTGTCTTTCACAGAGACATCTGATGGGTTTTCACAGAACATCACACGCATATTTAGAGATCTGTAATGTGTGCCAGAGCTAGGCAGGAAGCAACTGCGTAAACTCAGCGGCAGATTTATCTAGGACAAACTGGTAATCATAATCAGAGATCTAAGTGGGAGTCAAAACGCATGGCAGACAGGCTCAACATAGGGCAATCCATAATCAAAATTAAAATGAGGTCAGGCCCAGGAAGCACACGGAAACAAGGCTTGGACTAAAGGTAACTAAAACATGATAAGACTTTACAAAGTGTCACAGACATAACGGTACAAATATACTGTATAAGTGTTAGACATACACTATATGGCCAAAAGTATGTGGGCACCTGGCCATCACACCATTATGTGTTTCTTCCCCAAACTGTTGCCACAAAGTTGGAAGCACACAATTGTATAAAATGCCTTTGTATGCTGTAGTATTACAGTTTCCCTTCATTAGAACTAAGAGACCCAAACCTGTTCCAGCATGACGATGCCCCTGTGCACAAAGCGAGCTCCATGAAGACATGATGTGTGAAGGCTGGAGTGGAAGAACTCGAGTGTCCTGCACAGAGCCCTGACCTCAACCCCACTGAACACCTTTGGGATGAACTGGAACACCGACTGCACCCCAGACCTCCTAACATCAGCGTCTGACCTCATTAATGCTCTTGTTGCTGAATGAACACAAATCCCCACAACCAGACTCCAAAATCTAGTGGAAAGCCTTCCCAGAAGAGTGGAGCTCATTATAACAGCAAAGAGGGAACAAATCTGGAATGAGATGTTCAGCAAGCACATATGATGGTGTGATGGTCAGGTGTGCACAAACGTTTGGCCGTATATTTGGCCATTTTTTAAGATTATTTTCTGCGGGTAAAGTCAGAGTAAGTATCAATATATTGCGTATTATATTACCATCTATGGGTCCCTGGAGGACTAGCGGTTAGGCCACAGCGCTCTCAGTGCTGCGGCCCAGGTCCAATTCCAGGCCGGTGAACCAACCCCAGCCGGCAACAATGCAATCTCAGTGCCGGTCCCAATCCCAGATAAAATTGGGGAGGGATGTGTCATAAAAAAATTGTGCCAAATCAAACACACAGACCAATGATCCGCTGTAGCGACCCCTAATGGGAGCAGCCGAAAGAGGAACAACAACATATTATCATCTTTCCTCTATTATATCTATATAGTACTATCTACAATGTTCTTATTACTCTGTGACCTGTACATTCTTTTATGTTTCCTCATTTCTGTTAGCTAGACTAGTCATGTAATTAAAGCAACCATGGCAAAATCTTTGTCAAATTTTTTGGAGCTTGTACTTTATCAAATGGACATCCTCATCTACCATGTCAACATAACAAGCCAACACTGCTAGCTAATATCTGAGGTAACTGGTAAAACACCATCCTTCCCGCCAAGAGAGCATGGACCAATTTTACACTCTTGGATTTCCCGTCCACGGATGGCTGTAGCATTGTCGAGATTCCAACTCATGATATTCCTATGACAGGAAGCAGTGACTATAACAAGAGTTAATAAGTGAAAGACGTCAGGAGTTAACAAATTACTATTTGACTCTATAATATTGAAGATTATACAGTGATTAATGTATTTGATTTCTGTCACATTTATTAGATTATTACAGTACATTGCATGGCTAATATAATTAATTAAAAATTGTTTTGTATTTTTTCCGTGAATGTACTTGCTATTCCAATATTCTTGTTGCATGTTAATTAGCAATTCATCAGATTAATAATTTGTTATCACTTAAAAGTAGTACATCATTAACGGGTTATATATAACTTGAATTACATTTTACTAAAACTCCTAAATAATACTTTAATACAGTGTCTGGAAAAATACTTATTTTTGATTCACTCGTGCACTAGCATCTTTAAAACACTGGCAATCTTCTGTTGTGCCTCATGTATCTATCACATCTCATTGCCTCTAATTGGACTTTCAGGTGAAATAATGGATAAAATAGAGCAATCTTGAGTGCATGTACTTGAGAACAGTGAAATAAAGAGAGAAAATAATAAGCTAATTTAAAAGACAGGGCCAGGGACCTTCTCTTTAATGACTCTGCGCAAAGACATTAAGTTTCCAAAGTCTTTTTTTTTTTTCCTCTGGAATGCAGTGACCAATGATGTAAGACAAGATGGAAAAATCTCAGCTTTTCTGAGGCTGACCCTGAAAAATGGCCTTATCTAAATGTGCAAGTGAAAATGTTTTTAATGGAAATAATTCTCACTGCTCGTGTGGTTGCAGGATAATGTATCTTCTGTAAAAATCAAAAGAAATGCTTCACTGATTTATATACATACATATTAATACATTGGTGTTAAAAATCGACCATAAGAAATGGCCGATTTTCAAACGTTCATTATAAAATATCCGTTTCATCCTTCGCTCCTAGCAATCAGATCTTATCATGACTGAGCCTGACTCTCAGAGTTCTGTCGGTCAGAAGATCTTACAGAAGTCTTCATCAAGAACACATCCTCATGCTAGTTCACTAGGTCAAGGACTGAGAGGACCATCAAGCAAAAAAAAAAAAAAAAAAAAAAACCTGTTGGAGGAGATTAGTACAGAATTAACTGAATGCTAATTCAACTGTTTGGTGAAGTCATAGCTCTTCGTTCTTTGTTTCAAGTCAGTGTCTCAGCTGTTCAGACAGCCAGGGGAAGATTGCGCCACCATCTGAGTGCCAGGACAAAGACAAGTCTGGATTCATGTCTTCCTTGTACCTTGAGGGAAGGTGGGCCCAGCTGTTCTGTGCTAGAAGCTTTTAAGGTGGGTGGGCACTGGTGCATTTTTGGCTTTAGAGGCAACCAACAGCGTTAGAAATCTGATGTGGGCAGCTACAGGAAGTCACTGGAGGGAGTATAGCGGGAGTATAGCTATGAGAACTTGGAGAGGTTGAAAAGAAGTGCAACTACTTTCTGGATCATTTGCAGACCTGCCAGGAGCGAGTTACAGTATTCCGGTTTTGAGATGACCAAAAGGGACTGAACAAGCACCTGAGTGGCCTCCGTGTATAGAAATAGCCGGATCCTCCGGATGTTGTAAAGGAGAAACCTGCAAGACAGAGTCAGGCTAGTGATGTGAGGAGAGAATGACAGTTGGTTGTCTATGGTTCCACTGAAGTGGTGTGAAGTGTCAGATAAAGTAATCTGAGTGTTGTCCAGGGAGATCACAAGATCTTGACATGGGGATGCATCTCAGGGGATATACAGAAGCTCAGCCTTGGCTGGGATTTAGCTTCAGCTGATGAGCTGCCATCCATGACAATATGTCTGCTAGACATGCTGCGATCCATGCAGAAACATGAGCGTACGACAGAAGAAAGGAGAGTTGAGTATCATCAGCATAGCAGCGGTATGAAAACCCATGTGAGGATATTTCTAACCTGATAAATAAGACTCTGATTAGCTGTGGTCTGACCCACCAGGGCAAAGAGATTCAAAAACATGTTCACAACATAAAAACACATCTGTGATCTTAATAAAAGAGCAAAACCCAAAGGTTTAAATTCAAACTAGATATTTTTTTGCGTGGATGATAGAAAAAACACCCAGAGTTGACCCTGGGATGGACCCTGAGCAGAATAAAGCGCTTACTGAAGATTAATGAAGGAATACATTTGATTTGGATGTCATGTAACATACGTGCAAAAAGGTTTTGCCAAGGTTTGAGGGAATCAGCATGAAGTCAGAATACATTCTGCATATAAACACAACCGGTGCCTGCGTCAAAAGTCAAGTGCTGTCAAATGTGCAAGTCCAAAACTTTGATCAGTATTTATACCGGGAAACTTATGTGTATTCAGCAGCGTATAAAATAGCCCTTGATCCAGTGCATCCTATTATTCTTTCATTTTAGTTTGTTATATTGTGTTCTAACAGTTACTCATGCACACAACGTAATGAAGCCATGTGATACGAAATCGAGATAATGACATTTTATATTTTATATCAGATTATACTGATTGGTTCAGTTAATAAAATAATGCCAATGTTTTTGTTAATTCTATGCGCTCTAATTTTCTTATGTAAAGAAAATGTGCCGTTGGTTTGAAGGTTAAGCTGACCAAGCACTCATCTGTTTGCTTACAAACTCACTTTAAATTCATTCATAATTTTATCTATTAAAAAAAATCGTAAGGATTAGCAATGATTAGCAATGATTAAGAAGTGACGTCCTCTGTGATGGAAAAAGCCTTCTCATAGACTTTAAAGAGACAGGGGCAGTATTATTAATTGATTAATAATGTCAAATTTATCTATATAATATTAAATTCTATAAATATTTTGACAGCATTTACATCTAAGATATACATTTTAGCGTGATATAATGTGTCAAACTGACAGTGGGGCTGGACTCAACACTGCTCCTTGCTTGAGCCGATATCAAGAAAAATGAAGAAACTACAGATTCTGTACTTACATTTAAGGTCTGCAAAAAAACAGATGTGTGCAATTTAGTATTAAATCCTCACTACGCTACATGATGCTAAATAAAGCCCATTAAGTGTAGTTACTTAATGAGTAATTTAGTGCTTTTCACATCATATGTTTAGACTCAGAAGACTCATAAAATGAGCCATGACTCATAAAAAAAGTCTGATTCCTCCTCTTCTAAGCAGCAGTTGAAGACAAAAAAGTTTGCAGGTCACATGGCTATGCAGTACATAAGGGTTTTTTTGCTTTATTTTTATTTATTTATTTTTTTTTGCATTAGCTGTTAATTCATCTCTACTCTTTTCTGCTAATAAAATAAGCCCAAGGTGCTGCAGACAAGTCTGGGTTGGAATAGATTGGAATTTGCAATCGTGACGCTAGTCAAACCAAAAGGTTAATTCACATTTTTTCTTTCATGGGCTCGCTGAATAGCTTCGTTTAAACGCCTTTCTCACTTTGCACAGGAAATGGCTGGTGATGAAGTGAACTATTCCATTCCAGCCTTTTAGGTTCTTTGTTTAAGGCTTTTCAAATCCATCTCCTTTTATTTGCACTTACCACTTGGCCTTTTTTTTTTCCTGATCCATACACACACTCGTAAGGCTGAATGAACACACTCCGAGTTTTGTATTTAGTCTTTAACAAGACATTACACAGCGGTCAGCATTAGCGGTAACAGTGTGGGATCGTTTCCATCTACTGCTTTAAGGGTGTAAAGTACGGGAGATGATTAGAGGAGTAATAATGAGGCTCTTCAGTTTTGTGGCTTGAAGATGTGTTACGTTGGCCTGTGCTTCGGTGTCAACGGTGTTCTTTTATCTTAAGACTCATTAAAGAGTGTGTCAAGAGTTTGTCATTTCTGGTAATAATTTTTCGTAAAAAAAAAAAAGATAGCGATGTCACTTTATAATTGCAAACACAGACAAAAACACCTCTAGAAATGGATGCAAACCTCCAATATGTTGAGACTGGGGGCCATTTTGTAATAATATATTGTTTTAAATATCTACGTTTGCATCTGTGGAGCATCTTCCTTTGCTTTTTTGTCAATCACTGTACACATTTATCTGTGGTTTGGATTGTGAGATAAAGAAAAGCATGCTTGAAATGATTGGTTAGTGTGTGTGCATGTGCCAATTGCCCAAATGATCCCTTCTTGACTACTCGATTGTCCTCCAGCCCTAAACCAAGCCTTTTTAAAAGACATATCAATTCTCATAATACATATTGTGTATTATTAATGATATATCAAAAAAAATTTATGGATCCTCCATAACACCGATCCTCGAATCAGTGTATGCTACAGTTGCAAATCGAAGACAAAGACCTGCACTTCGACTGACAAGAATAATCCAGTTCCATGTTTTGCCTCTGTCATCGTCAGCAGCCCAAGAGGCATACTGTAACTAGCGTTAAGGGCTGAAACATACCCTGTGTATCTACGTGAACGCACATGACTATGCCGATCCAAAACTTTCCTGTTGTACATACTCCGCGTGGATTCTTGCATTACTGCGGCGGTTTTAATGCTCAGTACTCTAGATAAAGAGGCGATAAAGAGTCTGTAAAACGTTTTGGACATTTCCAGTAACATTACTGAATCACGAAATTTGGGGTCAGTACAATCAAACAGCCATCCAAGGATATCTGTAGCGCCATTCCCGCTACGGACACCCTTCCACCTTTTCTTGGCTCAGACAAATCCTTTTTCTCTTGATGTTTCTTTTTTTTAACATTACATGCAATTTCTTGCCGGGGATTTTTCAATGGCCGTTGATCAGATTATCACATACGACATATTGCCATGACAGTTGACAGGGAGAAACCCATGCCCTTAGCTGACTATAGCGCCCCTTGCTGCGATGCTCGGAATGCAGCTTGTGTTTACGTTACGTCATAAAATTTGGCATGACACATTTCTGAACGCACCAATGCGTGAAATCTACTTTGTGTAGCCTGAAGTGTAAGTGTACTCGTAGATATACATAGACTATGTTTTGGCCCTAACATTTGCTAGCCAAGGAACATTAAGATGAAACAGATGCAATAAAGCATTTTGGCGTATTTCACAGCGATAAATAAACAGGAAAAAAAAAACTCAGAGGGAAAAAAGTGAGAAAAATAGGGGCAAAACATTATGAAAATAACCAGCCAGCGCCCACAGTCGCAGGGCTGACACAGGTCTGAGCTGGGGTGTTATCTCAGCCACCGTACAATCGCCCTGCTCACGTGTGATCCAAGCTGGCAGTTCAGAGAGGACGGGTCAGAATGAAAGTGCTTCATTTCCTCAGATGTTCATGATCTAGGCTGTCCATCTTGCTTTGTCCATTGCTTTATAACAATCAACATACAGACATACTCTCTCGGTAAAAACACGCCTGTGAGAAATCACGTATTCTGCATAGGCTGAAACATCAACATCTAAGAATGTAAAGTACAAAGCATTGTAAATGATGTTAAATCAGTATTCGCGTCATGTTGTGTACGCAGAGACGCGTTAGGCACAGTGACTAGCGATGCAGCTGTACAAACAACACATCAATAAGTGAGTTGTTTAAAGTGATGCTTCGGTGCGTTTGAGCATCGGATTTTGCCAAAGACTTACCATTGATTCCTCCCGTCTGGAGCTACAAAGCAAGGAAGGTAGGTAAAAAAACAAAAAACAAAGAGGAAATGAGGAAGCCCAATTAAATAAATGATAAACACTCCTTCACTCTGGTGCTTATTTGATAATATTGCTTATTTCTTTCAGAATATTTAACATTCCAGCAGATAATGAAACCACTCCAACGTTGATGTTTTACTTCAGAAATATGATTGTTTTTGATATCTGGACAGTAACATAAGTAATATATCTTATATCTTAATATATAATTAGATTTAAGGCAAATGGAGAAACAAACGTTTATTCCCTGACCAGCCTCTCTTTTTTTTTGATCTCTCTTGAAGTTTAGCCAAAGCTTGTCCTGTTACACAGAACCCACAAAGCGTAAACTCCTCCATCCTGAAGCTGTCGGAAAGTTTGAAGTTACAGCTTTACCTCTGAGTACTACAAAGCACTGACACTGGAGACTCCTTCCATGAATGTTCCTCCTTACAGAAAACTTCACCGCGTGCATTTTACATGTGCGTCTCCACCATACAGCACAAGTCCCTGTGAATGAGCAGTTACTATAGAAACAATAACATATTAGAACGAGCGCATTGATGTAAACCTGTGATACTGACAGAGCTGCTGTAATAGAGGATTCATCGGCATCCCCTGACCAATCGGAATGGAGAAGCCAACGGTACTCTTCCTAGTTAGCTAGCTGTAGATGTAGCTATGTCTATAAATATTGTTGAAAAGGTGTTATAGCGCTTAAGAACGCTGACACAATCCTTTCATCACAAGCAAAACCCAAGAAAAGTCCACAACAGGTTCGAGTTTCAATAACATATTCTCACTTTTAAAAAAAGGATAAGGAAAAGTTAAAGAACTCAGACTATTGGATGCTCTTGTGTCTCCTTTGTTATAATGTCCTTTATGAACTTTCCTTCTTTCAAGTGTGTGTCTCTCCACTTCACACACAGGTTTAAACTTTGCATCAAAGTCAGAAAGGGTGAATGCTAAAGCTTAATTAATCATTCTTGACAAACCGCAAAGGCTAATTAGCTTGCCAATAATAAAGATACCTCTTCATGCCTTTCTGAAGAAGAAGCAAAGTGAACTAGACGCAAGGTCAGACCCTAAAAAAAAAAGTATTTGCTTTGTTCTTTTCTCTGTAAAATGAACTATTCAATTGAATTAGAGTTTGTCATGATTTAATATTATAGTGGTTAATCATCACATGACTGGAGAAATTCACTATCTCTTTGCACATCATAAAGCACAGCTATGCACCTTAAAAGTTAATAATATTGTCCTACTCTGTATCATACTGAGAAGGAAATAGGGCTATTGGGATAGCACTGACATTGTCTCGAGTGTAGGACTGAAATAACTGGTAGTGTAAACGCGGCAGACAGAAAAGGATAAACAAGAAGTAAACACGAAACTCAGATAAATATTAAATATAGGTGAAAACACAGGACTCACAAGACTTCACAAGAACTGGACAATAGATTCATTTGAGAACGATTCAGTCTTTTGAACTAGTCACTATGGTGAACTAATCGTTATTGGTCACTGGGCAATCAGTCATTTCATATGTTCAATACTCCTGATGGCTTCACAGTTACGCTCATTGGACCCCATTGTACTCATGAGAGCCCATCACTGGCCAAGAGAACTGGCCCTAAACTGACACCAGGGTGAAATGAAATGATCCAAGAACTCTGAGAGCTCACTGATAGTGTTTCCTGTTTTGTAAAAGCAAATGAAATGTGGTGGTTAATGTTAAAATTAAGCTGTTAAACATAAATCAGGAATATTGCCCATGACAATAAGAGTGACGCTGCCTGGGGGAGGCTATCAACAGTGACCAGGTGAGGAGGGCATTAGTCACAGAACCAACCAAGAAAAATGCCAAGAGAATCTTTGAAGGAGCTGGAGAGATCCACAGCTCAGATGGGAGAAGCTGTTTCCAAGACAAGCATAAGAGTCACAAGAGGAGAGAAAAAGCCAACAGGTATGTCAGAGATTCAGCAAACATCTTACAAAAGGGTTTGCTGGTCTGATGGGACCAAAATTGAACTTTTTGTCCTTGGCACAAAGTACTCCATTTGATGGAAATCCAACCCTGCTGATCATCCTGAGAACGCTATCCCTAGTGTGAAGCATGGTGGTGGTAGCATCATTTGGAAATGCTTTTCTTCAGTTTGGAATGGGAAACTGGACAGGGTTGAGGGCGAGATGGATGGAGCCAAATTCAGGGCAATCCGAGAAGAAAACCTGTTCCCGTAAATTCGAGACTGGGGTGGAGTCTCACCTTCCAAAAGGACAATGGTCCTAAGCATGCTACCAAAACTACACTAGAGTGGTTTAAACCATGAAGCTGAATGTTTCAGAATGGCTCCAGATCTCATTCTGATTACTAATTATGTGGCAAGACTTGGAAATTGCCATTCACCAACCAACTCCATCCAGTCTGGCAGAGCTTGAGCAGTTTTTTTCTTTTTTTCTTTTCTGAAAAGAATGGGCAAAAGTATCAGGATTCAGACATGCAAAACTGATAGAGAAATTATCTGTAATCGCAGCCAAAAAATGTCTGCTTTTTTGTTTAATTAACATTTGTATCATAAGATCGTTGGAATCCCATCTGTGGCCGGGATCCAAGGAAGCAAAACTGGCCATGCTTTCTGGTTGGGAGGGGCATATGCTCTTTCTCTTCTGTCAGTCACAGCATCACTAGCCAATCGTGGGTGTCTGTGAGCGTATGTATGTAGAAGATGGTGGACAGGGATTTCCACTGAGTGTGTTACACTGCCTTTATCTTAACATGGACCTCTTCATTACAACCTTGCACATGTGACAGCAAGCTGGATAAAATGGTTAAACATTAATGTAAAAAAAAAAAAGTATGACCTTGTGATTGAGTTAAGGGCATACTCGTTTGCCATACCAGCCTGCCTTTTTTTGTTTCTCCCTGTCTCTCTTTCTCTCTCTCTCTCACACACACACACACACACACATACACAGTGTACGCTGTCTGACAGTATATCCGACACCTTCATGTTCATCATGATGATTGACAGGTGAGGACAGTTTGGTTGAACTGCGCCAGCCAGAGAAACACACCTTTGGATTTCTGCCAGTCACAAGGCCCTGATAAAGCTATAACACATATACACACACACACACACACACACACACACACACACACACACACACACACACACACACACACACGCGCGCACCTTCATTCATTATTCATTAACATACCTGTATCTCTCATTGTCTTTCTCTTATAGTTAATTCCACAATAGACTTAAGGATTATTCAAATACTAGATATGTAGGAGTCACACACAGGATGGCGTTTGCCAGAAACAGAGGTGAGATTCTGACCTTGGACTTAAGCCTTTTTTTTTCATACTCGACATCAGCTCGATGGACGAGCAGTCCAGCGCCACGCTCTGCTAGTTTAATGTAATGTATGTTTTGACTGTAATTACACTCAGAAAACTTAATATGGCATTATTTATTCATCAATTAATCATATCATCTTTTTTCTTTGTTTTTTTTTGTTTTTTTGCACTGAGGACATCGGAGAAGACGCGTCTTAACCAGAGACATGGCTTATGCAATCATGCAAGGAGCGAATATTAATGGATAAGCATAGAAGATGAGTGTTTGATGAGACAGCACACATTATTTACAGGAGAATAAAACAGATGAACAAAAAAAACACCTTTGTTCAATTATTTTATTCGTTTAACAACTTAAAAGTGAATAGTGAATTAAAAGCGTGATAAAATAACTTGATTTAGTATCCAGTGGCTTCATTAATTTGGAGCGTGATATAAAAAAAGAAAAATAACAGGATGTGCTTGATCAAGAACTATTTATATGTAGTGTGGAAGCAATATTGTTAAACTAAACCCAATTTGCAAGCATTAATATGTTATTTGGGGATAACTAGGACTATTCCTAGTTGCTAATACTTGCTAGCTTCTCATTCATAAAGCTTCATATTATTCTGTTTTGCTTTTAATTTTTTTAATTGCCTCTTGCTTTTATGCTACAATATATTAAAGCTGACGTTCTTTCTTCATATTTTCTATACCTGATTTTTTTTCAGGCTTAAATGTGAGGCAGTGGTGTAGATGCTGTTGAAAATCTTTGTCTCAAAAGCTTCTACTCATGAAAAATCTGGCAACCTGGGAGGCGTGAACTACATGCGGGTGACTTTCATAATCTGAATCGAGAGCCCAGAAAAATGGACTAAAGCAGGTGCGTAACCCAGCTCTGAATACGTGTAACTTTCCCCGCAAAAATATTATTCTCTCTCTCTCTCTCTCTCTCTCTCTCTCTCTCTCTCTCTCTCTTTCTCTTGTGAGCAAAAATGAAATTATATTTCTCCTACCTTTCAGTAAAATAACCATCAGCCATCTGCTTATCAAAAATTGAGATATAATGCATGCGATCCATCTGTGGAGGCGCGAGGGTGAAAAAAATCCTGTTTTTACTTAGATATAAAATAATAAAGGAAATGCAGCACTGAATGATTGATTTTGTTCATCTATTACATCTCTCCCTCTCTCTCTCTCTCTCTCTCTCTCTCTCTCTCTCTGTGGTGTTGCGCTGATCCAGCAGTACGAATGTAAACGAACACGCAGATTGAATCATTCCGAGTAGGCCATGAATAAATATGAAATGAAAAACATTTCCCTCTTTTTCTTATTGAGGCACTTTTTCTCTCCACTGCTGCCGACAAACGTTTTACTTGACGGCGTAATCAATGCGTGTGAGTTAAACAAAAACACACACACACACACATTCATGCCTTTTCCCCCCAGGGCGACGCTACCTGCCGCTGAAATCAAACCTATACCATTTTTATGGCTAAAATAACTCGGTAGGCCAAGAAACGTTCAAAGGCTGTTCGCAGAGTCAACTCGTGTGTTTTCTCACGGGGCATCTTGCCATGAAATCATAAAAACGCACAAAGCACAACTCATGCAGTGTGCATTATTCCTACACCATAAGTCCACTGTCAGGAACTTTTTTTATTATTATTATTTAATTGTCACCTGCTACAATTAAAAATTAGATTCTACCATTTTCACTAATAAAATCCTAAACAATGCAGCTGATTGATCAAACTGGATACAAACAAATTTATTCATAAATTGTTTTCAGGAGCGTTTACACAAGAAATATGGTACTCATAAAGATCCAGTTAGTTTGGGGAAAAAAAATCCTATGCGAGTTCTTGAATTTGTGTAACAAAATGTATATTTAGTATATTTTTTTTACTGTATAATTACTTTTTTACTGTATACAGAGGTTCTTATCAAGTAATTCATCTAAAAAAAACCCTTAACTAATAGCTAATGATAGCGACTAGCAGCTACAGCCGACTTGTAATCAGCCTTCAGTGTATATATCTATATCTATCTATCTATCTATCTATCTATCTATCTATCTATATAGCTGTTTTTTTTGGTCTGGCCAGGCCCACGAGCAATACCATCATTATTCAGTGATAGTTATGAATCAAGACAAGTCGATGGTATATTGTACACGATGTCACTTCCTTATTTTGAGTCATCACAAATGCCTAGAATGCACACACACACACACACACAAACCTTTTTTTAAGAATACTATCTAAGAAATATCCAAAAGCAGCTCCTTTGTGTAGTGAGGCCTGTTGCTGAGGGGTACCTATAAGAGTCAACAACAATAACAGTGTTTCTGGGTGAAGGCAGGACCTGTGTGAGGGGGTAATGAGTACCCCGGGGTGATAAACTGCTTTCCTGCTTTCCACACTCGCTATGTTTACCATGCATCTCTGCTTTCCTCGTGCTTTCTCTTTGTCCTATTGTTCCTCCTGTTTCTTTGCCAAGTTGATTAAAATGAGACAAGCACTGACAAATTGCTGCTTTTTAGCCCTAAGCAACAGCGGGAGGGTTTTTACAGCACCGTTAGAAACGAGGCACGTTGTTTTGGTCGTCTGTTCGAGACATCTCACTGGGTTCCCCGGCGCGAGCACAATACTGACGCGCAAAGTGTGCATAAGCATTGTTTGTCTCTGAGAATGACAATTACAGTAAACCACAAAGAGTAGAGAAGTACATTTAGTAGGGAAGTGCTGAATTTGGCAATCCACATGGTGGGTCTTTTAAGTAAATATCTAGCTCATGATATCTTAGCTACGGTTATTCACGTCTGTCAGTTTTCTCATTTATAATTAAGAAGGAAAGTGTTATTCCTAGCTGTAGATTTGGGACGTGAGGTATGACGCTGTCAGGTAGCAGCTCAAAGCTTTGGATTAGCCTGGATTAAAACCGGAAAGTCAAACCCTGCTTTCACACTGACAGCAACTCCTCAAAGCGACTGGAAGTCATTCATTTTTAATAAACATTGACGATTTACAGTGATGGGATGCTGAGCCATGAAAAGTCGGAGAAAACAAGTTTGGCGGAGTTTAACTTTAGGCAAATAAGAAGCAAAGTGACTTCAATGACAGCGAAAAACAGTGGTACTGCTCTTTTTTTCCCCTTACTGTGAGGGATTATACTTTTTTTTAATTCTATATATTTGACTAAACATATAGATGCAGTAAAAATATATATAGATGCACTAAATAAATGTGACTGCAGTAGAAAGACATACAAAAGTATATCGTTTGAGAAGAAGATGCATTTGTGAGGAAAGAGGGAATTTCACTGGTTTATTTATTAAGCGATTTAAGGCAAGACAAACTAAAGGATGTTAATTATATAAATACTTAAACAATGATAAACTTCAACAAAAAATTATAACTTATGGCTTAGATCATAGAAATCTGGCAAAAATTATTAAAGGGATTTAAACAATGAAAAATAATTAAAAAAAAAAAAAAAAAAAAAAAAAAAAAAAAAAAAAAACACCCAATCCTGCATGCAAGAAGGGAAAAAACACCCACTTCCGCATGCAAAAAAAAAAGAAAAAAGTCCCACTCATGGACACAAAAAGTAAAATTTGACCATTCCCACACATAAAAAGTGAAAATCACCCACTGCCTCACGCAAGAAAGTAAAAATCGCCCACTCTCTCTCACACAAGAAAGTAAAAATCACCCATTCTCAATCACAAGAAAGTAAAAATTGTAAATTGAAAGTAAAATTGTTCATTCTGACATGCAGAAAAGTAACAATCGCCCAATTTCGCATGCAAGAAAAGAAAAACAAACACCCATTCCTCCATAGTAAAAAACATGCACTTCTGCAAAAAATCACGGTCTCGTGACGCCAAAATAGCTTATTTTTCATAAAAAAGGTTACTATAAAAACTGCAATATCAAAGTAGAGGAGAAAATAAATAAATAAATAAATAAATGTTATATTTTAAAGTTGGTATGGCTGCCACTCGGAGTTACAAAGTTAGAAGCCAAGAAATAAAGCGAGTGATAAAATTGAGAAGCATGGACTAGGGCTCTAGGGCTCTAGAAGTTGTTCAGTAGTGAGATCATGCTGGCAGAGGAGGTATCCTCTCTCTCTCTCTCTCTCTCTCTCTCTCTCTCTCTCTCTCTGTGTGTGTATGTATGTGTGTGCTTTTCTAATTCCAGGGACGTCTTTTAAATTAGACACACTTACGTCAATGCCGCTCTTCTGCCCTAAACAAAATGTCCCCCTGTGTCTAACTGCTTCAAAGTTTTCTGCTGTGTATTAGCATTAGCATGGCGGCTGCTTTGGGGATTAGGATCATATGAACTGAATAAACAGGAAGCGACTAAGACTGCCAGTGTGCTTACAGATAACTGCATGGGCGTGTTATAAATAGAGGCGAAATGAGACACGTAAAGTTCACTTTTTTGTTTAATATTCTACTTCTTGCACTTCTGTTTCTGCCTAAATCTCTGAATGCATCCTGCTTCTGTTGAAGTTCAATAAATTACTAAATTATGAGACATTTGTCAAAAAGACTTAGTTCATGAACTTATATGAAGCGCCACGCTCTTAGATATTTGACTGAAACATTTTAGTTTGCTTCTGAGGTATAGAGAGAGAGAGGGAGGGAGAGAGAGAGAGAGAGAGAGAGATGTGTAATAGGTGAATGGAGTAGCCATGTTTTTACTCGTCTTTGTTTGTAGGCTATGCATTCATTAATTCATTTATTTATTCATCAATTGTATTTATTCATTCAGTTTCAATGTACATCAGGCTAGAAGATACTAAATCTTGAAGTGAAGGGGGTGTGGTCATGGTGGTCAGCAGGTGATTCTGGGAAATAGAGTTCCTTCCTAATAGAGACTACTGAGTAATTCTTACAAAAAAAAAAACAAAAAAACAACAACTTTCTTTTCTTTTCTTTTCTTTTTAGCTTAAACTCTCTCTTTTTGATTTCCATTCTCTATGAAGTACCCTTTGTAGTATCTCCAAGTACCCCTCGGGCGAACATAAAACATAAAGACACTGAAGGATGTTTAGCAGATCTGTCTGCGCACGTATCGATTCATCCTTCTGGATGCATGATATATTCAGACGAACATGAAATAAAAAAAACATTATATCAGATATCTCTGGTTTTTCATGCAGCCCGAACAACGTGAGTGGAGTCTCGCTGAACCCCATGGCTCCGTCTCTTTTCTCTGATTTTAAGTGCACCACTTTTGTTCACGCTCGCTCTCTTTTTCCTTTTGTTCACCCTGAATAACCAAGCCGTTTTTCCTCTAAGTGCTTCTGCTCACTTTGCAAAGGTCTCTCTCATTAAAGAAATGCACAAGAACCTCGTCCTCTGGTAATGTTTGTCCCTTTCTGGTATTTTAATGTGTCTAAATGGCTCGATAATGGCACTTTTGGAGGACCTTCTAAACACGTGGGTTTTTTTGGGTCCAGATTTTGATTTAGCCTGAAGTTGCATTTATAAGCAAATGAACAGCTAAACTAACAAATAAATAAATAAATAAATAAATAAATAAGGTCTTTTTTTCGTAAATCTGCCAAAAACAAACAAATTAATACACTGTTATTCTATTCTACTATTTTATCTGACGTGAATAAACATTTATTCATTGATTATTCTATTAAATTTTATGACTTCATCACAAGCCATAATGGCGGCAATATGACCGGAGTTGTTACAGCGGCGTTGGGGGCGGAGCCTTAATGTCTACAGAGACCGTAGCGTATATAATTAACGCCGCAGTACCTTAGTCCAGGCCAAAGCTGTACTCTGTAACTATGACACAAAAACACCAAGAAAACTGAACAAAATACACAACGGTGAAGTGCAATGCTGCAACACAATTGTGCTCAGAGATTAATATAACATCACAACACATTTACACACATGTAGAGATTAAATGAAGCTAAAAATCAACTTGGAAAAAAGACACTAGCAAGACTTGAATAATGTGCAAGCAGAAATGAGACAACAACACAGCTAATAAGTGAAATATATATCGTTTACAAACATCTTTACTCCGAGAATCTGAGTAGCGAAGCTTTCAAAATGGCCGACATGGGACGCACCACTTAAACAGAACCAGTGAAAGCTAAGAAAATGTATATACCATTTCATTTTTATCATCAGAAATGCTGTCATGGTCTCGCAATCAGTAATGAACTTATGATAAATGCTAGCTTTTACACCAGTTCACATACATTTAATCACACACACACACACACACGCAACTTTCCATTAAGCTTTACCGGTCGTCTCAAGGCCTTACATATGGACAAAATAATAATGTGTGTGTGTGTGTGTGTGAGAAAGCGAGTGAGAGAGAGAGTTACAGAACAAGCAGCTGAACAGATGAATTATGGCCTGAATGCCTGAATGCCTGAATGCACACACACACACACACACACACACACACACACACACACGCACAAACATTCAGTAAAGTAGAAATCTGTGAACAGTAATGTAGGGACTGAAAGCAAGCACACAGAGTGATGGAGGTCAGGAAGTAGAAATATGTTACTAGTGATGCTCTGAGAGAGAGAGAGAGAGAGAGAGAGAGAGAGAGATACTGAGAGGGAGATAGAGAGACAGACAAACAGACAGAGAGATAGCAAGACAGAAAGAGAGAGACAGACACACAGAAACACAGAGAGAGAGACAGACAGACAGACACACAGACACAGAGATAGATAGATAGATAGATAGATAGATAGAGAGAGAGAGAGAGAGAGAGAGAGAGAGAGAAACATACAACGAGAAAGATAGCGAGACAGCCCACTTGTTCTTTTCTCATTGTGTTTCAGGGACTCAGTGTTCTGGCTGTAGTAGATGTGAGGGTTGTAAACCTGATGAGGAGGAAATGCAGGGTAATGGTGATAAATAGCAGTACAGAAATGCATTACTGTTGATTTTGGACTTTCAGCTGAAACCATAGCGATGGATATGAGATCTAGCGAAGGTGACGTGAGCGTGTCCTGCATCTCGCTTTCATTTTTGTTACAGAAAAAGAGCAATCAGACACGAAAACCTTATAGTGCTAACTATTACAGGGTTTATATTAATGCGCTCATTCTAATATGGTATCGTTTCTATAGTAACAACTCATTTACGGGGGCCTGTACAACGGACGCTCTATGTAAACGCTTGTGTACCATTATAAACGGACATTATTTTCATATTTTAGACGTCTGTAGACCAGAACCTTCCAAAGGTCTTACTTTAAAGGGCATTGTAACACATTAGAGCCAGAGAACTCAGTGAGGATCCATGTGCACAAAGATTTATACAGATCTGGGCAGAACAAATGAAAACAAAATACAATATTTATAAATGTTAAAGCAGGCAAAGGCCATAAACATGATAATCCAAAGTAAACATGGCTATCGGGTAAACCAGAGAACAATCCAGAACAAACACGGCGATGTTCAAAACAAGGCAAGGCATTCTGTGAATACAAAGCGACGGAATTTACTCAAATGCAAGGTGCGGCAAGACTTCGCAAAAAGAGTTTGAGGTTATGCTGCATTTGACTAAAACTTCGAAACCGTAGGAAACATCCCCTCAACTTGGAATTTCTTCTCAGAAAGTCTGGATAGTCTCCTCAACCCTGAGTCCAACAAGTGACGTCGAACCAACATGGCTGCTCACAACATCATCAGTAAACAAAACTGATGCTTTACTTTTAAATGAATTATACTGTGTATACAAGTCTTTGCTTTAGATCCATCAACATACAGACATATTCACTGGCCAAATCTATGTTCCCCCCCCCCCCCCCCCCCCCCCTTGTAGCTCAAAACACACACAGGATGGAAATGTCAAAATTCCGAAGGAGCATTATACAGTGAAAAATCAGGAAGCAAACAGGTAGTGAAGGTCAGAGGTCATGCTAGAAGAGTGTCTTCTGCTGGTAAAGAGGATAATTGTCCTGAATTCTGTGGTTGAGAAACATGCAAAAGAGAAACAAATTTCAGTTCAGGAGAGTCGGTAGTGGGTAGCACGGTGGTGGTAGCACTGCCACTTCACAGCTACTATAGCTTATTATAGAAACAATGACGCACTGGAAGAAGCGAATTACTCTATGCCTATTGTTCATATTAGAGCCAGAACTACTGTCTGAGTCGTGCTGTTATGCAAAAATAATGCACGAATTCAACCACACTGTGGTCTAATAACTACAATTTTAATACACCTCATAATGATAGAGATAAATGATCTGATTTTAACAAATCCTGTTTTTTTTTAAGCTGTTTAATAGGTTTCCTGCCGGAAGACTTTTATAACAGTATTTGCCTTTTTTTTTTTAAGGCACAAGACCTTTCATGTTTCAAGATGCCCTTTCCTAGGCACCGTAGCCTTCATATTTCCTCTAATCTTTTTACAAGTCTTTCTTTTTTTTTTTTTAACACATCGATTGCTGTAATGTGCCTCACTCAACAGCAGCTCACCTCGTTCTCATAAATAGCTTTAGAAAACACATGCTCTCTCGGGCATTGGTCCATTCCGCTAATGATTTCTCGATTCGGTTTTATTTGCCTTTCTCGACTCGAATATATCGCAGGTCGTTTTATCAAAGAGCGAGAACGTAAATTAGCGCTGATGTCTGATGCTTCACTGGCTCACTTTAACACGACTGAACGCCACAACACGCTGTCATTCAGTTAGTGTCAGGGTTAAGAAACCCAGCTGTGGCACAATTAGAGTGAGAATGAACACGGCATAACAACACTGTTTCTTATGAAGGTGAGAACTCAAGGTTCAGAACAAGGAAGCTTCACTGTGTGATTTTTTTTGTTCAAACAAGACGTGTTCCACACTTTGAAAAATGGTTCTTCTTTGTCTGCACGAGGGCTGTTTACATCTTAAAAGGGTTCTCATTTGGAAAAACACTCTCTGATAAGGTTCTACTTTGAGCTTGTAACTGATTCCCCAGAGGGACAACCAGAGAACCCTTTACGACTTCTAGGGCTGTAATTAACTTATTAAAGCGTAATTACATTTTAACGACTAGTTAAAAACTGACCTGCATTTGTTTAGTGCGCTATATTTGCATTTCTATGTCTTTATTCAGATTTAAACCTGAAGTGACCCTGGAACTAAAAGCCCATGTTATTGAAGTGTGGAAAAAATCAGTGTAGTTGTCAAAATCCTGTCCTTAACCCTTGCGTTGTCTTAGGGGTCAAAAATGACCCACCACTATGTTTACCAGCCGAGAAAAAGAGTGGCATCCACTGTTTAAATGCAGTCTTTCTGCACTGTGAAGAGGGAAAACCCAGATATTCGCAAAGTTTCTGATGAATGACAGATTGTTTCTTCATGGAAAATAGATTTGAGGTTTAAAATTCAATGAAGCCACTTTATTTTAAGAGGTACGTGAAGATGGGTCATTTTTGACCCGTAGGAAAAAGGGAGTAGACATAATGTTAAGACCACACAAGGGTTAAAAGACCTTTTGGTGCTATATTTGGTAGAAGTCCATCTCTGCTCTTCACCCTGAGAACCCCATTCCCCACAGTGAAGCATGGTGGTGGTAGCATCACGATAATCGTTACCCTTAGACACTTTAATTGCACACGGTTCGACTCCAGAACTAATTTAGGTGAGGGTGAATACTTATGCTTTGGTGAAACTTTAAAGGTTTCCCCAGAGAGACCTCTCAAGAACACTTCAGGTTTCTAGAGATGACATTTTTATGAGAGTGCTTTCTTCTTGCATATTAGCTCATTGGTTGTAACTGTGTTATTACTTTGTAATTACAATCCACCAAATTAGTTATTAAACTAGTATAAAACTAGTTATTTTATTTCTTTTTTTTTTTTTTTTTTTTTTTTTTTTTTTTTTTTTTTTTTTTTTTTTTTTTTTTTTTTTTTTTTTTTTTTTTTTTTTTTTTTTTTTTTTTTTTTTTTTTTTTTTTTTTTTTTTTTTTTTTTTTTTTTTTTTTTTTTTTTTTTTTTTTTTTTTTTTTTTTTTTACATTTTTTAAAAAAAATTTTCATGATTTATTTCTTTGATTTGTTTTTACATTTTAATTTATTGTCATTTTTTTACATGGCTTGTTTATTTTCACATTTAGAAATCAGTACATTTTAAAAACAATCCCCTATAATTCACATGATGTCATGTACGTTTACTTGAACTGCACTCTCAATTGTTTTCACATCACCACACCATGTGAAATGTATGAAATTTCTCCTTATGGGAGCTTACTGTTCACTAGAAATGTTACATGGCGAAATGGGTCCATGACCTGAGAGTCAGAAAAATGTTCTCTGAGAGACAGAAATGGCAAGAGAGATGATGTATGTAGCGTTATATCCTTTGGTTGGACACTCATCAATTACAGTGATAATATTCTGCCATGTTCAAGGTCAAACAACGAATACTTCAGTCTAATCTCTTATTTATATCTATTCTCTCTAGGATCAGACTTTTTCCAGCCTAACTGATCACAAGAGGACAAAATCAAACCAATCCCGCCAAAATATCTCACTCAGATGTTTTATGAATGTTCCCTCAGAAGAAAGAAGGCTGAAGGAACAGTGACCTTGTCTTTTCTGCGCTGAGCCTCGGTGATTTTTATATTAGTTCAAAATAAAAAAAAGAGCCAAACCCTTTCATCAGTCGGTCAGAAGCGCTCTGCTGAGACAGTCTGAAAGAAAAGACGAGAGGGAGAAAATAAAAATCGTTCATGCTGTTATGAAAACATAAGTCGTCGTTGGGTCGGGATGATGATATCCTTCGGCTCTGCTGGCAGAGACAAAGACAGTTCATTTTGCAGTTAAGGCTGTAACACATAAGTGGAGCTGAAACACACTGAGGAGGACAAAAGATGCAAGTCTGACACCATTTTGGTGTCTAGAACAACACCGGGCAGAACTGTTATGAAAACTGTGAACTGGCAGTGAAGTTTAGAAGGTCTCCTGTCTCCTGTCTCCTTTTTGCTCTCACTGTCTTTCCACGTGTGTCATGTGACGTCGCGTTGTATAATGACTGCCATTTTGAGGAGTGAATAGAGGATTGACTCATCAATGTTCTTGTGTCTGTACATCTATAAAAAACTTCATTTTCATTTATACTAATCAATACTAATACTAATACTAATCAACTGCACTAATACACTTCACTACATGATTCATCTTCAACAAGCAGTGCAGAGGATTTTCTGTCATGCTGCCTCATAGCTAGCTATTTACATTAGGGAATAACTACAATATCTTAGCTAGCTAGTTACATTAGGGAATAACTACAATATCTTAGCTAGCTAGTTACATTAGGGGACAACTTCAGTATCTTAGCTAGCTAGTTACATTAGGGGACAACTACAGTATCTTAGCTAGCTAGTTACATTAGGGGACAACTTCAGTATCTTAGCTAGCTATTTACATTAGGGGACAACTACAGTATCTTAGCTAGCTAGTTACATTAGGGGACAACTTCAGTATCTTAGCTAGCTAGTTACATTAGGGGACAACTTCAGTATCTTAGCTAGCTACTTACATTAGGGAACAACTACAATATCTTAGCTAGCTAGTTACATTAGGGGACAACTACAGTATCTTAGCTAGCTAGTTACATTAGGGGACAACTACAATATCTTAGCTAGCTAGTTACATTAGGGGACAACTTCAGTATCTTAGCTAGCTATTTACATTAGGGGACAACTACAGTATCTTAGCTAGCTATTTACATTAGGGAATAACTACAATATCTTAGCTAGCTAGTTACATTAGGGGACAACTACAGTATCTTAGCTAGCTAGTTAAAAGCTGTCTGGTCAGGGGTGGTGCAGCAGGTAATGTTGCCACCTCACAGCACTAGGGTTCGTGGTTTGATCCTGAGCTCAGGTTACTGTTTGTCTGAAATTCGACATGTTGTTCTTGTGGGTTTCCTCTGGGTTCCCCAGTTTTCTCCTACTGACCAAAAACATGCAAGAAGGTGGATAAGTGACTCTAAATTGCCCCTAGGTGTGAATGTGTGTGTGTGTGAGACTGAGGGTGATGCCGTGGCATCCCATCCAGAGTGTATTCCCAGCTCGCGCCCAGTGTTCCCGGTATTGGCTCCATCCTGACCAGGATAAAGCTCTTACTGAAGATGAATGAATGTCTTGTCAGTTCCAATAACACTGAGACCATTAAAAAAAAGATAAACCAGAGAGCTTCCCTTTCAAAAAAGGCTCCAAGTAGAACTTAACAAACCCGTTTTTTTTTTTTTTTTTATTGAAGAGTGCAAGAAGAAACTCTACACTCTCAGATCTTCAAGGCCTCACACAATCAATGCCATCCTTTAACCACAGTTGAAGTGTGGACATCAGAAACGTCAGTCTAGAGCTCGAGAAACACAAATTCATGTATCCGGAGATGTGTGATCTGCCAATACCCCGCTAGCTCACACGCACGCATCAACGAGTTCACATTTCATACTGCAAACCTCATGCATCGACCTGAAGTGAACCCTGTAGAGGGGACTGTAATTGTAGTCGTCTTGTCCGGCTGCTCTGTTAGTGATGATCTGACCTTTTATATCCTCATCAATGGAATCGAGTGCCGTCTGATTGCATACAAGCAGAATAAACTCGGAGAATCAGAACGATCCATGCGTTCTGCCTGCGCCTGAGCAGAGTTCAAAAACAGGTCCAGTCCTGAAGGGAAAGACAGCAGACGGAGGATAATTGAGTTTCCGGCCTTCAAATGAAAAGATTTATATATAGTTTATGTATTTCATATGAAGAGGAAAATATCCTTTTATAGCATATGATTGCATTCCCGTACCTTGATGTCCATGAACTTTGGCTCACCCGGTCCTGACTCGATTTAAAATAGACACAAAAGCTTTTTTCTAAAATGGCAGCCGTTATATGAGACTGTGATACAAGCGCACAGGACCAGTCTGAGCAAAGCTTCCCAATGCTCTTTATACCACGGCACTAATGAAATCTGCACGTTCATTAATTTTCTGTAACAGCAGCTCCAACAGTAGTTCCGGCTGCAAGGCAATTCACAGGGTCATTTCAATGCACTCGTTCTTACATGTTATCGTTTCTACGGCAACTGCCCATTCATAGGGACGTGTACGGAGGGTCACACTCCACGTGAGCAAATAAAACGTGTGCTCGTTCGTAAGGTGAAGTTTTCTGTAAGCAGACGGAGTTAATTTATGGAAGGAGTCTCCAGTGTCAGCGCTTTGTAACAGTCAGAGGTGAAGCTGTAATTTTAAGTTTTCTGACATCTTCAGGACAGAGGGCTTTAAAACTGCAGGGTTTTTTTTGTTTTGTTTTGTTTGATTAAGTTCAATAGACAGAACAAAAGAGACGCCGGTGAAGGAACGACTGTTTTAGCTGCCATAATGTACACAAGAACAGGAACTAATAACACTAAATGTAAATATAAACAGATAAAAAAAAGTATAGCGTGTCATTCTTTAATTAATAAAGAATTGTAATCATTGGCAATTGCTATGGTATAAGAGGAATAAAGCACTTCGGAGTTTGCTGTTGTTGGAAAATAATCAACTTCTGGGGTGGTAACAGTAACTCTGCTTCATCATACCAGCCTGTTGTTGATTTCTTTCCTATAAAAGCACAACATGGAGTGTTTTACTCCCTAATGTAACATGTCATAGCTGCTATAAACAGTCATTCCGTCACCAGCCCCACTACCCCCCCCCCCCCCAAAACCAAACAAAACAAAACAAAGCTTGTCATGCTAGCAAGAAACTGCGAAGCGTAACCTCCTCTGTCCTGAAGATGTCGGAAAAAACCCTCTGACTGCTCATATCGCACATGCTGCATGTTGGAAAATAATTATTGATGAACTTTTCGTCAGGCTAGATTCAAAAAGAGGTGATCTTGACCTTATCCTTACTTGTCATTCAGGGTCCCCTGGTTGTTGCTGTCAGCCGTCGTCTCTTCATCACAGCGAAATGAGGACTTTCTGGAATTACACACTGTCAGTTTGACTCGACCCGATGCGACAGCCCGCACCAGAGGCCTCTGTTATGGTCCTTACATTATAATAATGGACCCAGATGGAGTGATGAGTTAAGCCATGGGTATGTTTTTTACTTTCTTCTGTGTCAGGGTGGATATATCTGCTGATTGCACTCATTAACACTCGCACTTATTTATGGCTCTAACCACAGAGACGAACCAGCGGAGATTTGAGGCCCAGCCTCCCTCACGAGGCCTCCTGTCACATCTACATATTTTTTAATTGCGCATAACTCAAGTCTTCAACCGTCACGTCCAATCAGAGAGACGCCCGAGTGTTTTCTGACATCTGTCAGCTTTAAAACTCAAATTAAATTCCCTGGACGGGCACCCTCTTAATTTCCTCACTTTTCTTCCTCTTGTGCATTTTACATGATTTAAAAAAGGAAAAAAAAAATCTAATAAATACTAAAGTAATACCGAAGGATCAGAGACAAAAACTAGAGTTCCCAGAGACTGCAATTAAAAAAAAAAACATGTTTTTGAAGGATTAAAATGTGTATTTATTTTATAGTTTACAAGGAATATATCTGGGAGATTAAATTTTAAATTTAATTATTCACTGAAACAATTAATGAAAAGCGTGTAATAATAATATAATAATAATATTTCATTCTATGAATCCTTCAAAGCACATTTCAAATTTATTTAAAATTATTTAAAAAATTCCTACAAGAATGATATTTTGTTGGAAAGGCAGAATTTTTTTAAATAATTTCATTAATTTAATTCTTATAAAATAAAATAAAAAACTAAATGGAGTTATTTTGTTGGAAAGGTAGCCACTTTCTTTAATTGTTTCATTGAATAATTTACATTAAATTCAGTTCATAACTTTCCAAAAAATTGCATTGTTGAATTGAAATTGTTGAATTTCCTTTTTTTAAACTCCTCCTGAACTTCTTTTAATAATCCTTAAAGCACATATAACCACAATTTCGAATGTATTTAAACATGTTAATTTAATGCGATTCATTTATTCATTTATTTTATTATTTTTTTTAAATGGATCGTTTAAATGATTGACCAAAACTTAACACTGTGCCCCAAAATATATTCTAAATTACAACATAATGCACTTTTTTACTGAAAAAGTTCCATCTGTTGTTCATTTTTATGAGTAAATGACTGAGAAATATCGTAAATATTTGTTTATAGTCCACTCCAAAATTATTGGCACCTTCAAGACAATGGGCAGAAATACATAACTTTTATACATTTCTAGCCATTTTCTTGAGGGTGCCAATAATTTTCTCAGTAATCATTTCTCAGTCATTCACTCGTAAAAACGAAACACAAATGGAACTTTTTCAGAAAAAAAAAAAGCATTATGCTGTAATTTAGAATTTATTTTGGGGCACAGTGTTGAGTTTTGAGACCCTAAAGCGCACAATCAGTAAACATTTACGGTTTTCATGTTTCGAGAAACGTGACACAAAAAAGAGGATACTATGGAGTACGGCTGTTCAGATCGACATGGTTGATGATTCTGTTTGTGCTTAACACAAAAGGGAAAAAAAAGCAAAAGATAGACGAATCGCTCTTAATGGTTGTGCTCCAGGAACATTTTTTACCCAGAATGCATTGCAGCATCATGCTATTTCTATATTTTCCTGGGAGTTAACTTGTATTTAAATGGACTAATGTCTCTCACATCATTCAATAAAGAAAGAATAGATTATTATTTCTGACTCCACACACACACACACACACACACACACACACACACACA
>CM040990.1:2388479-2404473 GCA_022985145.1 Pangasius djambal | reverse complement strand
ATTGTCATTGTTGTTATTGTTCCCACTGTTGTTGTTGTTGTTGTTGATGTATTATCATTTCTTTCCCTTTGTTTTCAATAAGTGGTTTAATAGACAGAACGAGAGAGACAGAGAGAGACAGAGAGAGAGAGAGAGAGACAGACAGACAGACAAAGAGAGAGACAGACTGATTAAATGAAAACATTAGCTGAGACTGATGGAGACACGAGCGTGTATTGCATTTTCACAGAGTGACTGAGGGTCCAGGAGCACGGCCTGATGGGATTGAGACAATGCCAACACTCTTCCATTCATGTGATTGATGTGTGGGGGCATTCAGTGTGTGTGTGTGTGTGTGTGTGTGTGTGTGTGTGGGAAAGCTTGTGAAAACTTGTTGCCATGGTGAATGCTGAGATAGCTAGTGATGCACATAGGCTCAGAGAGAGAGAGATGGATAGAGAGAGAGGATGCATTTGCAAGTACTAGTGGCTACTTAGACATCACATTGCTTTTGGTTTTCTCTCTCTCTCTCTCTGTGTCTATCTCCACCTATGTCTCTCTCTATCCATCTCTCTTTCTCTCTCTCATGATAACAGTTTTCTAAGATTTTTACTTCTGCTAGCTGGTGGGAATGGATGTGATTGGTTGGGGTTAGATTGGGGGCGGAGTTGACACTAATTTGCACTTCATTCACCAAATTGAACTAGCCCTACATTCACACTAGCGACAGACGAGCGTTCGTTCGAACATCTGTGACATGGAGCCACGACTTCAGCGACGGCGGCAAGCTGCAGGATATAAAGTGCATTTTCAGTGCTACCGCTCTCATTAGAATTCCTATGAGATCGTGCTGCTTCACACACACACACACACGCACATGCACACACACCCACACCCACACACGCTGTCAGCTTGGGTCATGGCCATCGATCGATCCCATAATGTGTCCAGCGTATGCAGACTTGTGTCTCTTTCTCACCTTTCCTGGCAGACTGCCATTTCTGCAAAGCCTCGCCTCTTCTCTCTCCGGGCTGAAAAACAGACGCATGAAATCAAGCTGAGGACGGAAAAAAACTCCCAGAACTTTGATATTTAAATCAATGGTTATATCAAGAATCCAGACTAGAGTGTTCAAAAGAGGAGGAAAAGAGTAAAATAGAAAAATAAAAAGTGTCTTGTGAATCCGCCAATTATTATCAGAAGGCCTGAAAGTGTGACAAGTCCAGCACCATTCGTTAATCTTCTACTTTTCTTTAGCAGCATACATCCTAAACAGTGTGTTCTTACCGACTGAAGGAGTGAACACCAGGGCTGCAAGACTAAATCTTTCCATTTCAATACTATATGAAATAGTCAAGTCAAGTCAAGTGGAGTTTATTGTCATTCCAGCCATATACAAGTACATAGTGAAACGAAACAACGTTTCTCCAGGTCCAAGGTGCTACATAAGACAAACACAGAACAACACAGAACTACGGGGACTACATAAATTATACGTAAAGTGCACAAGTGCAAACACGTGCAGACGCACAAGACAGAACAAGACAGTACAATGACTACAACGCCGACCAGTACGCAGTTCTGTTTGAAAGTGACCAAGTGACAATAGTGCAAAAATTACAGAGTTCGATATAAATAGCTGAAATAGTGTAAACATAGAAGTGTCTGGCGGTGGTATACACAAACACCGGTAGCTCCGATGTCCGTGTGCCGTTAAAAAGTCGGCATAAGGACAAAAAAAAGCATCATTTTGTATCCGGAGTGGCCGCTGCGTGCTACTGCCGCGCCCGCCATCTTGGAAATATTCTCAACTTTTATGCATTCCTGAATATATCATGTCTGAATATTTCATTCATATCATGTTCTACTTTTATTCACGCGTGTAAGTGTTTAATAAAGTCTTTGGAAGATACTTGTGTCATTTAATGTAAGCAAATGATTAAATTATAGAAGAATTTAGTTTCTAAATTATTTATTTTATACATTTATAAATTATGGAATTTAATTATAGAAGTATGTCACTAGTTCTGTGGCTAAATGAAAAACGTTTATGTTATGCCATACGTAGCGAATAGGATGCTCGACTTTTTTGTGGAATAATAATTGAATATATATTTTGTACTTTTGCATTGCATACATGTGACATTAACAAAATTCTATTTTTTTTAAATAAAGTGTATTTATTTATTTATTTATTTATTTATTTTTTTATTTGCTAGGGTAAAATTTGCCTTTTAAAATCACATAATTCAAAATGACAGGTAACGGTTTTGAGATTTAAAAAAATAAATAAATAAATTTAAATAATAAATAAATAAATGAGAACCCTAAACACAAATCTCAAAAATGCAAATTTGATTTAAGGTCAAATGTGAAGGATCTGGGATTCCCCGGGAAAGTAGATGCTTTCAGCCTGGTTAAACTTACAGTCATCTATCACCTTCACATCCATGAAGATAGTTGTGGAGATGAGAAGTGAAGTGAAGTCAAAGTGGAAGATAAAGATTTTATGTTCAAATGAAATAGCTAATTTCCTATAACTACCATAACTCTGCTAAGCATCCAGTGTTTCACATCACTGTAAAACACCAGCTATTTGAGTGGAACTTAAATACTTATTTATTTTCTTGGGCCTCTCTGAAAGCAGCTACGTCTCCCTGGGAATCCTGGGAATTCAGAAACGTTCATAAAAATGCAGCTCGTCATGTTATCGAGTAACCGTAAAGCATAAATGTCTCTGTCCTGGAGACATGAAAAACTTAAAGTTACAGGAGACTCCTTCCATAAATGTTACGTAAAAAACGCATTTTTTAAAAGGAGCATCCATCGCACGCGTCCCTGTGAATGAGCTGTTACTATAGAAACGATAACGTAGTAGAACAATCGCATGTAATATAAATATGTGATTTGCAGCTGCGCTACTGCAAGAGCTGCTGTTATAGAACGTTAATCACCTTCTGACCAATCAGAATCCAGACGTTCAGAACGTGTTGACTGGCAGATGGATGCCACTAGAAATGACACCGTTTTCTCCATGATGGATGGACTAATACATATTTATAATAATAATCCAAAAAAAAAATCAGCTAAATTATAGCATTCGTCTCAATCCTGTCTCGCACTTAGCCTTGTGTCTAACCCTGATGTCCAGCGAAGGGCTGCGGTGATTAAACTCTGCCACACAGACCTGAGCGAGTTGTAATAAATCCGCTGTCTGCTTAGACGTGAGTGGCACGGTGACTAATGTTCCTGTCAATGAGTAATGTGTGTAATTATTTAACTGTGCATCGTTCTACACACGCTCATGCGGCATTAATGAGCGTGTGACCCATCTGGAGGAACTGGTTACGATTAGATTTCTTATTTATTACTCAGTCCATGGAGATGTCTGTTCTGGAGCCAACTTATTATTCTGCTAGTCATGGAAACAAAAGCTGAAAAATGCAGATAAATAGAGTGTGAAGTGCAAATATACTACAATATTTCAGAATTACAAAAAGAATAGTTATTTTATTAAAAAAGGCATACATTTAAAACTGGTAGATCAACAGAATATACATACAGTTAAGTGAAATGATTGCAAAATTCAAATTATAAAAAGTTTTTTTTTTTACCCCTTTTTGTCCCACATTTACCTTTGTACTTTTGCTCATAGGGACAATAATCACAGGTGGTTTATACCACGAATCAGGAAGGTCTCGATTAATTTCCTGACAGTAGTTCCTGCTCTTATATTAACAAGCGCTTTATGTTGAAGCACTCGCTCAAATACGTAATCTTTCTATAGTAACAGCTCATATGTAACATCTGTGGAAGGAGTCTCCGGTTTCAGTGTATCCAGAAGTTTGCTTTTTTATGGTTTCTCAGTCACATAATAAGCTGCGTTTTTTGGCTTGTTAACTTCAAGAGAGAGAACAAAAGAGATGCTGGTGAGGAAACGAATGTTTATATATCTTAAGTGATAACAGGAACAATAACTGTGTCACGAACGTTCCACAGCAATTAACGTAACTACAAACAGTTAAAAAGTGTAATGAGTGTGAATCTCGGCCACATCCGTCCATGGCCGGGAGTCTAGAGAACAAAAACTGTCCGTGCTCTTTGAGTGGGAGGGGCGTACTCGAGCTCCCCTGTCACTCACAGCAACCCTAGCCAATCGTGAGCGTCCGTGAGCTCATGTATGCAGAAGAGGGCAGATAGCGCTTTCTTCCAAACGTGCTGTGCTGCCCTGTGATGCAGCACGAGCAGCAGTTCCCAAAGATCCGGAGGTTGGAGTCTTCAGCCTAATTGTCATATGATGAGCGAGCTGAAAAAAAGTGTGGGGAAGAAGACAATGCCGTTGTTTTTAATTTAACGACAGTGTATGTGCAAATTTGTGGTACATTTTCGAACATCTTGAATTGCAAGTCTGGCTTTAGCAAAGAATGACAGGAATTTGCTCTTTGTTGTTGACCCCTTTATATAAAGAGCTCTTTGTCCATTGTTTTGTCCATGAGAAAAAATAACTACTTTAATTATTTATTGTGTATGAGTTCTTTGTTCATCCTCTCTTTCATCCTACACAGATCCTGCACTCTATACCGTAGCAAAGGCAACACATCTAATCCCCTGATAACGCTAAACATCCTCCGTCTCTTTCTTCTGCTGATGCTTTCGGCTTCATCTTAGTCCATGTCTTGATGAAAAATAGCACAATCAGTCTATCATCCTGCCATGAGTAATGAGCTGCTTAGCACCTCGTTAATATATCAAGGATACGCGAGTGTTGTTTGACCTTAATTTCTCTGGTTGCGAGACTTTAACGCAGGTGATTAATTAGTTTTTTTTTAAATTATTATTTATTTATATTATTAACCAACTGCCTCACAATGTAGTCACTGCTGGTTGTGAATCATTAGATAACATTAGATAGCAACCTGTGAGGGTGAAGTCATGCTTCCTCCGCAAAAAAAATTAAATCGTGCTCATGCAATGTCACAAGAGAAGCGCTAATAAACTTATTGTGCATATAAAAGCTAACAAACAGCCGTGATTAGCAAAACATTGTGAGTGAGGATCGTGAGTCTAAGCCAAACATACTGATTCTTATTTTATCAAGAATTGTGCACTCGCTGTAGGCAAAACAAGTTGATGGGGAAAAAAACAGAAAATCAAGGTTCAAACTCTAATTTCTTGCCACTTAATCTTTTTTTCCAAACAGTTGCAGCACTTCTGATTTTATCAAACATGCTGGATATTTTTCCCTCAACTCTGGAGATAAGTTAATACTGATAAACAGCACAAATCTGAACAGATTCCGCCAACAGCCCCCAGAAATTGTGAGCAAAAAAAACAGCAAATATACGGCAAAAATGTTTTTAAAAATGTCTAACTGCAGTGGAGCTTGTCTGTGGAGGACAAACTACCTGAGTTGTGGACAGTGTCAATTTAAAGAACTACCGTCTCCTGGTACAGGGTTCCATCGCAGGGGTTTCCTGAGACAGAGCTATAAATGTCAGTGACACATTAAGGTGAATTTTATATAAAATGTACATTACAGTGCTAGTTTGCTAAATCATTCTTTGTGGCTAAACATGTCTGCAGCTTTAGCATTTCTGAAAATCACTTAAAATGGACAGACACACTGTCCGTAAAAGAAAATCACAAGATGAGGAACATCCAAGCAAAAGCTCAAAAGCAGAAAAATCCTCTAAGTACAGCAAGACATATTTAAAACTGGAATTATATGCATGGACGGCGACAAGACCAAGAGCTTTACAATGGACAGGAACATTGTCCCATGTGTGTGGGAAGTTTGAAGCGGTTTTCTAATGAATGTATGATGCCAGCTTTCTTAAAAAGACATTTGGAAACAAAACATGAAAATCTGGTCATGAAACTAAAGTTTCATCGATTAAAACAGCAACAAACACTGTAAATGAGCAATACGAGCTTCTTCAACAAGCAAAAGATTCATTTAACATCTCCAGGGATATACTTTAGGTTGAAGGTTAGGTTTAGGTTGAGGTTTAGTTAACAATATGGTTAGCAAATTATGATTTATACACATGTTTATCGCATGTGAAGCGATCAGAATTATTAAAGACCTCCTCCAGGAACATACTGAATGTCTGGAAAACTGATCCCATCCAAACATCCAAACTTTATTTGTATTTCATAAAATGACCGTGTAATTAAAGCTACAAGCGCTGATCTTAACCATTCAGAAGTTTACACACCAGGAGAATATCTGAAAAGTCAGGAAGAATCCTGACGAATCGCAACAGTCCGTGTCATAGATAGGAAGATGGACTGATGGATTCAGAGTGTTTATGCGATTTGAATGCGAAATAGATTTGGTTATGGTAGAGTGACTCATACAACAAACTCGGCATAAAAGACACAGTGGACGTGATTTGGGCACTTTTGAGCAATAAAAAGAGGAAAACAGCTGTGTGGGCATGTGAGTGTGCTCATGCATTTGGTAATTTTGGATGCCAGATCATCTTTTCCCTAATCAGAGATGCATTTTAGAGCTGTAGTTAATTATAATGTTGCCTCAGGCAGGACGTCAGTTTGCTGTTCAAACTGTAATTGAATGCATTTTCAGTGGCCTCAACTCGGCCTCCGAGCTTCAATCAGCATGTTTTTTTTTTTTGTTTTTTTTGCGAAAAAGATTGTGTTTTAAGGAGTTCACTTTGGTGCAGACACGTACTTTCTCTCCACCTTTCCTCTAATGAATGAATCTTTAATCTGCACTGGCAAATTTTTCTCTATTGATTTTGCCTTTTCTTTTACTTTGTTGTGAATTGATGGATGTATCATAGTTTGCCTTCAAAGCCGTTCAGTTTGAGCTTTGAGAGGAAAGAAATTTGCTGTTCCCCTACAAATATCCCAATACACTCTTTAGACCGTACCATAATTCTTTGTGGGATTAGCTTTCGACTACAAGCTTCAGCATCTGGATTCAACTTGCTATCAGCTGCATAATGAAAACCAAATGTACAAATCAGAATTAGCATTGCATTATTATAATAATTATGCATTATTTCATTATATGTTATTTCATTCAAATTTTTACATGTTAAGTCTAAGCTAATAACTGGCGGTAACTAGCTGTTGATGACTCTATATCTGATCCTGACTCTGTTAATCCAACCCTCTATGCATCATCTTCTGCCTCCAGTCAATATGAACACACTGTAATGTAATTTTATTAGTGTGTCTGACCACAGGCAATGATTTCCTCACAATAAATGTTCTAACACTCACTTAATGCTGATGCCTTGACAATGCGCATTTATATTGTCTATTAGCCACGTGAACAAGGTGGCAGAATCGAGAGGATGATGACTTAGACATGCTCAAGGTCCGACCTGTCCTCTAAACACTCTCATCTTCTCAGAAATGGCGTGTAATTTGTGAAATTGCAGCAGCGGACGAACACCTGGATGAGTAAATAGTGTTGTGACCATCATCCCCTGGCGTGACATTATCATGAGGTGGTTAGGAAACAAATACAATTCTGAAGAGGAGATTTAATTATGGGCGGTTAGGACTGTCTAACCCTCTCATAAGATCTGGAGAGGCCTTTCCTTTCTCTCGCTGAATTCAACAAGTCGCTGGATATTATAGACTCTGTTGCGTGTGGTGATACTATTTTAGTCAATATTAGACTCATTGTGAATACATGAATAAATAAACAAGCGTGCTAATGAGTATTTACGGCATTGCGGCGTGAACAAAATGCCCACTGAGTGTGAAAGGAAGCCAGATTGAAAAAGGGGAATTTCATTCCACATCCATGAGGAAATCTGCGTCCAACAAAAAAAGAAGAGGCGAAACAGACAGCAATCGACGGCAAGCATTCTGATTTTACACAAGGGTGCAATTGCCCTAAAGGAAATTGCTGTGCCTCCAACATCAACAAACATCCACAACTGGTCTTTTACATGTAAACTGAACAATACGTTAAAATCAATTCTGCTTTCAGTGGTGGACTGGCAAAGCTCGAGCTGCACACTGCAACCCATTCTGTCCTGAAATGGGAAGACTGATTTATGACTTAATCAAGTGAGGGGAAAAAAACAGCCTGCTGTGGTTGAGCACAACTTCCTGACACCAGGCACTTCAATTCACATGTATCTTTTGAACACGAAGCAAATGTTCACTTCTTGTGTTTCAGTGAAAGTTTTAAAGAATCTATATTTTGCATTAACCACGGCACAGTTAATTTCTCGAAACTGATTGCTCATGTAGATTTATTTTATATAACTGCACTGGCTCGGACAGTAGTTCCCGCTATAACATAAAAGCTCGGGTTCATGCTCTCGTTTCTATGGTAACAGCTCATTCACAAGGACTCATACAGTGGATGATCTGCATAATCTAATCCTAATAATAAACGTTTTTATGTTGCTTAGCAAAGAGAAACGTATAATCCTTGATATGGTGACCTTTTTTGTTAGGTGACATGTATGTAACATTTATGGAAGGAGTCTCCGCTGTCAGCAGTAACAGTAACAGTAACTTTGTCAATTTTCAATTCAAAATGTGTTGCTATTTAACGCAGAAAAACATAAAATCTTTGATTTGTTTTCTGTAAGGAGATGTTTACTTGTACTTAACATGTATGGAAGGAGTCTCCAGTGTCAGCGCTCTGTAACAGTTAGTGTGCTTTCCACCGTTTCTTGATAACATGACAAGCTGCTTTTTTTTTTGTCTTATTAACTTCAGGAGTGAAAAAAATAGAGATTGGTGAGGGAACGACTGTTTATAGCTGCTATAACGTAAGTTCGGACAGGAACTAACTTGTTTCTTGGACATTTCACAACATCAGATGGAATTATAAATGGATAAAAAGTAGGACATGTCATTCTTTAATGAGGAAAAAATGCAATTGTTGGCAAATGTCTGTGTTATCTGAGGAACAAAACACTTTAGGACGTGCTGTTCGAGGAAAATAAGTAAGACTGTGGTGGTAACACTAACTCCACTTCATCACACCAACCTGTAAGTGATTATTTTCCTATAACAGCATGACATGGAGTGTTTTATTCCTTAGAGTTTCAGGTGTGAGAAAATGAGCTACAAATGAGCTTCTTGTTACTGGCCTTTTTCATCATCTTGGGGGTCTTTTAGCTTCGTACACTGTGATGCGGTGATATTTTTAGTCTCAGTGTTAACACTTAGTGCTCAGAGACAGAATGACTGTTAACCGTCTCAGCGGGATAAGAGCCTGATTTGACGAAAATGAGTGAAAACCTTTTTTTTCCCTTTCGTTTTTCATGTAGCAGAGATTACTTAATTAGTCACGATAAAGGATTTTTCTGCACATTAGCGCAATCCTGTGAGGTTCAAATCTTAGCTTCCTTTAACTCCATCCATAGCTGGTTCACTTGACGATTTCGATTCTTAATTATTTACTATGGCAATGGTATTCCTGAGAGAAACAGATTGTGAAAATTAAAATTACGAATGGCGTGTTTCATTACCATTCAAAATACTTCACAGGACAGTAAAACCACACACACACACACACACACACACACACACATACACACACACACACACTTGTCTTAAGCAAATAATCCAGACTCAGGAGTGCAATGATTCATGGATTTTAGCCCTTAGAACAATATGGATACAATTTGCGGGCATTTTTTGCACTCAGTGTTCCAGATTTCACAACCCAGAAGGCATTTATCTCTCAGTTTTGTTGTGCGTCAATTCAAAATAGAGAAAATAGAGCTTTTATTTTTCATGGCCATGGTCTGGACCTATGTCTAAAAATACACATCACTTTATTTCCACTATCTATCGATTTCCAGCATTTCTAAAACATACTTTGTTTGGGTATTTAGGTAAAATCTGCAGGAGAGACACGCATATCACTCAAGAAGGCGAGAAGCAGGTAAAATCTATATTTGCATTGCACAGCTAACTCTACAATCTGACGAATTTTTCTTTCAATCTCAATCAATGTCAAGTCTTAGAAATGGATTATAGCAAATTTCCATATCAATCAGAATTCTGCAAAAAAAAAAAAAACAATGAAGAAGTAGTCAGATTTCATTTCTGGCTTAGATACAGCAATCTCACACACACACACACACACACACACACACACACACACACACACACACATACATATATATATATATAGGGATTATATACAGTACTGTGCAGAAGTCTTAGGCACCCTATTTTTTTTAGTACAAACTTTGTTATAGATGTTTATTTTATGACGTCTACATCATTGATTCAGTACAAAACCATTTTAGATTCCAAACATTAGTTGTCCAGCACAAAATGAAATGTTACAGAAAAATGTTTGTATGTCAGTAAAGAAAGCAGCAGATTCCATAAGAGACACTTTTCAGATAAAGACAGAATGAAGGCTGCTGGGTTTCGCTGCAGAAATAAGAAGCGAGTCGACAGTCAAAGTCTCCAGAAGAACTGCGGCTGCTTCTGCAAGACGCTCAGTAACACTTACAGCTCATTTCCTTATAAAACTGCACTAATTGTACCTGAGATACTGCTTTATTTTTTAGGGTCATCACACCAAATATTGACTTTGTTTCATTTATTAATGTTTACTGCTCTTTATAGTATTTTTTAAAATGTAGAAACATTTAATTTCATTATTTTTGTAGGCATCTTTGCTCCACAGCATTTCGTTGAATGTGCCTAAGACTTTTGCACAGTACTGTATGTATGTATGAATGCATATACATATGTGTATTTGTATATGTACGTGTGTGTGAAATAATTATGCAGTGATTTTAAAACGAAACCAAGCTACACTTGTGGAGCAGAAAAGGAACACGCCATGTTGCATGTGTGTGCTGCTTTGTTTCATTGTTTCAGTACTGCTGGTTTGTTTCATCCTTCCATTTTGCATTTCCAATCCATTTTCTGTACCGCTTATCCTACACAGGGTCACGGGGGAGTCTGGAGCCTATCCCAGGGGACTCAGGCCACAAGGCAGGGGACACCCTGGTTGGGGTGCCAACAATCACAGGGCACAATCTCACACACATTCACACACTACGGACAATTTAGAGATGCCAATCAGCCTACAACGCATGTCTTTGGACTGGGGGAGGAAACCGGAGTACCCAGAGGAAACTCCTGAAGCACAAGGCGAACGTACAAAATCGGTGAACCCCGAACCCCAGAGCTGTGAGGCAAACGTGCTAACCACTAAGCCACCGTGCCCCCTGGTTTGTTTCATTAATGGCCGAATCTAAAAGCTTTGTTAATAAAAACTCTAATGCCATCAAGGTGTGAGGAAGGCACATACAACAGGTACAAATTACAGGAAGAATAGGTGTCTGGGAAAAAAAAGGGGGGGATTATAATAATCATTTACATAATTTTCTGCACATCCTCGAACATTTAGTCCTTGAGTATTCAATTAAGGAAGTCAATATACATATAGTTTATAGGCCCAAATCTTCATACACTTCTATCCAACCGCATCCTTAAGCGACTTTTCTTTTTCTTTTTTTAAATTACAATTATGTAAAACTTCAGAGAGAGTCTGTAGTCACAAATTTAAGCCCAAAGTGTATCTATAGTCACATCTACTTTGGATGAGACTTCAATTCCTTCTCACACGGCGTTCACGCTAGCGAGCGACATAGCGACAGGTCACCATTCATTTTCATTGAGTTGAGATTTTTGCAACTTTTATGCCAATTAGATATGACAAATTTAAAAAAAAAAAATGCCCGAGGGATTCTTCAGACCAACTATATGGCGTGTGGCCCGACATTTCTTCAATTCCCCAACCACAAGTTTAGTTCCTTCCTGCAATTAGTTCTCATTTACTGTTTAACCTGACAAAAAAGAAAAAAACAAAAAACTTCTAACCATGATTTCATCGTATCCTGTCATACACAACGTCTTACCAAATGTGTATAGAGACATTAGGAAGAAGAATAAAGCTTGGAAGGAAGTAGCAGACATCACTGGTGTACCTGGAAAGTGTTTGCAGCCAGTACAGTTAGCTTGTGCTGCTAATCTGCTAATGAAGCTAATACAAAGCCAGACACATAATATGTAAAACAAAACAACCAATTTTCACACTGATTAGTGTGTTGTTTACTTTGTGTTTAACTCTTTAAAAGATGATATATAATGTAGATGTAGGCATATTGTGGTGCCTCTGGTTAGTGTACTTAACTAGTACAGTTAGCTTGCGCTGATAATCTGCTAACAAAGCTAATACGTAGCCTTGCTTGTAATATACATCAAACAACCATTTTCCACACTTTTTTCATGTTATTGTAATGTTAGAATACATTTTAAATACATTTTCAATACATAAACTGTAGTAAATCCTGTGACTACTACTCTTCCTTATCAGAACTAAAACTGTTGTACTTACAGTACACACACACACACACACACACACACACACACAAGCAACAACAGTAGCTCTCACACCACACCCATAACAGGCAAGCTACAAGAATTAGCATGAATATTTATTTTTGCTCGAACAGGAAAGTATTTAAATTTGATATTGATCATTAATCATAATCATACTGATAAATATGATTAATCTAATGTTCACAAAATATGGACACAAAACTTTCAGCTACTTGAAAGTTGCTGATCAGGTACATTTGGGGTAAGTACATTTCTTTCTTTCTTTCTTTCTTTCTTTCTTTCTTTAGTTAGACTCTTGTTTATTGAGAAGCTACTGCTTGTGCAGAACACAACATGGAAAACCCCAGAAAGATCTGCTCGGATCATCAGTACAGCAAGCGTAAATCTGATTCATCTGGTCATTGCTGGTTTGTTTCATTAAAAGCTGAACAAAACAATGCCTTAAATGACAGCAGTTTACTTTAGATGATGTTGACAATATTTTACATTTCACTAGGAAGATTGTGATCTTGAACTCTCTTAACAGAGGCATCCATCATAACTGTCAGTTTTATCATTTTCTCACCTTATCCTTCATCTCAATAACTGAAACGAAGAGTAAAGCTGAAACATAGTCTCTGATCACTGACCTGCCACTTTATTACACACTACACCATGCTAATACTGAGTAGGATCCACTTTGCTCTGAGGACAGCCTCAATCCTTCATGGCACGGTTTCCACAAGGTGTTGGAAACATTCCTTTGAAATCCTGGTCTGTGTTGACATCATTACATCACATATTTGCGGCAGAAGTACATTAGTACACTGAACTCATTGTCATGTTCATGGAACCAGAGTGAAATGACTTGTGCTTTGTGACATGGCGCATTGTCAAGCTGGACGTAGCCATTAGAAGATGGGTAAACAGTGTCCATAAAGGGATGCATATGGTCAGCAACAATACACAGTACTCAGGCTGTGGCATGCAAATGATCCTCTATTTGTTTTACAGCACCAGCCAAAACATTCCCCACAGCATTACACTACCACCACCAGCCTGAACTGTTCACAACTGTTCAAACCCTGCCATCTCCAGGTGCTTGATGTGTGCTCTATTGGCATTACAGTGCCCAACGTCTTTCAAGAAAACATTCCCCACAATGTTACACTACCACCACCAGCCTGAACTGTTCACATAAGTCAGGTTAGGTCCATGGATTAATGCTATTGATGCCAAATTCAGACCCTGCCATCTCCAGGTGCTTGATGTGTGCTCTATTGGCATTACAGTGCCCAACGTGTTCCAAGAAAACATTCCCCACAGCATTACACTACCACCACCAGCATGAACTGTTCACATAAGTCAGGTTAGGTCCATGGATTAATGCTGTTGACACCAAATTCTGCCCCTATCATCTTCATGTCTCAGGATAAATTTGTCAGAGATTCATCAGACCAGGTGAAGCCTTTCCAATATTGTGTAGAAGTTATGAAGACATTGGTGCAAAGGCTGGACTCAAAGTCCCAGAATACAATGCCGCTATACAAGGCAGAGTTAGGGCACATAATTGGCTCGGCTTGTTTGCAATCTATGAAATGACACATGGTGGTGTTGACGACGGTATTAGCATGAATGTCGATGCTTTGGAAGCTGAGCAGAGATGAGGAGGTGAGAGAGCTGGATAGACTAAAGGACTAAAACACCGTTGCATTGTTCGCTTTAGGTAGGAATGCAGCAAAGTCTAAATCCCACTGCACAATTATCAGCATGGCATTGTGAGTGATGTAGGAAAGCATTAAACCAAAGTGAAAATAGACCAGCATTCTGATGAACGAAGATGCAGCTGAAGATCACAAAGCAAGGAGATCGTTATACAGCTGGCCTTCTTCCTTGTATAGATGCCATATTTTTAGAGAAACCCTCGTGCATACGTTTAAACTACTATACGGCATTGCAGCATCACTACACGTAGCACTGCTAGCATAAATATTGCATCAACTCCGTGAATAACACCTGCATCTGTGTGGTATTGTTCATCTGACACATGGGAATTGAGTGTATGAACATCTTAACCAAAATTAACCAAACACTTTTTCACCAGTTTGAAGGAAATTACGTTTTGAAGAAAGAAAATTACCAAAGAGAGATAAAAAAAAAAAAGGCTTAAAAAAATCCTGCCGTCACACACGACTGGTTCATATCGTTACTTGTGCTACAATAGAAAGAGTGACAACGGGGTCAGGAGAAGGAGAAAGGCTGAATTAAAATCCCGACCGGATAAAAATCGCTACTTAATTCGCGACATATTAAAACCATCATTAAGGACACCGGGAGTCAGAACGAAATAAAGATTCCGAGCCTGTGTAGGATAAGTCTTGAGAGAAGGAATCCAAATGACTCGGCGCTCACTTACTTTTAAAGAAGTTGCTAAACATCGTAAAATATTCATTTCTCTAAAAGACCACGTGCTCCTAGATTGAGCGAGGCTTATTTAAGCTTGCAAGGTTATTTCACAGAGGTCCTGTCATCGTGCCCTCATATCTCCTTCACCATTGAGCTCATGCATATTAAAAGACGTAACACAGCTAAAGCATTAAAAGCAGAAATGGCAGATGGAGGATGTGTGATCCTGAATTTGACAAATCCAGGTCATCGCTTGAACCCCACGGCTCATGTGTGGGTTTAATAAGTTCACTTTGACCCAAAGTGTCAATCACAAAATTGGCGTCGTGATGTATACTAGTCGTCCAATAAGACGGTAATGAGTGCCGGTCACCTTCGCTTCCCCCTGACATTACGCTGTGTGGTGCTGTGACAATCTTCAGCGCACTGCCCTGCACCGAAGCTCATGTAGCACGTCCATTTTAATAACCATCTCTCCTCTGCGTTTCTCACTCGTCCACTTAATCCCGCTTAGGAAAATATCTGCTCAGTTACCACCATTCTCTGCTGTGAAACTGTTCACTCCTCCTCCACTGGGTTATTTTTTTCCAAGACGCTTTAAAGGTGGCTACACACCTGTTAGAGCTGTCTGTCTGGAAAGCGAGACAATAGGCCTTGAATTACAGTCATTACGCTAATGAACGCTGTGTGTGAGGAACTGTTGAATATTAGAGCTTTAACGGGAGTTTGTGCACTAAATACATTTAAAAATAAAAGCACCCTTAGTGTTGATGATAGCAAGTTTTTTTTTTTTTCCTCAGGATACAAGCAAACTGTAACACCAGGGAGCATGAACAGGTAGAGTTTATTCACTCTCACGTTTACAGCATGGCGCGTTTTGTTGTCTCCGTGCAAAACACGTCCTCATGCTATAGGACGTTCATTTAATCAAGAGACAACCTGCATGTCTTCCTTATGTCTTATGTCTCGCAAATTTTGTGTCCTCTGTATTAGTTTTTTTTTTTTTATTCATATTTTCTCCAGCAGACATTAGGTTCAACAACTAGACAATGAAAATAAACCTTTCTCCTTGACTTTTGGGATGTAGCTACCTACCTTAATACTTTCTTAATACTTAATAGTTTTCTCAATACTTCCGGCATAATTCTAGTTGCACTACACACATCTGGTGCATCTGGTTGATGGTAGAACAGTTTTTACTCGGTGGATTAATTGCCTGGAAGACAGACAGTCAGGAATCAGGAACACACAG
>CM040990.1:2358620-2377509 GCA_022985145.1 Pangasius djambal | reverse complement strand
TTTCTTGTGTTCTTCCTGTTGCCACTGCAACCAGGATAAAGTACTTACTGAAGATACATTTTCTTTCTTAGTATTGGTTTGGCAGGATTGTTATATTTGAGCATTTAATAGTATAACCCTTCCGAAGTCACAGATGTTTAAATAAAGTTAACCACGTGATTTAATACAAATTATTTTAGCCCATTTTCATTTGAATACGGTGTTAGTTGAAGCCACTAACGCTAACCCGACCCCTCACTTAACCATTCATTTTTTTTTATATGCAATATGGCTCCCATCAATCTTGAAGCTATGTTGATAATGCAGCGCTAAGGCTTTAGCTTGTGTGGATTTCTTATAACTTGCCTGCTGTTCAGAGAGAGGAGTGTGAGCCGCTCGGGGCACTGTAGCAGTTTTATTAGCTTGCACAGCCACTCAATTTCCATGTAATTTAGGAGCTGGCTGAGCAGAGTGGGCTTTGGCGGGGAAAGGCGTAAATCTGGCCTTATCTAGCACCTGCATGCACAGTTCATCCCCTTTCCCCATGCCAACAACAGATCAATAATTCATGACAAAACCGCAATCTTGCATCACACAGAAACACACACACACAGACAAAATTATTGGCCGCCCGTGTGCTTGAAAATATAGTGAGGAAATATTAAAATGGAGTTATTTCATGGAGTACAGAGGGAAGAGCGCAGTTTTGCCCAAACCAAAATGGACAAAGCACTCACCTTGAGGCGAAGTTCGCAGCCCAGCACAGTGGCTGTGTGTAAACAGGATTAAATTACTCCAAATGGCTCGTGACAAATGGACTTGTTCTCCTGGCTGCCGTGTTGCTTTTGGCCAGGATCGACACCCACGGGCGGCTGGACAAATTGAACAGGCGAGGCAGTTTGTTAATTCTCAGAAAGGTTGAAATCCTAATCTCCAATTAGGCTGAGTGATGGACACTGGGATAAATGTGAAATAAAACAGGTCTGGTTCAACACTATAACCTGAAAGTGGAAACATCGACACCATATCCGTATCTCTTAACTTCCTGTCTTTAAATTCTCCAATTATCACCAGTCTGTGTTTCAGGTTTTATTAAAAAAGGAGAAAAAAGTTGCTTTCTGAAACCGTGTGGCGCTTTCGGCTGCTTTAGATAGCTTTTTTTTTTTTTTTTTTCATTTTTCATCATTATCTAATCATGCTTCAGGGCTGAGCCTAAGCTGTAAGACATGTCTAACGACACACTCCAGACCTGCCATCATCAATAACCCAAACTTTTGTACAAAGAGGTTTCCACCTACTCTTTTTCCTAAAGAAGCTGCCAGTAGATGTGTATGAATCTGTCTTTATAGCTCACTGGGGCAAGAGAATGTTCCCCCTTCTCTAAAGAAAAAAAAAACATACCCTGAAAATATTTAATCAGCCATGATGTTTAGCATCAGAAGTTTGTTTCTTTAGTTTTACACTGGAGCTATGAGGCTAATATAGCTAATAGCATCCGAATCACTCACGACAGCAGCAGGTTTTCAGATTGTTCTGCGATGGTAGCTTCGGGGGTTTCATTCTCTAGTTTACTGCCAGTCGCCATGGTTTTCTGGTAGCACCAGCCTAGTTCAATATCCACACAAGCTAGCCACAGAACGTATATAAACCACCCATGTTATTTAAAAAAAAAAAAAAAAAAATTCAGAAGGGAAATGTTTGTGTTTAAAATACATCCCTTCAGTGCACTGTCAGTCTGTAGTGTCAGAATTTATCTAAAGGTACATTTTGCTTTTGGTGATTTTACAAGCATGAAGGGTTTGATGGACTGAAATAGAAATGGCAAAAACACCAGTGCTGTTCAAGCACGTAGCAGCACAGCGGGTATCATCGACCGGCTCAGGAGCTGCGAGGAGGAATGAATATGTGGAATCGAAAAAACACAGAAACATTTTCACAGTCAAGGGAAAATAATACATACCACCATCTCTCACTCCCACTGGTAGTCGGCAAATCTCTTTGCTTCTCATTTGCATAAAGTTAACCTTTGGTCACTTTTCCTACTGATTATTTCTGATGTATTTGTTGCAGAAAACTGACTAATCCAAACAATGACAATGGCTCTAATGATTCCACGGTCCAATCCCATGGCGCGTGTGGTCCGACGTTTCTTTAGTTCCCCACGCACAACTTCCTAGTTCCTACCTGCAATTAGTTCCCATTTACTGAAAGAAAACCTATAACTGTGGTTTTATCTTATCCTGTTATATACGACCTCATATTAAATGTGCATAGAGACATTACAAAGAAAAATAAACCTGGGAAGGAAGTAACAGAGATCATACAGTTAGCTTGATTTGCTAATCCGCTGGACAGTGCGCACCCACAATTCAACAAACTACAAGCAAAACAAGGAAACGATTTGGCTTCTTTTTGTCTTTTTGTCCATTTTTAAAGATGTGTGTCTAAGCCAGCACGTCACATACAGCATTTGAAAGTCTGTTAGCGACAAAATGCTGTTTTAGGAAAGTGTGTGATGATTTAAGCATGCTGTTTGTTAGCATCATGCTAAACTGGAGTCCAAAATCTTCTATAAACTTGTTAGATAAAACTGTAGCTCCAGTGCAAAATCAAAGAAGCAAACTTCGGACACCAAGCGGGCCTTGTGTTCATTTCAGTTTTGAATGAACCTTTCCTGGAACAGCTCTCCAAATCTTTCCACGTCTTTCCTGAGGTATTTGTTGTACCCCAAGATCATGACGCTGACAGCAGGTAACTATTGCAGGATAAAAAGACCCACAATTCGCACGCTACTCACACACACACACACACACTCGTCTTACACTCCACCCCGCAGTCAGTGTCAAGGCCCTGGGAAAATGAAAGAAAATATGTAGGACATGGAATATGGATTGAGATGGTGCGACTCCTCTGGCTCTGTTAATGAGGGAGAAACCGGCAGGCGAGCAGATGAAGAGATGATAAAATGATTAGATTTCTCCATAAAAAAGTGGGATCTTTTCAGAAAAGGAATAAGAATTTCTGCATAATTCTTCATTTAATTTCACAAGTGCAGGTCATGGACTTAAGGATCATGAAGTGTGCTGGTGCAACTGGAAGAACAGAACTTGGCCATGTACCGCAGTGTTCTGGGTGGCTTCTGCGTTGTGCTAAAAGGGCAAACGTTAATTATGCAGCTTCACCAGATATATTTTACACTGATTTAATTCCAGTACCAACCAAAGCAGAACTCTTTCCATAAACAGAGCTGTAATCTTTGTATAGATTTTTATTGGTTACTGCACTGTAACCAAACGGACCATAGTTCCCACCTCCATTGCTATTGTAGCCAATCAGACTCCATTTCCCACCCCCACTGCAAATCAGACAACAAATTAGAAAACATTTCCCGCCACCGTGCCACTGTTACTAATAAGATTACAGTTTCCACCCCATTGCCAACTAGACCATAGTTCCTGCCCCAGTACACTGTAACCAACCATAGTTTCTACCCTCATTGGGGGAAGGGAAATGTTGTCTGTGGTACAGGGGATGGAGAATGTGGTCTGATTGGTTACAGTGGCATTGAAGGTGGAAATTCAAGTGCTATTATGTGGTGGTAAGGGTGGTCTGATCAAAGACTGAAATTATGTTCAATACAATTTGATGTCAATTGATCAGACAAGATGTCAGGATGAGTTCCAGATGAGTTCAGAATAGGAAAAGAGTGGCACATGGTAAACTGCATTAGGAGAATTAATACAGTATGAACCCAAGGAAATAGGAAATGAGAGAAAGGAAACATCTGCAGTGCAGCTAAAATGAACAATTAGTCTTCAGTGGTGGACAGTTGGCATAATAAGTGGAATTAATTTGCTTTCTTATTTTGTAAGGAACCGACTGTGCAAAATATACCCAATTAGGCTGTAAGAGGTAGACGTTCCTTTATCTAGAGCATTGGTGAAGTAATGGCCATACTTCAGGGAGTGAAATTTTGAATAATTTAGTCGAAACACAGTGGTGCGGTGGGTAGTATTGCCACATCACAGCTCCAAAGTCAGTTCAGTCTTGAACTTGGGTTACTGTGTGCATGCTCTGGCCACGCATGTGCAGGTTTCCACCAGGTTCTCCAGTTTCCTGGAGACATGTGAATGAGTGTTCACAAAGGACTGCTGTCCCATTCAGGGTGTCTTCCCACCTCGAACCCAGTGGAATAATACTAAACTCCATCAAGGAAAAAAAGTGACTGTGTTTGTCCAAGATGGCCGACTCTGCAACATCACAGCTTTTCTCTACATGGTGAGGTTTAGTTCATGTTTATAGCTGACATGGAAGTCTCACTGTTTCCTAAACCACATCAGCACATCTGCGTGACTGAACTGAAGAACTGGATGTGAGGAACACATTTACAGTCCACTGCACTTCCTCAGTGAATTAATCTACGGTTCGCACAGGGTGCCTGAAGTACTTGAGTTGAGCTTTTTTGAATGTTAAGCACTTTGTAACCTGAGAAGTCATTTTTTTGAGAAGTGCTTGAATTAATAGATGACTCTTATTTTGTTAAATCACCACAAAAAATTGAAAAGGAATAAAACACTTTGCATTATGCAGTTATGGGAAAATAACCAACAATGGAGTGGTGTGATGAAGTAGAGTTAGTGTTACAACCCCGAGGTTGATTATTTTCCTATAACATGACCTCCTAAAGTGTTGTACTCTCTACTCTTGTGCCACAGAAATTTTCCAACGTTAACAATTGTTTATTTATTAAAGAAATACATACTTTTTATTCATTTGTAATTATATTTAATGTTATGGAACGTCCATGAATCAAGTTAATTCCTGTTCTCACTTATATTATATCATATTCAGGAAAATAATGATTACAGATAATGTAAAACAATAGGGCCTTTCGCACTGCAGGAACCTTTTCATGGTACCCGAACTAAATGTGGAACTACCCACTTTTTGGCGTTTTCGCACCTCCGGAACTGGGTGCGATTTTAATACCGGATTTTAGTGCCTTTTTCGAGAACCAAATCAGCTCCTACTCCGGAGCAGGGTCTAACCAGCACAACTGGTCCTATCCGTGACGTAAGTAGACGCTGATTGGCCAAACGCGTACGGAAACGCCGTCGCCCGCCATGATTTAAAACGCCGTGTAAACATACTGTAGTGTCGACTTATTTCGCAAGTATGGAGAACAGCGATAGATGGACGGACGCTGAAGTGCAACACAGCTCCGATCACGGCGTCCTCCATCCTCCGGTTGTTTACGTTGTTCTTCTTTGTTCACGTTGTTGAACGCCGCGCACAAATGACGTCGCTGTCGACCGGCTTACGTCACTTCCTAGTGTCTACTGTCGGTGCGAATGCAACCCTTTAAATGGTACTGGGAAATAGTTCGCGCAAAATCGCCCAGTACTTTTAGTCCTGTACATTTAGTTCTGGAATTAAACCGGTGCGAAAGGCCCTAATTACTGAATGTTTTTATTCAGCTTATTATATGTAAGAGAAAAGACATTACCATAGATTTCCACTTGGTTTGCTTCAAATTAAAAGATAATGACTACCTGGGTTGCTTTTTTTGCTCCTTAGCAAACAATAAAAACACACGTGAAAATAGCAAGAGCAAGGATTATGAAGGATTTGCAGATAAAACCAGGCTGTTCATCATGCTGTGTGATGTGAAAAGTTAAACCGGGCAGGGCAAAGTGAGCCACAGAGAGAATCGGCGCCAGTAAAAACAGGGTTTTTAGCAGGAAAACAATAAAGCACACTTGAAGGGTGATAAGACACAAACACACATATTGACCTTCAGGGAGCGATATAGAGCAAATAACGCCACAGAGCTTTCTCTGAGCATCCCTGCACTCCATGTTCTCTTAAAGTAAAAAAGAAAAAAAGAATTTAAAAAGTGCTTCTTTTTAAGAGGCTCTGTAACAGCAGGGAGCTTGACATGGGTGCATACGATCGTAGAGTCTGTTTATTAGGAGTCTATCCAAGAGTTGCAGAGTCCACAGCAGGGCTCAGACATGTGGCACAAACATGGACACAAGCACAGGGAAATCCAAGATCATAGATCATAACCAGGAACTACTAAAGATACTAAGGACATGTACACCAGCAATTAATTGAAATAAAATAAAATAAAAATTGATAACACGTTGGTCTGCATTGACTTTATAGCTACATGTGAAAAAAAAAAACCCTAATAATAATATTTAATAATTCAAAATTTGTACAACTGTTTGCTAACTCTAGTCAGCTAGCTTAAGATATGTATATATTGTATGCATATACATTAGCTTGCAGCTGATGATAGGATAGTACTGTAATGTAGTTCAGGATTCTGTAATTATCTTGGTAACCGTCTGTAATAGTCTCTAAAATTCTGTAATAGACTTTTTGTGAATAATTTTCAAACGCTAGCTGTGCTGCTTTTCTCCCCACTTCAGGCTATTTTGTGTACATTCATGACCAGGGCCGTTTCTTGCTATTAGCAGTACTAATAGTCGCTTAGAGCAGCCAGGCCAGCAGGGGGCATCATGAATTTTACAATAGATACTGTATGTAAAAAAAAATAAAATATACACACACACTTTACTATCATTTGGTGAAAAAGGTCTATATAACAGGCAGTTACTGAGGGCCCTCTTCTGGAAATAGAAACTGCTATTGAAGTAACTACGTTAGATAACTAACGTGAGTTAACGAAGACACGGCGCTCATGAAGCAGTTATATCTATCAGAAAAACACAAAAAAAAATGAAATTAAAGCTAATTAATTGGATTTAGTCACCTGGTACACTTTCTTGCTTCTGCTTATTGATGTAATTGAAATTAAAAATTACTGCCTAGCTAGCTAGCTAGTATCTAGTGTACTAGCTATGACAAAAGTCTGCTCAGTTGGTTAAAAACTAAGTCACTTATAGTTCTTCTCAAAACTATAGCACCTCAGATGAGCACAGCTGATGAAAAAGATTCTCCAAGTTCAAGCCTTTCACCATGCTAAGTAGCTTAATGGTCTAATGGTCATTTTTCAAGTGCTATAAGTGAAATATATATGCATATAAATTGATACGATTGATGTTTAGAGCCCCCACATGATCTGGTTCATGAGACATAATCCCAGATAAGTCCAGTTCAGATCCACTACAATATGCAGAAAAGTTATCACACACTCATTTCAAACCAGGTACAGTAGAGTTGTTACTACATACATAAAGACCAGGTTCAAGTAGGAGGCGTGGCTTAAAGTGTGGGGTTTTGCTTTTCAGCATCTCTGTGCACGCCATGAATAAATGTCTGTATGGACTCAGGCCTCGTCCACACGCATAAGGATAGTTTTGAAAATATTTTTGAGTGTTTTTCCTCTACGATCTGCAAGGTGGAAAAGCTTAAAACTGATTTCACGTGAACGGGACAACGCACGTTTGTCAAAACACCGATGTCACGGCGTGAACCCGAGCATGGCCATTGCGTGTGTCATGAATGGGCTAGGGCTCCGTTTATCATGGCTGCTGACCTGGTTATTAGTTTGTGGTGTGTAATTTCTTATTTGATAACATGCTTGCAGTTTAATTTCACTTTGTTTTACGATTACATCCTCATGACGAGGCGAGAGAATGCGACATTAAGCACCTCGTCGCCAGTGTCGCCACACATGAATCATTTTGTTGTTAATTTTTCTTGTTGTTATTCTTCAGGCATTTGATCTAACAGTTTATGAGGCACTGTCATTGCGCTGGTGTGCTCATGGACGTGAGTGATCCGAAATCATTTTCAGTTGAACAGAGACGCTTACAAAAATTCTGTTAGAAAGATTGTTTTTTGCTTTGTTTTTTTTTTATTTTGGAAAACAGAAGGATAAAATCTTCATTTTCAAAAAATATCTATGTATGTGTGGATGGGGCCTTAAATGCTTGGCCTGAAACTTTCTTTCTTTCCTTACCCGTTTTATATGGGCAGCAGGTTCTGCTCCAATTTCAGCCATCCAAAAAAAAACCCCCACCAAATTTCTCAGAACTTTCTCAGAAACTCACTAAATCATTGCCTCATAAATAAAATCCATGACATTAAAGGAAGCGATTTGGGCTTAAACTCATCTCCCTCTGGTAAAACACGAAATTTAACCCTTAAATACTGAGAACGCTTTAATGATGAGAAACTAATCTGTCCAGGATGTCTATAAATAGTTAATACGGCTGCTCAGAGGACTGATGAGATCACATCTGATCTATCTGCTCATGGATAAACAGTAGTGTGTGTGTGTGTGTGTGTGTGTGTGTGTGTGTGTGCGTGTGCGCGTGTGTGTGTATGTTAGCTTCCAGATTTCTCTCACTCTGCCTTTCACATAGTTAACATGCTGCACACACTACGACACTGTATGGATCCACACTCTTGCCTGTGTCCTTCAGGACTTCTTGAACTTTCAAAACAGACTCGAGGAATCACTTTTTCCTCCCCACTCGGCAAGAAGAAGTTCTGCAGAGACGCTCCAGGCTCATGAACATTTACTCATAGCACATATCCTCTGATCTCAGTGAGAAACAGCTCTGCCAGTCTCTCCAGTGGGTTCTCCATTGGGTCCTCCAGTGGGTTCTCCAGCCAACTGGTTTTAAATGAGATTATATCAATATACCTAAGAATAAATAAAAGAAATGGGGTTGTATTTTTAAAGCTAGTTTCTGCTAATCAGTGCATACAAAGTACAGTAAATCACAATGCTAGCTGAGTTCAGTAAAAGAGCAGAGCATCACATCTACACAAGCAGAGTTAGTCAGTTATATTAGCGAATCATAGCTATCTAATGTTACTGCAGGCCTCCAAACAGAGGATACCTTTAGAATGATGGATGACGTTAGCTAGCTTATATCAGTAAATGCTGGTAGGCTCATTTCTTTGTAGACATCAATACAGGGATCTATAGCTAGGCTATATATTAGTAAATATTAGCGAGCTAATATTTCTGTAGGTGTCAGTACAGGCACCTTTAGAATAAAAAATGAAATTAGCTAGCTTATATTATGGAATGGGACAGAAATAGAATGCTAGACCAAGTTAGCCTGCATTATTAGCTAGATAACTTTACTGTATGCATCAGTACAGGGACCATTAGAATGCTACATGCTAGCAAGCTCATGTATCTGAAGTTATCAATACAGGCACATTTACAATGCTTAACCAGGTTAGCCAGATACATTAGCGAATCCTAGCTAGGTAATGTTCCTGGTGTCAATACAAGCACCCTTAGAATGATAGATGGAATTAGCTAGCTTAAATTAGTAAATGCTAGCTATCTGACTTCACTGTAGGCATTAATACTAAGACTTGTAAAATGCTAAACTAGCTATATAGCCTTATTAGTGAATGCTAAGATCCATTTGGGCTAAATTGCATTAACTAACATTCCTTATACTAGATAATTCTGCTAAACACCTAACTAAAATAAATTCATTAGCTATCACTCATTACCCTGGGTAACATTGCTGGCTAGCTAGCTAACATATATTTGGACTAAGTAGCTAGCATTTCTATTACTGTACTTAAATATCTACTAACATACTGTACATTTAAGCTAAATTACATTAGCTAGCATTTCTTATTCTACTTAATGTTGCTAAACAGCTAGCTAACATAAATTTGGGCTAAATTACCCTAGTTATTGTTGCTAACATCCATAAGGTTTACTTGTTTTCCTTGTTAGCTTACAAGCTGTCCTGGCTCTTGATGTACAGATTATTATTTTTTTTTTGTAAGGGAAGTAAAATGGTGTAGCTTTATCGATTATTTATCATTTAACCAATATCACTTCTTATCAAATTATTAGATATTAAATTTAAAGATTCAGACCAAACAAAGCCGAGCAGTTTGGATCATTGACCTGCTCAGTGACCTTCTAATCATTTTTGTCATTTCCCAGCCCTGCTTTTGTGAGAGAACTATAGAGGTGTGTGGTTTGGGACGCGCCACATGACTGTGTCTTTTGGCCTGGTCTTGAGCTTAGTTTTGTTTTTGACGACTTTACGTTTCTTACTCGTTTGATATGGGCAACGAGTTCTGTTCCAATTTCAGCCTCACATAAAAAAAAAAAAACCACACCAACTTTCTCCCCCTGGCCAGATGTTGCATTTATTAATGCGCAAGCTGAAATATTCACATCAGAGAGCTGCTCAGACCGTCCCCAGATGTGTCCTGTCAGTTCTGATGAAGCGGAACATGGGAAGATAATCACAATGGAGAAGCTTTGCTCCAGGGCTGCTTTTCCAACTTCTGTCCTTCTGTTTTTCTTTCTTTCCATCATTCCTTTTTTTGTTGTCAGCGCCTTTTATCCAGATTGTCCAGATTATCAGAAATCTGCACTTGTTTTCCCTACTTTGTCCTGTCCTCCTACACCAGAAAAATCTCTTAGAACAGTCATTTTGAAATCAGCAATAAACCCCAGGTGTGTGTGAGTGGAAATTACAGATGGAGGGCATGCTAGAACATTAGCAACCCCATTTTCCTTCAGCCTGACAAGCATCAATCATTTTATAATTGACGTTTTTATGTCACCTAATTTCAGCTCGGAATGACCTGAAGATCATCTCTGTAACAGATCCTTAAAATATTTTTTTTCCACAGGTATCTGTGACGCACGTCACTACATGTTCTCTACAGGTAGAAAGACTGTGTTTCGTTTGCATAAATTTCTTTATATACGATCTATAACATTTCTATGCTTAAAAATATCAAGTCAACAGAAAAAAAATGTTTAGTTCACCGTTTATGTTTTTGTCTACTCACAGCCACTGCATTATCTGAAACGTAGCAACTTTGAAGAAGGCTTAAGCTCCGCCCACTTCACAATTACGTCATATTGTACTGAATATTCCTGAAAAGGTTGTTTCCTATATATATATATATATATATATATATGTAGTGGAGGAAATTGCCAAAATGATGATTAGTGCTGGATTTTAGTAAGATTTAGACTGGAAAACAGCATAAAATATATAATTTTTTATAACAGTGCATGGTATTTGCTTAGTTTTGTAAAAGTTCTCCTGAAAGCATCTTCACACAAGCCTCATTTGCATAAATAAATGCACGATTTGAAACAAGTTCCAAAATGAAATAAATACCTGTAAGATTATCATCAATCAACTGAGTGAGTCCAAATACAAAGCATGTAGTACTAGAAAGTTTTTCTTATTTATCGCTATTATTATTAATTTGAGAACCCGACTGGTAATGAAATTTAAATTAGTTTCAATCCTTAAACTCCTCGGATCGGTTTGTGGGTCCACACTTACATTACCCACAATGCCATTTGACAACCTGCTGATAGCAGTGCAGTGGCCATTTAGCCTGCGCTTCATTTCTACCTACAGAGGGCGATGCAGCAGCGCTTTAGTCCTATAGGCTGTCCATCACTCTCACCTCCTCATCTGTACACTCTGCTCAAACAGATCAGCTTCCAAAGCTTCGACTTTCATGCTAATACCAGATCGTAGATCGTAGATCGCTAACTAGCTGAGCCGACTCGCTTCCGTCGTATAGCTGCATTGCATTCTGGGACAAGTGAGTCCAGCGTTTGCACCAACATCTCCTCTGCTTCCATGCTGAATTTCTCATTAATACGAGGTTGAACATCGCTGGAAAACGGTGAGTGAGAAGAAGCTTTTATTCTGTTGTGTTTTAGGAGCTAACAGTGAAACATGATCATTATCGCTTGCGGTTGTTGAGACTTACGCATGAGATTGTTGATTTTTTTTTCATTGTAACTGAGTTAGAGAGAACACTGACCTCCTGGGACATCAGAGCAACACGCAACCACTAACGTCTCACGAGAACAACAAAGCTACAAATTAGCACCTTGACAGCTAAACGCATAATAATTGTTTTAATGTAAACATATTTAATATGTTTCAGGGTGGACTTTTCCTAAATGTTACAGAAAGGATTGGGATCAACATTTCTATCTTTAATTACAACTTCATTTATATAAAATGCATAAATCCATAATCTATAATTTATTTATTTATTTTTTTTTTTTACAAATCCTACAAATTTGCCATCAGATTAATTTGTTACAGAAGACTCTAGTTGCTCGTTTCCAAAACTTTGCTCGACGGTGCAGGAAAGTTGGAACGCAGGAGAGCTGAGGAGCGAATGCGACATCAAGAGACTGATGGAGTGTGAAGCATCTCTGTGGTGTAGTTTTGGAGCTTGAATTCATCATCATGGGTGGCTCCACTCGCTCCATATCACGAATGGAAAGAACGCCCACGGAGCTGAGTCACACAAAAGTTGTCTCTAAATCAAAAGGTATTAAAGACGCTCTTGGGCCATTCCATCTTCTAAAAGTAGTGCATGCAGTTTGTCTTTTCTTTTCTTTTTTTTTTTTTTACTCAGCTGTATCTCTGATGATGTTCGTTTGTCCTGAGAAAGGATTTCCAGGGCATAGAGGAATGTTTTTTTGTAGAACAGCACATAAAGTTTGACTAAAACTCAAACTTAGGGCCTTTTCTTCTTACGCTCCAGAACTGTGGAACTCTCTACCATCTGATCTTAGAGAAGCCCGGCCTTTCAGTAAACTTAAATCTTCTCTTAAAACTTATTTCTTTAGAACTGCTTTTACTTGATTACTTTTTTTTGTTATTTAATTATTATTATTACTATTAATGTTATTAATAATTGAATTGTATTGCATTATTAACTGTTTATATACTCTCATGTCAAGCACCTTGAGACTCCTTTTAAAAGGCGCTATATAAAATAAAGTTTATTATTATTATTATTATTATTATTATTATTATTATTATTATTATTTGTTATTTGTATAGCGCTTTTAACAATGGACATTGTCACAAAGCAGCTTTACAGGAATAAATACATTTGTAAATACAGAAATAAATACATACTTGCTGATTGCAAATGGACGCCAATGCTACAGTATATATAGAAATAAATACAAAAAAAAATCGTTTTGGAAATATGCTTTTTATAGAATTTTATAGTTTGTCTTTTCCAGGAAAACATATTTAATATATGTAAATATATATATACTGTATATACTGTATATATGTCATTTTTTTTTTTACAAGTCTTGTGTTTATCCAATCAAATGCTCTCTGCAAAGCTTTTGTCCCGCCTCCTGTCCCGCCTAGCTGTTGTTAGCAGCAGACATGGCTCATCGATGAGTTTTCCTGTGCATCTTCCCGAACTTCCTGAATTTCCTTTTCCAGCCAGACAATTGTTTATTCATTTGGAAAATGCCGGAGGTTGTTGGCAGACACTTTTCAGAGGAGTGTTATACCACCTCGGGGCTGTTCAGTACCTCAAACTGATCACGAACGTGATTTGCAATGTGCTTACAAATGAGCTTATCACATTACACAAAAGTGTAAATAATAATAAAAATACTATTAATGGAGAATCATTCCTGATATTTTTTTATTGCTCATATGTTGCAGTCTGAAGGACACCAGGAATGTACCTTAATCATTAAGCTGGTGTATAAACGTTAACATTCAAATGATTATCGGATTTAGTAAATTATGTTTACCCTGTTAGCAGGCTAGCTAGCTAAAGATGTTATCTTCACTTTGTGATATAATATCTATACTTGATGCATTCAAATAAAAGTCGCTTTCTCACAAGACTCTTTTTGTGTCAAAACTCTCCAAGTTACAGCTCTGTTAGAAAGCGCTGACACTGGAGACTCCTTCCATGAACGCTGCATAAATGTCTCTTGCCAGAGAAACTTCACCATACCAACGTTCATTCTATTATATCTGTTAACTGACGGTACATGTTTTACTGTTTATTATTAGCTTTAATTATCTGGAGCGTCCGCTGTGAGCGAGTTGTTACTATACAAATGATAACATACCATTGTATAAACTTCCAGAGCTATTGTATGGCCCGTTTCATGAAGTTTGCGTACTTAGATTCAACAGTTTGGATTGGAATCGAATGGAGACGTGTGTTTTGTGTAATAAAAGTGATAAATGACGGAATATTTCGATCTTGGATCTCAAAAGTATTGCAAGCTGCTCATTATTTGATTGCTAAACCTAAGGCTAATAATGAAAACAGGTAATGCTAGCGTTTGGTTTGTAGAGTTAGCGGAAGCTATTGGGGGGGGGGGGGGTAGCAGTGTGTGACAGTGATATTCTCTTCTGTCACAAGGAGGTAATTAATACGCTCTAATCTCACTCTTGTGTTTCTGCATCACAGACAGTGGCAGAGTGATAGACGCTTTCAGACATTTAATCTCCCTCTCTCTCTCTCTCTCTCTCTCTCTTGCTCTCTCCATTGTACATCTCACTCCAGCGCTCATCAGCCCGTATCTTTGTCCTCATCATTCTCTCTCCCTCTGTCTCTTTTTTTCTCTTTATCTGTCTCCGTGTGAATGCCATATCTCTCACACTCACCCTTCATTTTTTTTTCTTCTCCCCATGTATAATGTCTGCATGACTCAGTATCTATCTTTCACTCTCTCTCTCCCCCATTCTCTCCATCTACAACCTTGTGTGTCTCACTTCTCATTTTTTAGCTCAGACGTATCGTCTCCATTACTGAAATCTGCTATCTGTAGCTCTTTCGCAGCCATAAATGTGCCTCTGGTGTCCCATCTTTTACACTTCGGATACGGCTTCTGAATTTTGCTAGCACATGGAAGTGTAACCTGAGTACTGGTATCCATAACCCTTTAGCATATTCTCTCAAAAAAATAAGGAGCTCCAGACTATTCTGTGTGCTTCGAGTAAGAAAGACGGTTTTGCAAGCTACTTCACCAAAAAAATCTGCGAGCAGTTAATAAGACACCATATAAATCATGCAAATTGTAGCAATTTCAGGTGTACGCTACTCAAGAAACGCTTGCGTCTATTTTATTACAGATTATACAACATTCTGCTCCACTAATCTGATTGGTCGAGCGGAGTTCCAAGACCGCTTATGTTTCCTATAACCACACCGGGACGTTTCACTGTGGTGTATCACTCCGCTCGTCTGTGTTCTCCACGTACAGTTCCACTTCCTAGTTCAAAAACGGTTACTACAGTAGCGTTAGGGACATCATCAGCGGACAGGGCAAATGATACTTTTCAGAAATAATGAAGATTGAATGGAAGAAGGGACGCCGATTTCACCAGAAGCACCTTTTACGGAAATCTACAAATCAATCTGAGCTAGCTACGAAGCTAGCCAATGTGCTGTAGTGGGGGTGTGGCTTCTTCAGGATCTATTCCCGTTAGCAGTTCAAAAATAAAAGAACATTTGGCCATATTGTGTCCAAAATGTCACTTATTTATAGAACTGTTGCATAAAAATGATATCATACGTGCAATCTTGCGTTTATACTGAATATCTTGACTACGGTGAATCAAAGCCATGCCGATATTCAATATAACTGCACTCTTGCTCATGTCGTATTGTTTAAATATATGTTTCTGATGTGAAAAAAACATTTATTTAGGCAAAATCACACAAGCAAGAGTGCAGTTAAACCTTGGTTAAAATTAGAACAGGCTGCCGAGCATTCGCCCCATCACTGGGAGATCATGAGATTGAATCCTGATGATATCACAGCCATCCAGCGAAGTCCAAGGAAGCCCGTGCTAGCCTTCACCCTCCCCTGTCGGTAGCTGTTGTGTGACAGCAGAGAGCTAGCTACTGGGTGGGAATTGGCGAAATTAAACAAATTGTAATTCCAAAAAAGGACTGTAGCATGGATACATGTGAAATAAACATAGTTACCATTATATGCCATAAAAATGAATTAATTTTTTTAGTAATTAGTGATTTTTGTTTGTTTTACAATCACTTTATGTAAGGAATAAAACATCCACGGCATGCTGTTATAGGAAAATAATCATTGATGGTGCGGTGTTACTGTTACCATCCCCATAGTCGTTTTTTTTTTTTTTTTTTAAAAAAACAGCACGTCCTGAATCCTTTATTCATCTTATACCACAGCAATTTGCTAACAATTATGATTTTTTTTTATTCCTTAACAAATCATTAACAAATCACACGTCATACTTTTTGTCTATTTGTAGTTACATTTAATGCTGTCGAACTTGCTTCCTGTTCTCACTTATGTTACAGCAGCTATAAACATTCGTTCCCTCACCAGCCTCTTTTTTTCCCTCTTTCTTAAAGTTAATAAACTCCTCTGTCCTTACAGCTTGACCTCTAACACTGGAGACTCCTTCCATAAATGCTAAATTAACGTCTTCTTACAGCAAATTTCAAAACATCATTGATTGTATTTTTAATACGTTTATGCAGACCATTCTCTGTATATGTCCCTGTGTGTGAGCTGTTACTATGGAAACGTAGTAGAACGAGCGCATTAACATAGGCAAACCAGCGATTTTCAGCAGCACTACTGTCAGATCTGCTGTTATAGAAAATGAATCAACACCTTCTGACCAATCAGGATCGAGAACAGCTCTGTGGTCATATTGTAGAGAACAGCGGCATGAAATAATGAGGTGGAAGGAGGCGACTGGACAGAAAACATGAGGCGTTAATGACAAAAAAACAATTACATTACAGTCACCTTAAGGATTCATCACTCTCGAGTTGAGTTAGGTTGAAGTATGACACACACACACACACACACACACACACACACACACACACACAGAGAAACGCTAAACTAATACTAGCTTTTATCTGAGCTGGTTTTGCTTGAATTCACATTTTATATGAATAAATGGAAGATATTCACTGTTTTTATTTCCTCAGCATATCCAAGTCTATTGAAATATGGTGCAAAACATCGTCAAGGACTGAATACAGCTTCTATAAGAGCATTAGTCATTCGAAATGGCTTTAAAGCGAACAGGAAACTCTGCACTTTCAGTCAGTTCTGGACACAACAGCAATGCACGATCAGCAGAGCTCGACCACGAAGAGTCAGCAGTGACGGAGCTGCTCTAAACAAATAGCTGACATGCTGCGCAATTTCAACTTATATTACCTTGTTCGTATGTGCTGCCTTTTTTTATTACTGCAGTTTTATAAACAAAGATGCAGCAAAGTCAGTTAAAAGTAAGTTTTCTTGCAACGTCTCTGTAAGACAATCTTGCATTCCTCAGTGCTCAGTGATGCCTCTCGGTGATGACGGCTGAGTGTATTGGAATTCAATTCAGTTCAATTCAATTTTATTTGTATAGCGCCTTTAACAATGGACATTCTGTAAAGCAGCTTTACAGAAATAAATTCAGAGAATCATCAGAGACAGAAATCTGGGTATTGAAGGACTTGTTAATTGGCAACGTAGGCAGGCGCACTGGAAAGGTCAACCACTTAAGTATATATATATATATATATAATATGTTCAAAACTTATTACACCAAATAAATACAGTACTTAATTAAAGTGATCTTTACTGTAGAGCCTGTTCCTACTGTAGCTTCAGATGGCAGCCAGGAGTGGAACCCGATGTGGTCTTCGGTTATCGGAGCCCATCCTTCTCAAGCTTGTGCATTCTGAGATGCTTTTCTGCTCACCACGGTTGTAAAGAATGCTTATTTAATTTAAATGATCATAGCCTTCCTTTCAGCTCGAACCGGTCTTGCCATTGTCCTCTCACCTCTCTCATCAGCGAGGCATTTCCACCCACAGTACTGCCACTCACTGGAGATGTTTTTTGTTTTTCGCACCGCTCTGTGTAAACTCTAGAGACTGCTGTACATAAAAAACCTGGGAGAGAAGCAGCTTGTGAAGTACTCCCCAACAACCATGCCACATGTCTCAGTGTTCCGAGTATTTTTCCTTCATTCTGGTGTTTGATGTGAGCATTAATGAAGCTCTTGACCTGTGCATTGCACTGCCACCACCTGATTGGCTGATTGGATTATTAGAACACTTGGGGGTTGTGTGTTATTGTGAATATCTCTCCTTCGGTTTGTGCCTACGACCAACTAATGATAGCACACTCGCGTCTTGTTTTCTGTTGCTTAAATGTGCAGAAATATATTACCGTGGCATGTTAGTGTAAATCTCGGTTGTGTTTCCATAGTGACTCGACCACGGTTTATTCTTAGATCCTAGCTTCTGGTTGATTCGAGACCTTCGCCTGTGTGTTCCTGGTTAATTATTGCAGATGTGGCTCCGTTGACCTTCACTTGACTTCTGTTATAGATAAAGACCACGATTCTTGGAAGTGCTTGAATGCAGCCTTCTGTTATACACTGAAGTCCTGATTTACACATGCGCAAGCTGATGTTAGGAAGAAATGGTAAATATTAAAAAAATCATCATTAAAAAAAACGTTAACTTTATTTCCTTTAATTTGCAATACTGTTGTATGATGTACCTATTCGAATGCTATTCGTAACATCCTTGTTTTTTTTTTTCTTCCTTTAAATAGATTATATATTCAATATATACTGAAAATCTTACAGGTACCATAGCGAAAGGAGTGGTGTTTGTTTTCAACTTGTTGACGTTGCCGGCATTTTTCTTTCTTTCTTTCTTTTTTTTTTTTAATGATGAATGTTGCGAAATCTAATTCTGTCAAAAGTGCAGGTTATTTTTGCCGTAAATTTTTTTTAAATTCTCATTTTAGGTTTTCTCCCTTGAAGTTCTTACAGCTTTACCTCTGACATGGGAGACTCCTTCTCCTTACAGAAAACCTCACTGTGTCAACAATTCCATATTCTTATGTTTATGTGGAGCATCTGCTCTTACTGTAGAAACGAGCGAGTGCTTTAATATAAACCTGCGGTTCGCAGCTGCACTACTGTCAGAGCTGCTGTTATAGAAAACTAATCAACACCCCAGTTTAGCAGTTGTGATTAGTAGTGGATCCTAAAGCTTGGCATTTAGAAAACTTTTTATTTCACTTTCAAGGTCAAAATGAGCATCAAATCATATATCTCTACACAAGGAATGTGTGTGTGTGTGTGTGTGTGTGTGTGTGTGT
>CM040990.1:2349460-2351288 GCA_022985145.1 Pangasius djambal | reverse complement strand
GCGAAACCCAGCAGCCTTCATTCTGTTTTTATCTGAAAAGCGTCTCTTATGGAATCTGCTGCTTTCTTTACTGACACACAAACATTTTTCTGTAACGTTTCATTTTGTGCTGAAAAATGTTTGGAATCTAAAATGTTTTTTAGTGACTCAATAATGTAGACGTCATAAAATAAACATCTATAACAAAGTTTGTACTAAAGAAAAAGGGTGTCTAAGACTTTTGCACAGTACTGTACACACACACATATATATATATATATATATATATATATATATATATATATATATATATATATATATATATATATATACACACACACACATTTTTTGTAGCCAGAAACCACACATCCATCTCCAGTGCGAAGCATACTGGTGGTAGCATTATGCTGAGAGTTACCCTCTGCCTCATGGTTGCTTTTCTGACTGCTTTTTTAAATTTATTTATTCATTTATTTATTTATTTATTTAATTATATTTCATTTTTTTATTAATGGATGCTCAAAGATTGGGAATTTCTATAAGCAAACCCTGATTGATATTTTCCAGAACTTTGTCCTTGGTCTTCATGATGCTGCTTTTGTTTGTTTGTTTGTTTGTTTGTTTGTTTGTTTGTTTGTTTTGGTTTTTTTTAAGATTTGTTCTCAAACTCGAGCTTCTTCCAGGAACAAGTGTGGACTCCATTCAACTAATTATGTGACTTCTGTACTAGTTTACGGGTTTCACAGCAAGCGGACGAATACTTAATTACAAACTTTTTCATTTTTTATTTGTAAATAATTAATTTTTTTTATTATTTATTATTTTACAAAAATGTATCTCCCCCACCTTCAATATTATTTGGTAGAATATAAATGAATATAGGTTCAAGGCGTAGAATCCCGTTTTAAATATATTATTTCCAGGTTATAACGCAGCAAAATGTGGAAAGGATTGGGGGTGAATACTTATGCAACTAATAAGTATTTGATAATTAATGTAAGAATGCTTTAATGCAAGAAGCTAATGTAAGTCCTATCGAATTTATGTGATGATAGTAAGACAAACCATTTAGATCTGGTAAAAACTGTGTGTGTGTGTGTGTGTGTGTGTGTGTGTGTGTGTGTGTGTTTTCCGATGTCCCACCCTAACCTCGTCTTTAAAGGAAGAACAAAGACTTTCTGCAGTGAATAAGTCATAAAAGACCAGTGTGTGTTGAGTTCGGGGTGTTTTATTTCACGCCTGAGACAAATTAAACTCAGAAAAAAGAAAACATGAAAGATTAATGCAGTTAATATAAATGCTGCTTCTTCTGAAATAAAACACAGCAGTAAAAATGGTGGAGGGATGAGAATGACATTGCTGACATCCTGCTGTCGGCTATAATGAAGGTGAGTTAAGTGTGTGTGTGTGTGTGTGTGTGTGTGTGTATACAAACAGTTGGATTAATGCGTATAAAGTTGCCTGCAATGGATTTGAAGTTATAGCCCTTCATATACACACACCCACACTCCCTTAGATGCACACATACACATACACACGCATATGCACACACCTGCACACACACACACACACACACACATATGGACATGTTTTTTTTTTTTACTGTAATACAAACTTGTCACAGCTAATCAGTAACTGTAATGTTACTATCTCTACTATGATGTTACTAACTAACTAACAGTCAGTGTTACTGACTCTACTACATTATGAACACTGTGAACTTATGAACTCTACTCTGAAGTTACTAACTCTGCTACGATCTTGCCCATTCTACTACACTATTACTAACTCTACTATGATGCCATTAACTCTACTATGATGTTATTAATGCCGGCGTTCCTAGCTTTAC
>CM040990.1:2324460-2344460 GCA_022985145.1 Pangasius djambal | reverse complement strand
CTGATGACTCTTCCATGCAGATCATGCAAGCAATATTCGTTTTTTTTTGTTTTGTTTTGTTTTTTTTTTTGTTTTTTTTGTGGTCTTTACTCAACAAAATATGTAGTTTGGCCTGGCTTGCCCAAACCTTTACATACAACTGTGGTTGCATACTGCAATTTTACTGTGAAGTGACTAGACAAAATAGTTATGTTTGTTCAAAAAACGTTCGAATGAGAATCCACCCGTTCCATGTCATGCTGTTATAGGACAATAATCAACAGCAAGGTGATGTGATGAAGCAAAGTTCCTGACAACATCCCTCTCATTAATCAAGGTCTTCTGGCCGTAAAGGTGGGAATGGATTTATGGTTAAAATGGCACAGTCCGATTGCTTAATTTATCCGTCACATTTTAGTAATCTCACCCAGTGTTCTCTCTACACTAGCTTTCTGGCAGCAGAGATTTTGGAGCAAGTAGCAGGTAGTTTTTCATGCAGATGATCATCTGGCCTCAAAGGGGAAAAAAATGAAATTGTATTACTAAAAAACAGAGTGCTAGCATCTTTGTGACCTTGGGAACACGATAAGCAGCTGCTTCTTGAATAAAGTAAAGCATTTACGCATTTACACCTTTATAAACAAGTTTTAGATGCTGAACAGCACATACTGAGTGTGATATCAATTTAACATCCCAGACTTATCTGTAATTATTTTATTAAGGAATATTTTCTTATTATCCTGAACTCTCCGGAGCTTTCACCTTATTTGAGAATAGCATTAAAGTCGCTCTCTAAAGAACAACTGAAGTGCTAAACTAATTAGAACAACTGAACTGGGCCAACTAAACACTGGCAGAAAAAATGATACCCAAAAGACAAGTAGACAAAAAAAAATTAAGCTGCAAGATTCAGGATGGTTTGTTACAAAGAGTAATGCACTTAGAGTATTAATATCAATATAAAAACATATTTTTATTGACCCTGCTGTCCCCGGGTCAAGTTTTGTGTCTTGTTCCTTTTGTGCTTTTGGCACCTTTTGGACCCTAAGGATCAGTGTTGTACTATCTTTACCCTTTTTTTGGAAGATAAGAACCATTAATTATGCACTGAACCCTTTCATATGGGGAAACACTATGTTGTAGGGTTCTACGTAGAATCTTTGAGACAGTGGTGTCAAACTCAAATTCTGCCCATGCCAGATCAAACCTTTTGTGAGCCTCTGAAGGGCCATAAAATAAAGCTGACAATTTTTACCACTGCTAGGTGGTGGCGGCATTATGTTTTTGAGGTGTGCATGGGTCCATCCGAGATTCTTATTAGCGTGATATCTTAAGAACTGATTAGATTTTGGAAATGATCCAAACAGGGTCAAGGTCACAGCAAGGTCAAACGTCTGAAGTAGATTTTTCTTCAAATAGTTTCCTTCCTGTTTGGGGTATACTTTAATGGTATTTCAGGCATACAAACTAGTAACAAGAGAGACTAGACTTGGTGTCTACTTGCTCTATAAAAACATAATGAAGGCTGTCTTGTATAAGAGCAAGAAACAGAATCAAATGTGACAGCCAAAGTATCCAGGAGAACAGTCTCCTCAGAGAAGCACAGGATTGGAGTGATATTTTTTTTTATAATTATTTATTAATTTAACCAGTCAAGGTCTAATGAAAGAAATGCACAACAATAACCTACAATAGTGCAAGGCTGTAATGTAGCAATGAAATTTTCAAGATTTGTCTCACACACACAGTTATATGCAGTATATAACTCGCAGTGAAATGAAAGCCTGGCCTTCTCATCCTTTAACTGGGCATTTAAATATCCATATTAGAATTAAGAAATAAATAAGAAATAAGAAATAAGAAATGTTTGTATAGGAACGTACAAAATATGCAGTTATGTGTAGTAACAATACAAAGTGCAGTGTGTGGAGTGTCAGTGGAGTGCAAAGTGGTAAGAGAGTCTGTATGGAGTCCTAAGGGATCTCTATGGTGGACATAACGGTGTTGAGGAGTCTGATGGCATGAGGGAAGAAGCTCCTCCTGAGCCTCTGAGTTTTAGCCATCAGACTGTGGAAGCACTTGCCTGATTGCAGCAGGCTGAACAGAAAGTTACTGGGGTGGGTGGAGTCCTTGATGATTTTAGCAGCTCTGGTACTGCATCTCCTGGTGTAGATGTCATGCAGAGAGGGGAGAGCAGACCCGGAGATGCGTTCAGCTAAGCGCACCACTCTCTGCAGGGCTTTGCGGTCCCAGGTTGAACAGTTTCTGCACCACGCTGAGGTGCACTAAGTCGGTAAACTTTCTATAGCCCCAGTATAAAGCGTTTTCAGGATCGCTGGATCGCAGGAACCCTGAATATCCTCAGCAGTCTCAGATGGTACAACCATCACCTGAGCTTGTATGCGATGAGTCAAGGTCAGGTCCTCAGAGATGTGTACTCCAAGGTATCTGAATCTGATCATTCTCTCTACAGGGGTCCCGCCGATCTTGAGTGGGGCGTAGTTCCACTGCTGCCTCTTCCTGAAGTCCACAACCAGCTCCTTGGTTTTGCTGATATTCACAGACAGACAGTTAGCCTGGCACCAAGCTTCCAGTTTCTCTATCTCATCAAGGTATTCGGCTTCATCATTGTTGGAGATGAGGCCCATAACCACTGTGTCGTCAGCGAACTTGACAATAGAAGTAGAGCTGTGAGAGGACACACAGTTGTGTGTGTAGAGAGAGTAGAGCAGGGAGCTCAGGACACAACCTTGTGGGGCTCCAGTGCTCAGGGTGATGGTCTTGGCAGTAAACTCACCCACTCTCACTACCTGGGGTCTGCCTGTGAGGAAGTCCAGGACCATGTCACAGACGGGGGCATTAAGTCTGAGGTCTCTGAGCTTGGAAGCCAACCTGTGTGGAACTATGGTATTGAAGGCTGAGTTGTAGTCTGTAAACAGCAACATCTTGTATTTCCCTTTGTTGCTGTCAATGTAGGTGAGATGCCATCCTCAGTAGAACTATTGGGGTGGTAGGCGAACTGGAGTGGGTCATGAAGTGATGTGACGATTATAGGACGATAGTCTTTTAGGCAAGAAGGCTTATTGTTCTTTGGCACAGGGATGACAACAGACTTTTTTAAAGCAGGTGGGGACCACAGACTTAGCTAGGGACTCATTGAAGATGGAAGTGAACAGAGCAGCAAGCTGATCAGCACAGGATCTCAGTACGCGGCCAGAAATACCAACAGGGCCGGGCGCTGATATTCACACATTTCAGTGCCCTGCAAACCTTGTCCTCCAAGGTGGTGATCGCATGCTCTTCGCTAACAGAGTTGCTTCCTTCTGTACCGCTAGTTAGCTGGCTAGTAATAGCACAGTTAGCCTCGAAGCATGCATAGAAGAGTCAGCACTCCCCATGGCAGTAGATTTGCCTCCAAAGGCACAGATAGTCCTCAGTCCCGGGAGTCATTAAGCTGGAAATGAAACTCTACCTGCTCCCTGTCCCAGAGTTTGGCGGCTCTCATTGCAAGTCAGACAGCATAGCACACCGTTTTGTACTCGTTCATATTCCCCAAAATGAGCCCTGCATTGTACGCAGCCAATGCACGCGTTCACCGCAGCTCAGATGGTTTTATCCAACCATGGTTTGTGGTTGGTGAAAGTCTTTATAGTGACAGTGTGTGTTGTTTCCTCAATTAGCATGCTAACAAAGCTAACTGCTACATCCGCAAATTTGTTGATGTCAGTGGATGTAGCAGTTAGCTTTGTTAGCCTGCTAATTGAGCAACAAATATTCTCCATTAAAATAATTTCATAAGTGTTGTAAATAATTTACTTAAAAAAAAACACTATTGCTACAGTAATTAGTAATGACTTACCGTGTGTAATACTGTTCTAGATCATCATTAAGTACTGAAAAAGAATGCAGTAACACTTTATTAGTAATGAGTTTTACTTTATTGATTAAACTCATATCCATATAGTTAAAATACCTTCAAACAACATTCTTAAGTGATTTATACAACTGTTTGTACAACTTTGTACTCATGGTACAAAGCAGGGTTGGTAAATAATGATAATAATAATAATAAACAGAACAAACAATAACAGTAGCACACAGTTTGCACGTATTAACTGGTAGTACTTAGTAGTTAATAAGAGTAAGAAAGGGTTAATGAGGAACTACTGACTAGTTCCTGTGTAGTTACCTATGAGTTGTTGAAAAGTATTATATCAAGTGTTACCAGAGAATCTCTTTAAGACCTTTGCACAGTACTGTATTTGGAATACGATGTTTCCAGGTAAAGAACAGAAATGATTCAACTGTAAACATTATTAGGTGAAAACATTTATGATACGGATTAACATTTTTTTTAAACATTTGTTGCATTGCCTAGTCGATTAGATTAGTGCTTTCACTATTTGCTCTGTGGGGATGTCTGCTAGTCAGGGTGACGTGAATGGTAAAAAAAAAAAAATGCAGGCAGATGCTAAAAAAGTTAGATGAAACCAATTCTACAGCCAACTCCACATAGTGTAAGACTACGCTGGGGAAGTAAGTAATATCTTTTTTATTTTGTTTTGCTTTAATGAGACATTTTCACTTTGCTATCAGTTTGTAAGAAGTGTACTTCGCTCATTAGTTTTTGTTTTAACTATGGAAACGATGACTAGTCTGCTAATTTTACCACTTAGGTCTACTGGTTGGCTAGTAAAAAAGAATAGTTGTTCAATCTCTTATATAGGATATATACAGTAGGCTACACCTTATGGAATATCAGTTTTTCATACAGTTTCCAACTCTCTTGCCTTGTCTATTTTTTTTCACGCAGGCCGAATGAAACGAGGCAGCGGGCTGTTTGCCTCACGGGCCTTGAGTTTGAATGCATGTGCGTTAAGGGTTTGCCAGAGTTACAACCAAAGAACCTTCAAGAGTGTACCACTGGAGGGATATTTACCAAAACTATACCTGTCCAATACCTTTTTTTTTCTGACAGTAGAGCTTGAATTATTCTGGTAACAATGAATCTTTGTTGACAAACAAAAAAAGCACAAGACTAGTCCTGGAAACTTTACCCAGAAGTTCCTGAACTTTCACTTTGGTTCTCTCTGCATTTGCAGTCTGGCCTTGGAACTGTTTGTTCATATGGTCTTTTCAGCAAGACTGCATTCGACCTTCGGATGAACCAAGTCAAATGAACAGTGAAAAGCCCACAGAGAAGCTAGCTACCATCTTTTATCCAGGTAATAATGCCTGGAGAAACACAGCCAAAGGGGGAAAACAAGACTTGTTTCACACACAAGCCCGCTTTTTCTTTCTGATAAATCAAATAGCATATCTTATCTACTTGTGATGAGCCAGAGTTCCTTCAGGCAAGGTGAACACGACTGAGTGTATCCAAACATTTGATTATAACTACATAACCAGTGTTACGATAGTATGGATCTGTTATGCATTTGTATTTAACAGAACTATTTATGGTCTATGTTTCTCACTTCAGACTAGAGTACTCTCCTCGACGTGATGACATAGCTAGCCTACCTAGACAAAAGTTTTAGTTTTACATGTACATCCCTTACATATAAATTTCAGGAGCTCTCATAGGATACAAACATTTTTTCCAAACTCTTGCATTTTCTAATAAGATTTTCACAAATACCATATTTCTTGCGAAAATGCTCCTGTGAATTATTTACAAATAGATTTGTTTGTATCCAGAGTGATATTGGAGGCCTGTTACTTTTAAATATTTTTTCATTAGTTCACCTTAATACCTCAGGGAGAAAATAACCAGAAGATCATTGTGGTAATATGAATTTTTTCTTAAATGCTTGTTAGAGAAATTAATCCAAGCATAAAGCAGAAAGTAGTGAAAAACATTAGTAAAACATAAAAGTTTGACCCGAACAGAACACAAGCGTTAAATCGGTATCTCGCTGTGCCTTTATACTGTTAGCATTCACGTCTGTGACGTTTGACATCTTGTGCAGAAATGATTCACTTCAAAAGCAGCTGTTTACCTCTTTTCTGGAGGTCACCATGAAAACTGCTACCTACTACTTTCTCGACAGAATGAAATGCTGCTGAAAAATGAGGCAGATGTGTTTTTTGAATACTTATCGATGTGCTTTTGCCGTGTTTCCTGCTGGGCCTCAACACTATTACTTTAGAACGATTGTTCTGTTGGTTATGTAAAAAAAAAAAAAAATCGATAATTAATTTCATACATTTTTGAATACATTCTGTAAACCAAAGGACCTGAAGGAAACCCTTAACCCTAATCCAAACTCACAACCTTCTCATCAGTACCCCAGAGACTTACCCACTGAGCCACCACTGCCACTTCCTCCTAGTTTATGACCAGTGGATTTGTATTGTTTTTGTATTTGTCCTGTTTTCATCTGTTTTTACCAGTATACTGTATGGCCTCCTTTTTTATGGTGAAGCAGGAGCTCAGTTTTCAAACAAGGCTCCCAATTTACTGGTCAGTCTACATCCCTATCCTTACCTATGGTCACTGTGGGTACTGACCAAAAGAATATAGTCACGAGTACAGGAGGTGGAAATTAGGTTCCTCCTGAGAGTTGCCAAGCTTAGTGTCTGTGATAGACTCAGAGTAGAGCCTCCTCTGAATTGAGAGGAGATGGTTGAGAAGAATGCTCACTTGTTGGCTCCTGGTAGACCTGAATCAAGCATATCCAACTGGACAGAGACTCCGGGGCAGACACAAGGCCCACTGAAGAGATCATATCTCACAGTTGGCCTGGGGATCACAAGGAGGTGCTGGAATCTGTGAATGGGGATAGAGAAGTCTGGACTGACCTTCCTAGCCTGCTGCCACCACGACCCCCACCAGGGAAAGTGGAAGAACAATGAATGAATGAACTCTGTGCCAATTTATACGCACCTTTACACAAATTGTACACCAGTTAACCACAGCTGATGACCACAAAGCCAACGTCTGAGATCACTCCTGCTCCTGGACCTTGGGTCTAGCTTCCAATAGAAGCTAGCAAACTATCTTGGGTGAGCCACAGATGACCTATTAGGACCATTTATATTGTGAGAAAAACACATTTCCTGAGTAGCCATTGCAAATCATTACAAATCATAACACAACCACCAAAAAACAATCAAAAGTACTATTTGGATGGGATAAGAATTTTGGATTCATGGGTGATAAGCAGTCTCTGTATAAAAACACAGAGATGGGCGTGTCCTCACTAGGTACACATGCATATTAATACAAAATGTGTTTTAGTGGGTATGGCTGTTTATTAAGTATTATTGACATGCTGAATTAGAATAGGACAAAAATGCCAGAGATACTTTGGTAATAATTATATTACCCCACTTCCACATGTAAAACTAATCCAATCAGAATAGGGCTTTACATGAAATACACAAAATGCACAATAATCTCTTGTAGCTTGTCTGCTCAAGACAGAGAGAAGATTACAAAAATACTTTACTTGACCATCTTCATTTACAAAATCGACAAAACTGGCATCAACACTGGATATGCAATTGCTTTGCATGTGCAGCATTTTAAAATGAAACCCTCCGAATAGCGATTGTCTGTATCCATTGACAATGAATGCTTTTTTAACTGTTAAATCTGGATGAGAAATCAGCGCGAGTATAGAAAGAGACGGATCGCGTGTGGCACCATAATCCGTCACAGCAATTCCCGCTCTGATCTTATTATCCCGATTCAACAGTCAAGCTCGTCATCGAGAGTGAGGGGGAAATGAGAAAGTAAAAAAAAAACGAAAATGGCATGCAGAATAAATAACATGGAAATGCTTTCATTTGAAGGCTGTGTTCTTCCATCAAGCGCAAGCGTCTCTCGGATGCATAAATAACCCAGTAATAAGAATCACCTCTCGGCCATTTTATATTCATAACAATACGAGCTGGATTTGTAAGCCTGTCTGGAATTCCATGCATCTGAAATGACACTTTAATCCGTCTTTTCCTGGGCTAACGGAGGCGTCGAATCTTCAGTGTCTCGTCTGAAAATGTATAGAGATAAATCACGGAACACAAGTCTCTGAGAATCAGGAATAAGGACCTCAGACAATGCTGTGGAAACAAATTAAAATGCTTTCACATTTCCAGTTCAATTGGAGTTCAGTGTTGAGCTGCTAATCCACTTCCTGGTGGAGAGAGTGACCACTCGAAGGATATGAAGGACACACTCAAGAGCACTTTCACTAAACTGGGGTTGGCGTGTCAATGCAGAAAAGCTGACTTCATCTCCTCCATTCTTCGCTCTTGCTTCTTACCACCAGAGACTTCCAAGAGTCTCAACACAACAATAGCGCTGTTAGCATTTGCACTTTTAGCACATATAAATGTTGTGACACAGTGGGAGCCAAAAATCTGGGTTTAATACCAAGAACCTTTTATTTAATCTATTTTCTAAAAATAATACAATATTTTTCCTCAGTTGATCCTTGTTAGGTTACTATAGAAATGCTAACATATGTAACATTTGCATTAATATTTAACCTGTGATTTGCAGTTGTACTACTGCCAGAGTTCTGACCAATCAGAATCCAGAATTCAATAGCCTAAGCTAGCAAAATTTTACATTGTTAAAAATTCTCGAAATTCACCTATTACAGCAGCACGCAGATTTAGAAAGTATACTCCAAGTAATTTAACAATATGAATGAAATAAAATAACAGTAATATATAAAAAGAATACATTCTAAGAGAGTGATGTGGAATTAAAGAATTTAAAAAATCAGAGAAAGATTTTGTTTGGACTGTTTTCACGATGCATTGATCCAAATTTCATGGTCGTTGGATATAATTTATAGGAGAAGAAGAAAAATAACAATTTTACATTTTTCAAAATGGCTGATTTCCTGTTTGACAAATAACGATTTAGTGCATCACACACACACACACACACACACACACACACACACACACACTTTATATTGCTGGAGAAAGTGAAAATTGTATTACTTTCTCAAGCAAAGAAAATCATTTTATATAACAGAATTATTTTTTAGCATAAACTGAACTTTGCACTTATTTTTATTCATTATATTTAATTTGTATTTGGTCACTGGTATTTAGCTTGATTTTCCATTTCTGAGCTGACTCAGAATCCTCATAACATCTTGTTATTATGTTAGGTTTATTTTTAGGTAGGTTGGGCTTAGGTTAAATCCCTAATGACTACTGTATATATGCTACTATATGTCACTACATGGGGTATAACATAATGACATTGTAGCACCGACAGTACGTAGTGCATTTTATGTCCAGTAGAACACAATCTGAGATTCAGCAATAGAAATAGAGAGCGTTGATACATTAAAAAAAAGTACATAAAAATATGTCATAAATGACAAAGAAATCAGTAAATGACAAACACCACAAAGCTTATTTATCCAAAAAAGATTTAGGAAATGCATTTTTCAACAAACATGTATTAGGAACTTAAACATTCACAATGTGGGGTTTTTTTTTAGCTTTGGATATAAAAAAAGTTAATATATTAACAATACAATGTTGTTTTTCAAAACTGTATTCGTTTTTCATATTCATATAGTTGTTTGTAGCGACGCTGCCTCCAGGTTCTTTATCTCCCATTTGTGGAATGTGAGGTCACCTACTAGACACCAAGACAGATTAGAGGCCTCGTCCCCAATACATCAGAGGACCGAGGGGGGTATTTTATCACACTTTCTGCCCTACTCCTTCCCATGGGGTGCTGGAGAAAGGGGGTACTAACACACACACATCCACACCCACACAAACACACACACACACACACACACACACACACACACACACACACACAGACACATCCGCCGATGGGAACCTGAGAGTCTGAGCCTAGCCAAGGTCACATTCTCTCTCTTTCAATCTCTTGGTTCAAACATCATTTGTGTGTATGAGTAAAGAGAGCGAAGGAGTCAAGGTTGAGGAGATGATTCTATCCCCTTATGAGAGCATGACGCATGTGAAGAGGACGGATGACTTCCAAGAATATAATGCAATGCTATCCAGAATGAGAGTGAAAGAAAAAAAGAGAGAGAGAGAGAGAGAGAGAGAGAGAGAAGTTGAGGTGTAACACAATGACATTATCTGTATCTTTTTAGTCCTTCAAATATCCGTATCTGTATTCGGTAGTTTTAAAAATAATGTCAGTGTTGTCTTTCGTCTTGGCTGGCATAAAGTTTCAAGAAGTAATTCCTTCTTCTAGAAAACAGAATAATCACTGGTGCAGTACATGAACAAAGCCAACTGGATGAACTGAAACATTTTTCAAAAAGGATTTCATGGTTTTTGGGCTCGATCTCGACACATTCTGGCTTTCAGTTGGACTCGAACTTGACTTGGTCTCGACCCCCTTGAGACACTGTCTTGACTCAGTCTTTGCTAGTACTAGTCTTGAACTTGTCTTGGACTTGACAGTGGTGGTCTTGACTATAGTCTTTGCATTCGGCTTTAAAATGGACATGGGTGTGGTCTAAACTGGCCCTGACAGTTCCTCAACCTCAGCTACATCACTGCTGCTCGTAATTGGTCTCAGCTGGAGATGTATGTAATCTTGGTCAAGTAGTTTTTTTTTTTTTTTTGATTGTACGTACCCGTGATCACATCATGCTAATGAGTTTAGCTGATTTTATTTCACAAAATATAAACAAACTAGAAGCCTAATTTAACCCATCACAGCCCTGACTAGGCAGTTACCAAGGATACTTTGACACCTATAAATCCAAAGTCAGAATCAGAATCAAACTGATAGTTTTGATTCATTTGGTATTTCGTTTGTTTGATTTGTTTTCACACATAACTGCATGTAATTAAAGCAGCCAAAGAAAAATACAGAAAACAAACAAGGAAAAAAAAAGAAACAGAACTTCATTCACTGGTTAGAAATACAGTGATGGAAAAAAAGTGTGTGTAATTCTCACAAAAATCACCCAAGCACAGAGAACACAGAGTCAACACTCAGTAAATTACTAGATAATTATATAAATAGCTAGTTTAAAACATTTTTTCATATAAAACGTTTATCTGTCAGTCCAAAATCTCCAGAAATGCCCAGAACACACTGCAGTGCTACAGCTCTGTGCTTTGGCTCGGTTGGTGCCTCAAGGCTCAGTTTATTAGCTCACGTCTGCAGTTTGATTCATTTCCTTCAGGTGAGTCGATTCAGAGTCAAATCACTTTCTCACTGCGCTAGAGTTGGATTGAAAGCGAACTGAGACCACCGCGCTCACACACTCACAGACAAAGCAATGCATCTCCTATTCATATCTGTGTTTATTGCATCTCTAGCAAAAAGACAGCCATCACTGGAGAAAGACTGGTGGTTGTGTTTCAGACAGAGGTTGTAACTGGACACCATTAACAGCTTTTCGTCCTCCTTTTATCTTCAGAAGCATGTCCAGTGTGTGAGAACCCAAATCCGTCCACACCCACCTTCTGAGTCCATCCCTTTCGCTCTCATCTCTCATCAGACTCTCATCAGCCACCTGCTGTGTGAGGTTCTGCATGGTTGAGGTCAAGGTAAAAAAAAGTGGTGTTAGCGCTTGTACCGCTAATTGCCGATCCCAAACCCCACCCTGTTTTCATGAGGCTCTAATCACTGCTTAGCAATCATTGCTATCCACCATGATGAAAATTTCAGCTCTAAAGCAGGACATTGTTTGTAATTTAAAGCTGAAGATGTGCTTAAGAAGAGCCATACTCGAACACACTCGATAGCAAAAACCACTAAAAATCAACACATAGTTCAAAATAAATCATTTACTATTTATTAGCTGTAACTTTTATGTTCAAATTGATTTTGATTACAAACTCAAAGATTTGTGTCAGCAATGACCAGTGGTCATGAGAAATGTTAGCAAAGAACTGTTAGCACTGAGCTAGTGAAGAGAGAAGTGCACGCTGTGTTTTATTGCCCAGAGAATGATAATGTTTTATTTGGTGTAATTTAAATGACAAATTTGATTAAACTAAGTACAAGTTAATGTTGTGTTAATTATGACTAGCATTCTTACAGCTAGTTAGTGCTAGCTAGCTAAAGTTTCTCTCTTTAGCAACATCTTGTCTGCAATTTAACTTTTATTTCTATCTGTTTTTCTTTGCGATATGTTTATTAGTAAATATTGCAGCTCCGATATACATTTTATTACAAACATTTAGAAAAAAATGAACAAATAATGAACTGGATGTTAGCAAAGAGCTGTTAGCAAAGGGCTGTTAGCAAAGAAACGTAGCCTGCTTGTATTTTCGCTGTTAGAAACAAACAGAGAGATAACTGTCATTTATTCAGTGTCATTTAGAGTGCAGATTAAGCACAAGGGAATATTTTATTTTTATTCACAGTAGAATTGAAATGAAATGCTAAAACAAAATTAGTCAAAATAGAACAACACATTATCGGTACGCTTCCTTACAGCTATTTGATGCTATTAGAAACAAGCTGGCTAGTTTCTCTCCCTTGCTAGCGTTTATTTCGTTTTATTTTTATAGCGTAGATTGAAAATAAGTGCAGATTGTGTTATGTCTTGGCACTAAAATTCATAAACATATGAAATAAACCACAATATTTTTAATAGCACATATTTTTATATCTTTCTATGTCAAATTAATACACTTTTTAATAAATTTGTTATTCATTTTATTCTACTGTATTATGTATTCATATTCATGCGCTTTTTTTATCTCCTTATGCTAATTTTTGTACTTATCATCATCTTTTATTTAATCCTTATGTATTCTATTACATTACTTTTTGTCATTTTGAGAGACCATGCTTATGAAAGTGCCCTAAAAGAAAAACTTTGGCACATTTTGGATGTATTTCGCTGCAAGCCTTTAGTGAAAAGCCTGAGTTAATAATGAAGAACAGGACTGTTAGCAAAGCGCTGCTAGCAAAACGCTGCTAGAAAGAGCAACAGTCTGTGCTTCATCAGCCAAAGGGAAGGATGTTTTATTCAAAAAGACAGGTTGATTGCTAGGTTTTAGACAGCCTGACGGACGGCTGTGTTTCAAACGGACGGAGGAAAAGCTGTGTTTAATTCAGAACAACTGAAAATCCCTTCTCAGCGGCTGCTGAGGCACAATTTCGCCACCTGAATCACAGCGCTCCTTGTTACGGCCGTATATCAAAGAAAATCCTGGTAGAGTGCAGACTTTTAACTGAGAGCTGCTCTCAGAGAAACTGAGTAGTCTACACACACACACACACACACACACACACACGCACACAGAATCTGCTGAGCCGGGTAAAATCCAGGCCTTTGAGAGGATCCTGGCCCCGAGTGTCAGCAAAATGATCCTGTCATATCAGAAAACAAGACACTCAGATCTCCCTTGTGCCTGCAGTCCTCTCTCTTTTTCTCTGTCTCTCTCTCTCTCTCTCTCTCTGGGTCTTCCTCTCTCTCACAGAAACAACGAGAGCTAAGACTAGAAAGAAAAGTTTCTGCGTGTACCCGAGTAAATATTCTGACTTCGTGTCAGCTGAAGGTGCTAGCATCGAAGCTGCTATGTTTTTTTTTTTTTGTTTTTTTTTCCCTGCTGTTTGTTTCCCGCTAGACAGAATATTCTAGCAGGCTGTTTCTTCACAGATGATGTTTTTTTTCTCCTCTGCCAAGTGTGCTAGCATCATTTCCTTACACTTCCCGAACTCCAGGTTTCCTAAAATTCAACTTTTACTACAGCTTTTATAGCATTAGCATGAGCGTTACTTGCTTGAAAAAAGTACTACGGTAACATTTCCTACATTCGATTTATTCCGTGGTGCTGCTGTTACGGTGACATTTTCCGTAAGGAAGAATGTGTTTATTTAACCCTCATGGAAGGAGTCTCCAGTGTCAGTGCTTTGTAGCAGTCAGAGGTAAAGCTGTAACTTTTCAGTTTTCTGTTTTCAGACATCTTAAGGACAGAGGAGTTTGTGGTTTCTTGGTAATAAATTAGAAGTGGATTTTTATTTATTTTTTTTTTTAATTATGATGTGTAGTAGTTTTAAAATTGACAAATTGGCATAAGAGCAGTATAACACTTTGGGTTGCGTTTCCATTAAACATCTGGACCTTTTTTTAGGAATTTGAGCGTTATGGAATGGGAAATATTTCCCAGGTTTATGAGAAGATTTAGAATAATGATATAATATAAACAGCTGACTTTTCAGTCTGCTCCTGTTCATGTGTTCTGATGAAAAGTTGATTTTTCTCAATAAAGCAGAACAGTATGGCAGTAAGTTCGGTTAGCGCTCATGCTAAGTGTAATTACAGTGGTCTCTGGTCATAGCAAGTCTTTTATTATTTATTATACCACATTGCACTTGTATACTTGAATCTGATTGGTCAGAAGGTGTGCATGAAACATTGTAATGGTTGGTACATCGCTGTGGTAGAAGTGGAACAACACACAGACCGTGCAGTCATACGAAAGTAATCCACTACGGGGTGGCTTGTGCTTCGCGTCAGGCCGTATCACACCTCTCAGCATGGATTATATTCACATAACTGCAGGGTCTGGAGTGTGTGTTTCCTTACTTAATCACCACGTCTGAGGGAAACGCTGATATTCATGATGCATCTGTCTCATTTCCACCCTCACTCTATCATCACGTAGTCTGTATAAAAGTGTTAGCAGGTATGTGCTGGCTAAATTATTCTTTTATTCTGTTCACCACACCACAGTGAACAAGAAGGTCTGATACTCGTTTTTCTTTTCTTCTCTCTCTCTCTCTCTCTCTCTCTCTGGGACTCTACATGTTTTCCTTCTCTCTCTCTTTATCTCTCTCTCTCTCTCTCCTCCTCTACCCTGTCCATCCCCTGCTGCCTTCTCAACTCTCGTTCTGATCAATACACATCAAGAGCCTTTCAATAAACACCACCCAAACTCTCTCTCTCTCTCTCTCTCTCTCTCTCTCTCTCTCTCTCTCTCTCTCTCTCTCTTCCTCCCTCTCTGCTTTCTTTGAGATAAGAGGAGACAAGAGGGACGAGTGCTGCAGGGTCACAGTCAGGTCATTTTTGAGCATGGACTGAAGAAGGATCCATAATTGTGTGAGGGTGAATTACATGTGTGAGCGTGCGTGTGTGTGACATAAAAAACATCCACAGCCAGAGAAAGAGAGAGATATCTAACAGGTTCTTTCATGTTCAGAAATGTATATTCAATTAAATAGATGCCGTACTTTCTATCAGTTTACTGTTACATTTAAATATTAATCTCCTTACAGGAAACTTCACCATGTTAACGATAGATAGTACATAGTCCAAGTGTGGCGGGCGTGGCCTCTGAGTTGGTCAATCCCATCAAGGGGCGTGGCTTCTGCGTCTGTTAGTCTGTGTGAGGGGGCGTGGCGTGGCTTTGGTGTTTGTCTCTTCCAGTTTCGGGGGATGATGAAGCCCTGTATCTGTCAGTCCAAGTGAGGGGTGTGGCCTCATTTAAAAAAATAAGAATAATTTTAACATTTTGCATTTCATTTTAATTTTGAAGTTTAAATGAAAATTGAGAATAATTAACGGTGCTGTTTTGAATTGTTGGCTGCTTTAAATGTGTCTTTTATACGTTGCACGTTGTGTCATATCGGAAGAACCGTCACAAACCCTTAGTTCTTTCTGGTGGACTCTGAGTTTTGGATTCAGCTGTAAATGTGAGTGATGAGTCGATGCAGAGAAGAAGTTCATAAGTGATGAGAGAGAAAGAGAGAGATAGATGGAGTGGAATTTGGGGCTGAAATGAGAATGTAGATGGAGGTCAGTAGCTCCAGGTGCTTCTCCTCCTCCACCTGCGCGTCACTCGGCCAGCGAGCGCTGACACAGAACATTTTTTTGTTGAAAATGGGTCAGAGAGACAGAGCAGCTCGAGGCCATGTAAATAATTCACGAACACATTCCAACAGGATCGGTCCAGCGTTCGAGGTGGGATGAGCGGGTGCATGCAGAAACGGCGGCCTGCAAGCTTTTAAATCATTATCACATCCAAACATCACATCCAGCTTATACACACCTGAAATCCTCTCACACAGCACACACACACACACACACACACACACACACACACACACCCTGAGCTGAGACAACATTCTGTATTACATTTGTCTTGCTTACTTTTTGGGATTTTATATTGTTATTATTATTATTATTATTATTATTATTATTATTCGCAACACACCTTTTCTCCATCACACTGCACTAATCACAGCTAAAATGTCGAGAATTTTATCAGTGTGAAATTTATAACTGAGCTTTGACAGTAGTGCAGATGTATATTAATGGTGCGATTACATAACTTAAATCTAACAATAAACAGATTTGTTGTGTTCTTTTTATAAACATATAATCATTGATATGGTGCAGTTTTTTGTAAGGAGACGTTTATTTAACATTTATGGAAGGAGTCTCCAGTGTCAGTGCTTTGCAACAGTCTGTAACTTTAAAATCTCCAAGATGTTTAAAGGAGTTTATGATGATTATTCTTTAACTCTTCAACTTCATATCATTGGCTGATATCATTAGTTAAACACAGTTTAACACCAAACCTTGGTTCAATATAATAAGTTAGATTAGTTAAATTAGTTATTTTAGTCATATTAGTTAGACATGAGTCTTGATGGAGAACTGATGGAAATAAAATCAGCTCTTGTAAGGAACTCTGGGCTCGACAGTAACAAGTTGTTGTGTTCGATCTCAATCTTTTCCCCTAAGGAGTGAGTTTTAAATCCTTCCTGGTCTGCATTATTTAACCTGCGCAAGTTGAGGCACTGAGGCTCTCTGCCTTTAATATTTCATCTCTGCATAATCAGTGGCGAGAGTTGCGTGTGTGCGTGTGTGTGTGTGTGTGTGTGTGTTGGTCGGTCTGGGTCATGGCTGCCATGGGCCGCAGCAGGCGAGCCCTAACGCTGTTATTTATTCATCACCATGCTTTGCACATCCAAAAATGCACACACACATACACACACGTGCAAAATGAAGTGCAGTGAGGCATCTAAATAGGTGTGTGTGTGTGTGTGTGTGTGTGTGTGTCTGTGTCTGTGTGTGTGTGTGTGAACAGCTGAAAAACACATCTTTTCTCTAAACACACTTGAGGCAACAGACCTGACACGTCCTTCACATCTCTTCAAGCCAAGTGTAAGTTTGAGTTCTCTTCAGGGTAAACACACACTCGGGGTAAACTCGTGTGTTGATGAGTAACTTCAGTGTGAAACATTACAGAGTCGAGTGGAAGTGTGTTTCACTCATGTCTGCGCAGAACTTTTCTCAAGTTTTCTGATCTTTTAGTTTTGGGATACTAAAAAAAACTAAAATCCTTCAGAATGCCGTGATAAATATTATGCATGTTGATAGATTTTGCTGAATATGTTATCGTTTCTATAGTGAGAGCTTCAACAGAGAGGCTCCGCATAAACAAATAAAAAAAGTGTGTCATCATTGATATGGATTTCTGTAAAGAGAAATGTGTTTATTTAACATTTTTGGAAGGAGTCTCCAGTGTCAGTGCTTTGTAACTCACTGGTAACATCCCAACCTTCTGTGTTTATGATCCGGTTTATGTCTGTTGTTCCGTTTGCTCAGTCGTTTGCCTGTTTTGACTGTGGTTATGCTTTTTTTTTTTTGAACGGCTAATAAAGATTTTAGATTGCACTTACATCCACCTCTGAATCATGAAAAATAACAGAGAGAGAGAGAGAGAGAGAGAGAGAGAGAAAAAAATGAGAGGCTGGTGAGAAAACAACTGTTATATAACATAACTTCATAATTTCACAGTTACATTAACTGTAACTAGAAATGGATAAAAAATATGACGTGTCATTCTTAAATAATTAACAGTTGTGAAAGTTGCCGTTGTAGTAGTGGAATAAAACACTCCCGGGTATGCTGGTATAAGAAAATGAATCAACTTCAATGCATCATACCAGCATGTCACTGATTATTTTCTTGTAACAGCACAACATTTACTTAGCTACATTAGCCTTGAGTGTTCAGTACCAAGCTAAAGAAGACAGACAATTATGACCATTGCACAAATTGTCTACACTGAGATCCGGGAACAACTCAGACAGTTCAGGCTTTTAGTGGCTAATTTTAAATCCATTCCCTTTTCCCGCACCCATGTGACTTCCGACTGTCATCATGTTATCCAGCCTTGGCGTTTACTCTGACTCAGCCCAACTTTTTATGTCCTCGTTACAAACTTTTTTAAGACAAAGCGCTTCTCTCTAACTGATCGGCCCTCTTCATCTGGGGAAATCAGGCAGCTCTGTCATTAACAGAGGGAATAGCGGAGGCAGCGTTAATAAAGTCTCCCCCTCAGGGCTGAAAAAACACGCCGCTCATCAGGACTCCAGCAAGACGATTAGTCTAGCCAGATAAATGCGTGAGGAGACTCTGTTCTCGGTGCATTAATCAACCATTAACAAACGCAAGTCTGAACGTTTAAAGAAGGCTCAAACTTGAGATGTTAGTTCTGCCACACTGAGAAAGAAGTTGAAGGGATTTGAGCCAATTAGCTGTATTTCATACAACGAGGTTGTATCTCTGGACCTTACTGTAACCTTAAGCAATTAGAACTCCTATTAGTTCCTGTAGAAAATAAAACTGGCAGGAAGAAAAAAAGGGAAAAGTCTTCTTCTTCTTCTTCTTCTTCTTCTTCTTCTTCTTTCGGCTTTTCCCTTCAGGGGTCGCCACAGCGACTCATCGCTCTCCACCTATCCCTATCTTCTGCATCCTCAACAACCCACTAGCTTCATATCCTCATTTATTACCTCCATATACCTCCTCTTAGGCTTCCTCTTCGCCTCCTGCCTGGCAGCTCCATGTCCAACATTCTCCTACCAATATCCTCACTCTCCCTCCTCTGAACATGTCCAAACCATCTTAATCTGGCCTCCCTGACTTTGTCCCCCAAACGTCCGACATGAGCCGTCCCTCTGATGTACTCGTTCCTAATCCTGTCCAACCTCGTCACTCCCAAAGGGAAAAGTGTTGAGAAGGAAGTGCAGTCAAGAAGGTCCTGCAGGATGGCACTCTGAAGTTTGTGGGTGATGGCACGAAAAGATCTTCCTCATCAGTGTCAGTCGGGTCTTAGATACCACCAGTAGGCCAGTATTCATGGAGCCGAGAGGAGGAGCAGGGGTGTGAGATCAGGTCGTGTAGTGCTTTGTGCGTGGGAAGTAGGAGTTTGTATACGATTCGGTGTGAAACAGGAAGCTAGGGTGACTGTTGGTGTATGGGTGTGATGTGTACTGAGCATTCGGTGTGACTGAATGTTGAAGACGTTAAAGACTATAAACTGTATGTGTGTATATGGTTTTACATACAGTGAAATGCCAAAGGGGGAATTGCAGTAGTCCGAAGCCTTATTCGCACCGTCGCTGGCGTGACACGTTGGGCATCCAGTCAGCCGGCGCATCAAGACCTCATTCAGTTCCATTTTTAAAACACCAGCTACGTTCGAGGTGCGTCATAATCAAGCTCGCACACACAGCTGCCCTTGTGTCTGTTTTCACATCGTTTGTAGATTTAAAATTATAATCTGCGAAAAGACGCCAACGTCTCGGTTATTCGCCGTCATGCTGTCACGTCACATTATTAGTTTTTGTAATTTCTCATTTTTATCCATTCATACTTATTTAAAAGTTGTGCAGCCTCCCGGAACAAGTTCTCCCGTACGTTTCAGAAGCTTCAAACGGTCGCTCCTCCACCAGCCTCTCTTCTTTTCTTTCTCTTGAAGTTAATAAGACAAAAAAATACAGACGGCAAATTAATGAGACAAGAAATCGAGAACTCATCAGTGCCGTGGTATAATGAGATGAATTTTCCCATGTTCGAGATATCTTCACTTCTTAAGATCTAATTTTTTTTTTTTTTTTGCAGTGCTTTAATAACACACATCTAACGGACGGATAAAATACATCAGTCCTCGCAGCCAGACACGGGGAGAGCGATGGGAGGAATGTGAGGAGATGTCGGTTCTTCTGAGCAGGTAAAGAGTTCAACTTCAAATGCTGCACACACACACACACAGAGAGAGAGAGAGAGAGAGAGAGA
>CM040990.1:2302553-2318234 GCA_022985145.1 Pangasius djambal | reverse complement strand
GGGATATTTCACAATGTATGGCGAAAATTCCGCAACGCTGGATCCAGAAGCGATTCGACAACTCGACGCTGTGTGAATCGGCGCTAACACGGCTAATGGGTTTAGAAAACGAGATCACGGCGCTCTGCCTTATGCACTTGTGCCACTCTTCATCTTGTCTTCAGCACACACACTAAGTACCTCAGAGAGAGTGATTGATCACAGTGCAACACACACACACACAGAGGAAGAAGAAGAGGAGGAGGAGGAGGAGGAGGAGGACAGCGGTAAAGCTTTACTGCACTACCTCCAGGCTCCACTTCTTCTCCACATCTCCCAGCAAAAAAAAAAAAAAAAAAAAAAGAAACACAGAGAAAAAAATATACGAGCCCCAACTTTCTAACGTAGATTTATGAGGCCTACCTGAGCGCCTCGGTGGGATTTATGACCGCCGCTTTTTGACAGCGATTACTCCAGAACCGTTTGATAGATCTGATTATTAATTCGAGTACGCAGGCCGAGAGTCCTCGTAAAGGTTAGATTTATCATGCTGACATTTCACATTTCGATGTTTTTTACACGCTGGCTCTCGCAGAGAGAGAAAGCGCGCGAGAGAGAGTGTGTGTGTGTGTGTGTGTGTGTGTGTGAGAGAGAGACAGTTTTAGGTTTGGGTTTGTTGTTTGAGGTGTGTTTCTCTGAGTCCTAGCATCACACACCACTTTCTACATCCATCAGGACCTGAAATATCAGCCTCAAGCCCTGGAGGAGCGACAGCGCTGCAGATTCGAGTTATTTTCCGTTGATTTAATACACGTAATTCTGTCCGAGTCGGATTTTACGCAGCCCTGAGCTAGTGAAATAGTTGCTGGGTGGAGTTTTAACTGTGTTAGAGCAGAGTAAACACCAAGCTCGGCAGCGTTTCCACCCCCCCGAGACCTGACTTTGACACTCGTGATGTACAATTCCCGCTGCTCGAGCTCTCCAGTAGCTTCCTGTCACACATGAACACTGGTATCAGATAAGTTGGATTTCTTTTTTTCTAGACCATGTTTAACAATAGACATTAAAATATAGAAAGCAGACAAGGTACTGCCTGTTATCACAGCCTCTCTTTATTCTCTCTCTCTCAAAAAGGTAGATTGTCATTTCACCGAAACTCGTCTGTCCTGAAGACTTTCCCCTGCTGGGAAACCGTGCAAAGCGCCGTGACCATTACGAAGAGCTGACATTCAAGATTCCTTCATAAATGTCAAATAAATGTTTCCTCACAAAAAAAAATGTCAGCACGTCAATGGGCAAACGTTTTTCTTTGTTAAACAACACTTTAAAAAAAAGTTTATTATTAGGCTTAGATTACGTGGCGCGCCTGCTGTACCTGTACAAGTCCCTGTGTATGAGCTGTTACTATAGCAACGATAACGCATCAGAACGAGCGCATTAATATTAACATATCGTTCCTGTTACGGCTGGAGCTACTGTCCGAGCCGTGCGGTCACACAACAATAATGCACAGCCTCTGACCAATCAGATTCGAGAATCCGTTACTGGAACTTAATACTATTACATTTAAACCAGTACTGAGTGCACTGAAAGTATGTTCAGTAGATACAAATCAGTATAGAGGTCAGATAGAGGTCAGTATAGAGGTCAGATTCACCGCTGAAGAAACAGTGAGTGATCTTACGACGTGTAAGTCTTTAAAGTATCCGCGTGGAATCATCCACAACAGCAGGACATGAGTCACATGCGCAGAAGCTCCGAGCTGAAGTAGAGCATCAGGATGAATCAAGGACGAAGTTGCTCAGTCCGCTGGGTTTAGCCGTTCCCTTCTTCACGATAAAAAATAAGAAAACTGGGCATAGAAAGTCTGTTTATCTGTCTGGAAAACGTCTTAAAAGCGTCTTCTGAAAACTGCTAATTGTTGTCATTTGTTTATCATAGCTAATTTAGCAAACGTGTGTCATGTTAGCTAGCTAAATCCTGCTTAATACAGTTTTATATGCTAATTATCTTACGTTTGGTTCTAAACACTGTAGAGTCTACATTTTTGCGTCAAGGTCAAAATGAAAAGCCCTAAAAGTCTGACATAAATTAGAGAAACAGACTGTACGCAGCTGTAGCTTACGCAAGTCATCAGCAATCACTCTCGCAACAGCCTGGTTTTGGACCACTAAAGGAGGCACTGTGTGGAAAACCCTCTGCTCGGACGAAAAAGTGCAGCTGATGGTGCGTCAGTGGCGTCCCACACAACCGGAAGAATTCTTTAGCTTTTTCTAGAGGAAAATTTGAATTCAAAAAATTAAAAGATAAAATGATGCGTGAGAAAAGAAAAAACTACTATGCATTACATCTGCATGTTCCTATCAAGAAATAACAATAATGTATATATTATATTTATAATAATATAATTATATTATATATAATAACTAAATATATAATATAATAAATATATAGATAAAAAAAAGAGGAAGGAAAATAGAGGGAAAAAAAGAAAACCAGATGAAAAAGTTGAAAATTTTAAAAAATTAAATAAAAGAGAGAAAAAAAAGTGTAAATAGGTAATGGACAAGTTCAAAAATGTGCCCATCAATAATGGAAAAAAAAAAGAAAAAAGGATTGGGAGAAAAGGGAAAATAATTTATTTTGCTTAAATTGACCAGAAATCAGGAATGAATACATGAATACAAAATCTATTTAAAATAATCTGATAGTAGGAGAAGAAGGAGAAGAAGAAGAAGAAGAAGAAGAAGAAGAAGAAGAAAGAATTTCATAGAGAAACAGGAAAGAATATATGGGAGATTTCTTTTAAAGCAGAAAGAAATGTATTTAAAAAATAAAAGAAGGCAGAGAAAAAAAGAAGAAGAAAAAACAATTTTACAGCAAAACAGGATTGAATACATGGGAGAAATATATATATATATTTCAAAAGAAAAAACTAAAAGAAAGGAGAGAAAAGAAAAACAAAGAAACACTACAAATGTATATATTTCCATCAACTAATAATAATAATAATAATAATTATTATTATTATTATTATTATTATTATTATTATTATTATTATTAAAGCCCTTTGTTTAATGAAAAGTACGAAATAAATTGCCAGCAAATCAGGAATGAATACATCACAGAGAAAATCATAAAAAAAGAAAATCACAAGGAAAAAACTCAAGGAAGGCAGAGAAATACGTATGTCCACGTGCCCCATTAAGAAGTCAAAATAAAAATTAAACACATCCAGTAATTTGACAGAAAAATAGGACTGAATACATGAGGGGGAAAATATTTAAAAGTAAAATATATACACTCACTGAGAACTTTATTAGGAACGCTTGCACACCTACTCATTCCTGCAGTTATCTAATCAGCCAATCACGTGGCAGCAGTGCAATGCATAAAATCACAAGTCGTCTCAAACTGGTTTCATGAGCATGACAATGAGTTCAGTGTTCTCCAGAGGCTTTCCCAGTCACCGGGTCGGAATCCGGTGGAACGCCTTTGGGATGTGATCGAACGGGAGATTCGCAGCAGGATTTAATAAACATGATACGGACAGGAGAAGAGAAAAGATCCTGCATCCTGAGTCCTGCCTCAGACTTCACACTTCATGTTTCTCCATCAGTAGTCAGTAGTAGACGTGTGTGGCTGTGTATTTTGGGACAGGTTCATCCATCCATCCATCCATCCATCCATCCTGAGCAAGTCTTCATTCCTCCATCGAATCCTGCACCGTTCCATCCTGACATCTAAAGCCGCTGATGAATCGACTGGAGCTTTACGTCAGGATGTGGATCTGGAAGTGTTGAAAGTTTGGATGTTTTTACTGAAATCATCCAGCAGCCTCATCTTTAGTCTTTCCAGGGCATGAAATGAAAGACAGATGGGAATAGCAGCAGAGCAGAACAAGCAAGTCTGCATCACTTTATTCTCACAGAGACGCATCGATAACCCAGACACCCAGACACAATGCGATACTCCTGAAAGAAAGGCGTCAGTTTCACGATCAAATTTGTAAGATTTTTTTTTTTTTTTATCCAGCTGCGGTGTAAAGTTTTGGGTTCAGCGTTCCTAAAGCATCCTGACGCTAAAATCATCTGAACTGGTTGACTGGTAAAGAGAGAGAGAGAGAGAGAGAGAGAGAGAGAGAGTTAATATGATGTTCACTTGACCATTTAAAGATGATCTTTATTATCTGATGCCCATTTTATTTAAGCTTTTGGTTAAAGTGAGCTTGAGGGCTGGGCTTTAGTGAGCACAGATTTAATTACAAGTTACTTATAAATACAACTAAACTGGTAAAACAGTCTTGATATTAAGTTGAATTATGTGCAAATTGTTCCCAGTAAGTGCACATCAAACTTTTGATATTAGCAAGTAATCGTGACATTATTTTGATTTAAAAGGTTCGATGGTTTTAAAGTGAACAGAAATAACACCTCTTCCCCCTTCAGGTCCGTGTAATGCAGGTTAACAGCATGGCATGGTAAAGGTCATTTACCACCATCACGTTTTTAAACTGAACTTGAATCAAACCTTCAGACCCAATTATTCTTTCTTCATTTGTTTTATTCCGTTTTATCCCATGTTTTATCCCCTGATCTCCAAAAGTCTCCAAAGATTCTATGTTCTGACTGGAATTACTTGTTCACTTTAAGTACGAAGGTAGCATAGAAAGAACAGTGAGGTTACCAAATGGATGGATGGATGGATGGATGAGTGTCTGGTTTAATGAATTGATGGATTAATGAAAAGATGGGTAGATAGATAGATGCATGATTAGTTGGTTGGATAAACGGTTGGATAAATTAATAGATTGATGGTATGAACCATCAATGGATGGATGGGTGGATGAGTGTCTGGTTTAATGAATTGATGGATTAATGAAAAGATGGGTAGATAGATAGATGCATGATTAGTTGGATAAACGGTTGGATAAATTAATAGATTGATGGTATGAACCATCAATGGATGGATGGGTGGATGGATGGGTGGATGGTTGGTAGGATTGATCAGTGGCTGGATGAAGCCTGGATAATAGATGGATGGCTTGATCCATTAAAGGTTGGATGGTGTGATAGATGGAAGGATGGATGGATGATTCGAAAGATGGATTGGTAGGTGTATGGATGAATGGATGGATGGATGTAGGTTTGATCAATGGATAACTTAATGGATTGGTTCAATTCATGGACAGGTGCATGAATAGATGGATGGATGGATGGATGGATGGATGGATGGATGGATGGATGATTGTTAGATAAATAGCTGAATGAATTGCCAAACAGACTGATAGTTGGATGTATAAGTAGTGGATTTAGGACTGCATGGATGGTTTGATAAATAAATGGCTGGAGGGAAAAAGGCATGGCTGGACAGATGGATGGTTAGGCAAGTGGATGGATGGATGGATGGATGGATGGATGGATGGATGGATGAACAAATGGATGGATGGATGTATGGATAAATGATTGATTTGTTTAATGGATAGCTAGATCAATGAATAGCTGCACAGATTAACAAATGGGTTGATGGAAGGATGGATGGATGGTTTGCTCAGTGGCTGCAAAAATTAACAGATGGATGGATGTTTTGATCTATTGATGGGTGGATGGGCGGTATAATGGATAGCTAGATGAAAGAGTGGCTGGACAGATGTAGGATGGATGGATGGATGGATGGATAAATGGCTGGAAGGACAGCTGAACTGTGACTCTGTTATAACTGTCGTAACATGTGTGAGTGCCACAGTCTTTGCTTTATTATTTACTGTAGTGATAGATGCTACTTTCTAAGATGTGTGTGTGTGTGTGTGTGTGAGAGAGAGAGAGAGAGAGAGAGAGAGAGAGAGAGGGAGAGAGAGAGAGAGAATGAGATTTGAATTGGAGAGTGTGAGCGTTACACAATAATACACATATTTAGGGTCAGCAACTTTTGGTCAAGTCAAATGAGGTTTATTTATAAAGGCTGCTACACAGGAGATGAGAAAGTGCTCAAAACATCAGTGCAATATGTCTACACACACACACACACACACACACACACACTCACACACACACACACACACACACAGTATGAAACTCATTATGCCAGTGATGCTATTCAGTAATGCTCTGAGGTTCTTCCATTTCTCCGCTCACCCTTGGGCTTGGACAAAATTTCTGATATCTGATGCTCACAGCTTCCATATCCACTGAACATTCAAATCAGCGTGTGTGAAAAAAGGAAGGATGATCTCTTTTCCTCCAAGCAGCAAGCTCGCGGTAAGGCTTTGGGTTGGTTTCGTTACAGAAACAGGCAGAGGCGACTGAACTTTTCTTTATTAGATCGGTTTAAAATCGGTTTATTGAAGTCTGGTCCAGTTTGGAAAGGTGAGCTGCAGGAACAGAGCAGCTGTGCTTTGGGTCAGAAATGATCTAAAATTAAAATGAAATGAACAGACATTTTGTTTGCGTGTCATATTTGTAGAGCAAAATCTAAAAAAAAAAAAAAAATTAAAAGAGTAAAACTACGACTGCGGTGTTTTATGCTAACATTCAATAAGTGAAACAGTGAAAGAAAATACGGTGATGACTGTGTCATTATGTGAGGAATTGCTGCGGTACAAGAGGAATAAAACACTTTGTGTCGTGCTGTTGTAGGAAAATAATCAGCTTCAGGGTGGTAACAGTAACCCTGCTTCATAACACCACCCTGTCGTTGATTATTTTCCTACAACAGCACAACCCTGAGTGTTCTACGCATTACATATTGTACTGCCTCTTTCTCAGTAAATCTCACGCAATGTAAGTGCATTTTCAAAGGTAACCATGACAACGATCACACGTAACGCTTAAGCTAGGTCGGCATTTTTACACTTCACTACCGCTGCTATGACACGAAGGGCTCCCACATCACACGTTACGCAATGCTACGCAATCACATGGCGCTCCATCACCATCTCGTTTCATTAACCAGCGCACTTGTCTTTTTCAAAAAGCGCTTTAAAAATTCGAACTTTTATTACATGTGAAATGAGCGCAGTCCTTCACAGGGTCAGGATTCACATTAACCTCCGGCGTGTCACTACATTAGCATCCAAAACTCCATTAATACGAGCCCTGGAGCAGGTACGGCGCCGCCGAACGCTGCATTACGGCACTCGTCGGGAAAAAAAATTCATGGAGAAACGGCGGGTTAGACAATGAGTCATGATATTGATGAGGAGTCGCTTTTTTTCCGGCGTGCATTCATCATCTCCTGCTCATTTCTCCCCAGCGCGGTTCATTTTCTGACACAGACGCAGCGATAAATGGGCAGCTAATAAAACATGCAGCTAAAATGATTAATGCGCTGCTAATAAAACAGCGAGTCCACTACAAAGAGCTGTTTTTATTTCATCAGCTATTAAACACTGATAAAACATTTTACTCAGCTGATTATTATTCGGGAATACGTCATCGCTCTCATGACAGTGGTTTTATTCAGATGCTAACACGCATACGTCTGAACACAGCGCGTTAATTATTGTGGCCTTTTACCAAATAAAACCTTTTACCCTACTGATCAATAACGCACTTCTTGGGAATCCTTGACCGGGCTGTAGTGAAGTTTCTTTAAAGTTTAAAGTTTTTGGATTGCGTAATGTTTCAAAGTTGTTACACGGTGTTTCTTTTACTTGAGTAAAAAAAATTGCTCAATTAACACACAATTATAATTTGCTAAACAAGTTTTATTGGCAAATGTGGCAACATGGCTCGGACAGTAGACTTGTACAAGATCTAAGAGTAATAATAAACAGATTTTAAAAAAAAACAAACGCATTGTCGTTTAACAAAGAATAGCGTATGATCGTTGATGTGGTGAAGTTTTTTTTAGGAGATATTAGTTATATTATTTAACATTTATGGAAGGAGTCTCCAGTTTCAGCCCTTTGTAACACAGTCGCAGTCACTTTGTGAAGTTTTCCTAGCACAGGAAAGTCTTCAGAACAGACGAGCTTTATGCTTTCTGGCTTCTTGGCAAAATGACAAGCTGCGTTTTTTGAAAAAGAAAAAGAGACAGAGAGTGAGTGAGAGTGAGAGAGAGAGACAGAGCGCTATTACATAAGCGAGAAGAGGAACTAACTTATCTCTCGGATGTTCCACAACTTTAAAATCTTAACTATAAACCCTAAAAATGCGCTACATGTCATGGATTAATAAATGAAACATTGTAATCGTTGACAATTCGCTGTAGAATAATACACTCCAGACCATGCTGTTATAAGAAAATAATCCACTTATTATCCATGAGGTGGGAACGGCACTCCGTTACTCCACACTTCAGCGTGGATTATTTCCGTGTAACCACATGGTCTGGAGTGTGTTATTCCTTATGATGTGCCTTCTTATGCTGCGTTCAACTAAAGCTCATAACTCTGAATTCCTGACCTCCGACGAGGAAAAAAACAAAGAAAGCACCCCCTCAACTCGGAATTCCTACTCGGAAAGTCGTCTCCTCCGCACGTAATGTCAAATCTAGTAGCTAACACTAGCACTGCGTGATGTACATTTCGCTCCTCAAAACAGTGCTAATGTTAGCTACTAGATTCTAGATTATTGCTAACAAAAGGTGAACATGGAAGTGTCCATGTCGGTTCCCTCTTTGTTGCTCGAATGCAGAATCGTGAATTCAACAGCACCCCGCTATATAAATGATGATATATATGTGGATTTTAATATGTACAGCCGATACAGCTCACTCTAATCGAACTGTAATTTCCCGTTGTGTTCTTCTGACAGGACTTCCTGTGAATCTCTCCAGCACAGGAAATGAGAGCGGCGGTCCCCGACAGCTCCTCGGCTCGGATCCAGTTTCAGATCAACCATCGGAGTCACGCAACGACATTAAAGTTTTACATTGGCCCTGTTCAAACGCCCCGCTCCCCCAGTTAAACTTTAATTCTGTGAGCGAGGGAGGACCAGGAGGAGGAGGAGGAGGAGGAGGAGGAGGAGGGAGCAATATGGTTCTTGTCGTCCCTCAGGCGGCTTGGCAGCAAAACTCGTGTCAGAGCTTCACTCAACACGCCCCGAGCCAAGAGGAGCAACATGGGAGACGCCAGGAGGAAGACAGAGACGGAGAGAGCATGAGACACGGGGAAAAAGAAGGATGCCAGAGAGAGAGAGAGAGAGAGAGAGAGAGAGAGAGAGCGAGAGAGATACAGAGATGCTAAAAAGACAAAAGAGGACACCAGAGATCGAGAGTTGAAATGCCGAGATGAAAAGGCAGAGTAGGATAAACAGAGAGACAGACAGGTACCAAACAAAGAAAACAAAGTTCAAGAGCAAGAAGAGGAGAAAGATGAGAGAGAAAGAAAAAGAGAGAGAAAACAAAGAGGGCAGAAAGTGAGAGAAAAAGGTGAGAATGAGTGAGATACAGAGGATACTAGGGTGAGATAAAGGATGAGGGAATGAGGGAAAATAGGTACAGAGGGAAACAGTGAGAAAGAGAAAAACAGACAGAAAAAGAGGACGAAGAAAGAAAAAGAAGAAAAAAGTAGAAAAGACACAAAGGAAAATGAAGACAGGCAGAATGAAGAAAGACACACTGAGACTGGCAAAGAAAGAAAGAAGGAAAGAAAGAAGATAAAATGAGGTAGAAGAAGACAGGGAGATAAAGAATGAGAGAGACTGAGTGACGATACAGACTGAAAGAGAAAGGGAATGAGAGGGACAGAGTGAAAGAAAAAGACAGAAATACATATATGAGGGCAACAGAGAGACGGACTCTGTAACTGTATCTGTTCGTGCTGAATAAACCTGGCAAACTGAAGGAAAGGAGAAAGAGAAGTGAAAGGAAGACATGTGAAAGTAAGAAACATTGAGACAGAGAGAGAAAGAGAGAGAGAGAGAGAAAGAGAAAAGGAGGGGAAGGAGAGCAAGAGAGATGTAAAGCAATGGAGTAATTATATAGTGCTGAGAGAATGGCTTCGTCCTAATCCAGTCTCAGGGAGTGAAATGCGTTCCTCTGTCTCTCTCGGCTCTTCATTACAGGACAGAGATGAGGACGGGGGACGGTTTCGTCTTAATGGCCTCCGTGACAGTAAAAAGCTTCATTAGAATAAATAAATGAGATTAAAACATATTAAATAAACGAGTGTAACTAGAAAATAGTGCGCACTAGAAGAATAAATAAATGCATGTTGTCCTAAAATCTGAAAGGGATAATCATCGACTTTAAACACAAACGCAAACAACAAATTTCAGCAGCAAGGGTTTGACTGGGTGCTGTGATCAGTGTGTGTGTGTGTGTGTGTGTGTGTGTGTGTGTGTGTGTGTGTGTGTGTGTGTGTGTGGGGTTGTTGTTGTTGGAGGGATGAAGAAATGGAAAGTTTATGAGCACTAACCCTAGAGATGGAAAGAATGAGGCAAAAGAAGAAACAGAACACTGTCTATGCTTCCAGAACGGCTGTCACTGATGGTGTGTGTGTATGTGTGTGTGGGTGTGTGTGTGTGTGTGTGTGTGGGTGTGTGGGTGTGTGGGTGTGTGTTCTGCATTCCCCTCACCTGCATGTAAAGGGAACAGATATAAAAGGAAAAGAGAATGCACTGAGGTCAGAGGTGTATTTTGGCCTGCAGGTGTCAGGGTGTGTGTGTGTGTGTGTGTTTGTGTGTGTGTCTGGACACAGATGCAGCGTGTGACCTTTGACCTCTGTTCCCAAGCGTCCTGCTTTGTTTAGCAGCTGGTGTTATGCAGTTTGAAGAGTATTGCCTCCTTTCCAGATCTCTAACAAAGCGCAAGAGTCAAAATGGTGCATTTTCAAATGTATTCAGGACACGGTTTGATTTTTAAAAAATAATAATAATAATATTTTTCCACTTTATTTTTTGAGTAAACAAACTCAAGATATGAGAGTAAATGTCACAAAGAGAAGTATTTAATTGCATATCATATCAAAGATGTCTTACCCCCTTTCTTTTTTCGCACCTATGAGTCTGTTTGCTGAATCCGAATCAGAGTCACACTGATACTGTTGATTCGTTTGCTTTTTGATTTCGCTTGGTTGCATATATTTTAAACAAACCAAAAAACAAACAAACAAACAAAAACGCTGGCCAAGCGATGAAAACATCTTAAAACAAGAAATATACAGAAGCACAAACAAAGTCTCAGAGAAATTACAGATATCACCGAAAAAGTCTCCAATTCTGCAGCTTTACAGCTCTGTCCTTTGTTTGAATCCTTAAGATGAGTCGATTCAGAGTCGATTCAGAGTCGATTCACTTTTAAACCACAATCAGACTGCACTAGAGCTCACTTGGAAGCGGACCGAGACCACCTCGCTCAGACGTTCTCAAAAAGCACACACCGTTTGTGTTTTATTTCTGTTATAGTACTGAAATTTCAATTTTTAAATAAAAGGATGACATAGTGTACAGTATATCCATTTATAGTTACATTCATTGCTCACTTCCGTTATAGTAGCTGAGTGACGCTTCTGTTACCACGCCAAGTGGGTTATTTTCCTCTAGCCACATGTCCTCAAGTGTTTTATTCTTCTTCTGCCTCTGTAAACTGCAACATTTACAATAGACTTATTGATTAAAGAATGACACGTCATACTTTTTATCCATTTAGAGTTACTAAAGAGTTACTTAGAGTTACTGTTTCAGAGTTGTTGTTGTTGTTGTTGTTGTTGTTGATCCATTTTTTTTAAAAATTTGAGCCAGTGTAAACAGTCATGTGAACATTCTGACGTGAGAATAAAAAAATTCTGATTCAGAAATCATCTCAGTTGTCATGAACACTGGAAAAAAATGGTCCTTGGAAAGTCTTACGAAGATCTTATGCGGTAACATCTCAGGTTCTTCTTTGTTGGAAGCAGATATCTGTTCACAATTCTGACCGAATTAACTTAACATTTGCTAAGATTGTGAAAAATAAATACCTGTATCGTCTCATATGACTCCATGACTAGACTTTATAGTACTGAATGGTTTTTTTTGTTCTGCTGATCATTCTGTTATATAAAACTTCACCCAGCTCTGACCTCTACCCCGGAGTCGAGTGTGTCTCATTAGACCTTCATCCTCCACAGCTCATCCTCCTCACTGTGTTTTCTTCTCCTTCTTTCTCTGCTCCCCACAGAGACACGCCTCTGCTCCGCTAATCAGCTGCTGATTTAATGAACTCCCGATAAGTTCGTGTAAATGAGAGTAATTACAGCTGATACGAAACGCTGCCGATTACAGCCGCTCGATTCAGTCTCAACAAACCAGGAGGTTCCTCGGGCTAAATACGGATGAGAGAAGTACTCTCTCTCTCTCGCTCTCTCTCTCTCTATCTCTCTCGCCTTGAATTACTGAAACCTCTTTATACTACGATATGAATCAAAGCGACAATCATAACTCAAGAATTTGCAAAACTAGGAGAAATCATTGTTTTAAAAAAAAATATCCGTAATTTGAGCGACTTGGCCATAATTCTGAAACTTCTAAAACAGTCCTTCTCTACGTCATCATCATTCGCAAATGAACGTTAAGCCTACTCCAGATTCTGATCAAAGTCGGTCACATATCAATTGGAGGAACAGTAAATCGTATCGTACTAAATCCTTTCGTAGGAGATTCGGTGCTGTAGTCAAATATCTAATCAATACCTTATGGACTGATATCATGTTATTAAATAAGATAAATCTGTTATTAAATTTACTTCGCTTTTAGTGGTGTTTTTTATGACAGCGTTTTAGGGCCATTGTTTAAAAAAAATAGAAAATACAAGATTTTGAGAATAAAGTCGTAATATTTGGGGAATATAGTCCTAATACTATGACAATGAAATGAAGGGACCTTTGCAAAAAAATAAACAGTTAAAAAAAAATTTTTTTAACTAAAATTTTATTAAAATTATTTTGTTTTCTGAATGAAAAGGACATAAAGACATGGTGAAAAAACATTAGGACTTTTTTTATCTTGTTTATTCTTACAATATGGCGCTTTTTTCATAATATTATGATTTATTTTGTTAAAGTATTCAGAATTTGTTCTTGAAATACTGCAACGTTTTTCTTATAATATTATGATGGTTTTTTTTTGGTTTTTTTTCTCCAAATGTTACAAATGTATTCCAAAAAAATAGTGTGACTTTCTTCATGTAATCTCGTGACTTTCTATTATGACTATTATTCTTGAAATCTTTTATTTTGTATTTTTTTTAAACAGTGGCCCTAAATCGCCGTCATAGTTCTTCTAATGTGACCTCTTCCTTACATTTTAGAAAAGATTGGTTATGAATTTGGAAAATATTGCAGATGGTATTATTATTGTTGCTGGAAAAAAAAAAAAAAGAACGATAGAAAGTTACTCAGACAAACGTGTTAATACACAGAAAGTATTTCTTTAGGCCATGCTTCTCTAGGATCTGTAGATAGCTAACACCTTAATTATTACAGCAGTGTGTCATGTAATGGAGTGTTTGTTTTATTCATGACAAGAATGTTGGAGGCTCAGGAAATGAGTGATATTTGATGATGGTGTGAATCCTGGGCTTAAGTTGGGCTTACGGTTGGGTTTGTGCACACTTTCCCACTGATTGGTGTCTAATTTTTACTGCGAATGAAACAAACTAAAAGCCCGAGCCCACACATCCATAACCCAGCATGTAGCTTGTTGCTGATGTGTTTTCCCCGTTGCTAGGAGACGGCCATAGCAAAACAAAAACACGGAGGTCTCGCACGAACGATTCAAAGCTCCGGCAACTGCAACCTATTGAGTTGATGTTGTACAGGCGTCTGTGCTTCTGTCACAATTCAAACGGTTTGTCCTTCATCAGCAAACTCCATGAAGGTCTGTCTGCTCTTTATTATCTGCTGGCTGGAGTTTTATTTCGTTTCATCTCTAATTTTTTTACTGGCTGCTGAGAGCCGCTGTGCTAATGACCAGGTTGCACTAGATGTCACCCAGAATCACGTCAAGGAAATCCAGTCTCTGTGGCTTCTCGGGTTTTTTTTTTTTTTTTTTTTTTTTTAAATCAACATGGTCTCACGCTAACAAAAAAGGGTCAAGACGATTTGGATCAAAGCATCAATTTAAAAGGCAGTGATTAAAATAAATCAGGCAACAATCATAAACTGATAATTACTGAAAAAGCACAGACACCAAACTGGTGTGTAAGAAAAAAAAAATCATATATTTAAACTGAGGTTTAAATAATTTAACCAGGCTAGCAAGGGGATTTGCCTGAAACTCAAATACTTTTTAAATAATCCTTCTCTATATCATCAGTAGGCCTACTCCAGATTCTGAGCAAAGCTGAACACACACTAAATTGTATCGTAATACATTCAGTGGTATCGTGAAATATTGAGTTGTTGCCTTAAGAATTGAAATCATATAATCGTATCATGGCATAACATGGTATAACGGTGTCAGATTCAGTGGTATCGTCAAATATCGATCCGTTGCCTTAAGAATCAAAATCGTAACGCGTCGTTACGGATTGTAGAAAATTCAGTGGTATCATCAAACATCGAATCTTTGCCTTAAGAACTGAAATCGTATCGTATTGTATCTATCGCAGTGTCAAATATCGAATGGTTGCTCTATGAAGCGAAAATGTATCCTGTTGTATCATATCAGATTCGGTGGCAGCGTTAAATATCGAATCATTGCCTTAAGAATCGAAATCAAATCATAACATAGTGTATCAGATTGTAGAAAATTCAGTGGTATCAGCAAACATCGAATCTTTGCTTTAAGAACTGAAATTATATCATATCGTATCTATCGTATCGTCAAATATCGAATATTTGCCTTAGGAAGTGAAAATGTATCATATTGTATCGTATCAGATTCGGTAGCAGCGTCAAATAGCAACTCGTTGCCTGAAGAATCCAAATTGTGTCATGTGATGTTGTATCATATCATATCATATCATATCATATCATAGCTGATCTAGTGGTACGGTGAAACACTGAATCGCTGCTTTAAGAATTGAAATCATATCGTACTGTATCTATCGTATCGGCAAATGTTAGGAAGAGAAAATGTATCGTGTTGTATCGTATCAGATTGAGTGGTATCATAAAATATCGAAGAAAATTGTGAAACATTGAATCGCTGCTTTAAGAATTGTAATCATATCATACTGTATCTATTGCATCGTCAGATATCACATAGTTGCCTTAGAAAGCAAAAATCAGATTCAGTGGTATCATCAAATATCGAATCATTGCCTTAAGAATTGAAATCATATCGCATTGTATCGTATCATTCCGTAGCTGATTTAGTGGTATTGTGAAACATTGAATCGTTGCTTTAAGAATTGAATTTGTATCGTGTCATGTTGTACGATAGCAGAGGGATATCGCCGAAAGCCTGAGATTTACACCCCTACTGGCAAATTCATAACAACTTTCACAACATAAAACACCTGTTGCTCTTCGTACGCTTCGATTAGTGTTAAACCTGACAAAATCCAACCACACTGCCCTTGCTTGCTGACATTCCTAAAGATCAGATTTCCAAAGTAAGAGTGTACCATCATCTGAACATCATACACTGCCCTCCAAAAGTTTGGAAACGCCTGAACAAAATAGGGTTTTTGGGCAATATCAGCATAAATCCTCTTTAGTTAGTGACCATTTTGCATTGATAATAAGGGACAACACAAACTATGAAAACATATTTTATTAAATAAAAAGTTTATGAACATAAACATGAACATAACATAGAAAAATACTCAAATTTT
>CM040990.1:2255177-2296105 GCA_022985145.1 Pangasius djambal | reverse complement strand
CGCTCAATTCTCCAACAAGCTTAACCAAGTGTGTCGGTTTCACAAAATAATTTCCAATTAATTTTTCAAAGTAACAATTCCTTTCCATTTTGAGGTTTTTAATTGTTGAAAAACGTCGTTAGAAAGATGTCATTTGCATGATGCTAAGAGAGCACCACTTTCTTTTATTTCATTGTTAGCAATATTAGCATTTTTGACTGTAATGTTCCATTAAGTACCTGATAATAAAGAGAGGGAAATTTCTCTTAAATGAACAGTTTTATTTTTCCCAAATTGACCCAATTAGCTATCTTACCAGATATTAGACATGACACGAAAATTGTTTTATCGCATTACACATTTCGCTCGGACTTCTTTTTCAGTGCATAAAACTGTCAAAATAAATTGCAGGCCAGAGGGGCAATTATTTATTCCTCTCTGAATAGCGGGGTTATTGTCTATAAACCATCGTCCCGACCCTCTCTCTCTCTCTCTCTCTTTCTGTGTTATATTTATTGTAGTGTTAATATCAGTCTCAGACATGAAGGAGTGTGTGATGCAGTGATTTGTGTCGATGTAATCATGCTTTTCGAGTTCTTACTTCACTAACACTCAAATAGATGTGCTGCGTTACCCTCCAGCAGACATCAGAACGTGGGTGTGTGGGTGTGTGTGTGTGTGTGTGTGTGTGTGTGTGTGTGTGTTATTATTTCTATAGCGTTCACAGGAACTTGTACATAAACAGATTAAAATACACTGATATGGTGAAGCTTTCTGTAAGGAGACGCTTATTAACCATTTACGGAAGGAGTCTCCAGTGTCAGCACGTTGTAACTTTCCGACATCTTCAAGAAAAAAGGAGTTTACGCTTTGCAGTTTCTTGGGAACATGATAAGCTGCGTTTTTAATTTTTTTTGTCTTATTAACTACGAGAGAGAGAAAAAAGAGAGGCTGGTGAAGGAACGATTGTTTATAGCTGCTATAACGTAAGCGAGAACAGGGACGAACTAGGAGGTGTAATTATTTATTTCAGAAGAAAGTCTAAAAGTTGGTAAATTGCTGTAGTATAAGAAGTTTATAACACTCAATGTTGTGCTGTTATTGGAAAATAAACAGTTACTCCGCATCATCACACCGCCCTGTCACTGATTATTTTCCTATAACAGCACAACACAGGGAGTTTTGGAATGTACAGGTGATGGGCGTGGTTATTGCTCGTAGCTTTCAGTAAAATGGATGTAAAATATCGACAGTAAGTAAAAAAAAAAAATTTACAGTAATTTACACTCAGAATTTCAGGCTGGAATTGGTGGGAGTTTTTAATCATGTGCCACCTCAGGTACATCTTATTTGAAATAAAATAAATTATGTACTATAGCGTTACCTTTTTAATAATTTATGTATGTAAAGCACTGTGTGATTTTAACTAAAAAATAAGATTGTGAAAATTATTATTATTATTATTATTATTATTATTATTATTGTTGTTGTTGTTGTTGTTTTGTTGCTGTTATTATTATTATTATTATTATTATTATTATTATTATTATTATTATTATTATTTTCAGCTTGTCAGTGGTTTGTGTGTAAGCTTTTTGTAAGTCTCTCATTCTTGTGTGTCCAAGGTTTATTGTCTATTATTATTATTATTATTATTATTATTGTTGTTGTTGTTGTTGTTTTGTTGTTGCTGTTATTATTATTATTATTATTATTATTATTATTATTGTTGTTGTTGTTGTTGTTGTTGTTGTTTTGTTGTTGCTGTTATTATTATTATTATTATTATTATTATTATTATTATTGTTGTTGTTGTTGTTGTTTTGTTGTTGCTGTTATTATTATTATTATTATTATTATTATTATTATTATTATTATTATTATTATTGTTGTTGTTGTTTAGTTGCTGTTGCCGTTATTATTATTATTATTATTATTATTATTATTATTATTATTATTGTTGTTGTTGTTGTTGTTGTTTTGTTGTTGCTGTTATTATTATTATTGTTATTATTGTTATTATTATTATTATTATTATTATTATTATTATTATTATTTCCCGCTGTGCCAGCCTCGCTTTGTTCCCCTCGTTATCTGATTATCGCCTGCCCTGAAGTGGCAGTTTCACTGTGATTTTGACCTTGGCTTGGTTTGTGGAATATTCTCCTGCAGTAAAGTGGATATAGAGCACGCAGTCCTGCTTTCCTCACTCATTTATTACACTTCATTATCTGGGACATACAGGTCCAGGCACATACTCTTTAAACCAGCAGCTCTGAGACGCTTTGCTGTATTAAAACATGAAACTGACATTTAATGCAGCATTAACGAGTTCATGTGTCTAAGTGCTCGGGACATTTATGGAAATGAATGACGTTTAAATAAGACCGTGGACTACACACGGGTCGTATTTGGCAGATCTCTTTAGGTATGTGTTAGCTGTTAGGCCAGGAGGTGGTGTATACCACAGGCGACTGCTTTAAGTGTACATGTCAAGCCAGGCCTCCTCTAACAGTTCTTCAAACACGCCAATGAAATGCTTACCAAAGTGTCTTTATTATTCTTCACTCTCGGTGAAACGGAACATTACATTGAATCGAATCAAATGCTCTCACTGCAATATCACACTCATTTAACGTAAGCGCAGCCTGCGTGAAAATCTCTGTTCCAACCCCAGACACAGCACTAATAGAAAAGCCGTGCTTGGGCTTTTATGGCAGAGTCGAGTACGATGCGTACACACACTCATTGGACAACATGCTTTTAACACGTCATTTTGAGTCGCCATGCTTCACTGGGAGTCAACGAGTTTGTGGGAGGGTGGGTCTTAGAATAAAAAAAATCGCAGTGTTTCTTGGACTCTGCTTGTCTCACTCAGACACACAGCTTCTCTAGGAGACCTCTCAAAGGGGCGGAACCTCGTAACCAACTGCCAGTGAAATGGTAATGAACATGACTGACGTCTAAACTTAAACATATCAGCGTCGGTGATCAGTAACCAAATCCATAACAGTTTTCCACAGCTAGTGTAGCTAGCTGGCGCTACCTTCTTCAGTGAAATGTAGCTAGCTAGTTTGTAGCTTAGCTGCTTTTTCGCATGACATGGCAGACACTACTGATTTTGGAAAAATCCTTTTGATGCTCTTTCTCATGAGGAGAGAGGATTGAGAATTGAACTTGAGGCCAGACCAACAGATGAAACAGATGAAACAGAATACACACACAGATACCCACAGGTATACTTCAATAACCGTTATCTGTCTTTCCCTTATTTTGAAAACCACCCGCTGCACTCTGGTCTATACAGTACAGTACACCGAGGTTTTCAAAGGAAGAAGATCATTAGCATTTATATACTGTATGAGTAGTTTATTTTCTTTTATCTATTTTGTTATCCCGGTAGTTAATCTGAGCTAAGCTGAATTGTTCATAATATTCATAACACTAAAAAAAAAAAAGTGAGTTCGAACTATGCAGCATTACTACACATTAACTACTCCATTAAATCTGTGTAAATAACATGGAACAAAATTGCATCTAGATGCCGTTATGCTCGAGCTCAGGCACAAAAAAGACCAAGAAAGCAGGAAAGACGTCACTTTAGTTTGTGTGCTTGGGGTAATGAGGGGAAGTGATGTTAGCAGTCGGCTAAGTTCTGACATTGATGTCAACATTGTACAAAATATAGCACTTGTCCCGCCCACCTGGGAAAAAAAGAAATTCAGAAATCTCTTAACTAGGAAACATCAACAACAACAACAACAACAACAACAACTCTGTTCTTTCCTTTTGCAGCCAGTGCTAATCTCAAGACAGAAGCTAACGCTAACAATAAGAAGCTGCAAGCCTGGATTGGAAACTGAATAGCTACATAACCCCGGAGTTTAAGGGGTTAAACTAGTGGCTTTTATTAAACTTATTTAGCCAAGGAACAATATGTCTGATTAGTCAGCTTTTTCTATTAATTTTCTTATTTAATTTTCCTGAGTTATAAATACACTTCTACATTCAGAGGATGTGATTCTCTCACGAGGCACATTTTTGATTATAAGGAAGGCTTATTAACTCTGATAAAGGCTGATTTAAATGCTGAGGATGGAAAAATCGATCCAGGCCAAGCGTGCCAAGAGAAAGATATCAAATTCCCAAATCCAATTTGTCCACATTTATTACCACATTTTGCACCCGTCCTGAAAGAGAAGCTCCTCGGAGAGCTTAATCCTCACTTTCCTACAACACCAAAGAAAGAGGCTTGACGAGCTAATGTCGTAATCTGTTTTTAGAAAATCTTCATGAAATTTATTACAGCTCTTTCATGTCCTCTTGATCTTTTTTTTTTCCCCTCTGTAGCACATTCAACGGCAAGAAAGAAGAGCTATTTTTTTAAACGTTAATTTCATTGCCACGCGTGTCACTGCACATATTCCGGGTGTGTAACGTGCAGCCAAAAGAAAGGCTTTAAAAAAAAAAAAAAACGTCATGTTTTATTTCATTTTCAAACGCTTCTCAGCCTTGGCAGGAAATCAGTGGAAATTACGCCTGAACTGCAACAGATGCTGAGTATAAATTATGTAGTCAAGTCATCAGAAAAAAAGAGAAGTTGTCCTTTGGATGACAGAGAAACTTAAACATAGCCATGGACATGTAAATTATGCAACGTTAAGCAGTTCGACAGTCATCTGTTGAGCAGAAGAGCCAAATACATCCACTAAATAAACGCCTGAGGGGCTTCTGTTTTCTCATTTCTTGGTACTTCATTACTATTAACTAACTACTAAGGAATACTGGTTAATGACTCAACTAGCACGATTAAACTAGTAGTGGAAAGAATGCATACACACCCTGACCTGAGGAAAAGTACTGCTACTGTGCTAATAGTTACCATAAGTAAAGGGAAAAGTAAGAGGAAATAAGTCATCTGGTGAAAAACTATTTTGTTTTTTTTTTACACATCTACACTTGACACGCCTAATTCGAGAAAGTTCTATTTTCTATTCTCATCTTACGCTAACTAACCCGAGTGAGCTACGCCGAACTGAACACCACCACCATTATCAACAGTATAGAAAGAAAGGTAACGTTAGCTGGCTAGTCAAACTTCTGGGTTTACCGTTTATAGCTTGCTAGGTTTGTTAGCTAGTTAGCTAGCTACAGTAGCTCCTGCTAATTCATGCATGTTTCTAGCTACATAGTTAGCTCTCTAGCATAGATGCACCCTTACACGTGCTACATCTACAGGATGTAGCAGCAGTTAAATATATTTAACACAACAGGCAATCGCTAATGAACACCGAATCGACATCTTAATTTTAATACATCTTACATATATATCACAGGTTTGAACTGAAGCATGTGTTATTGTTATATGTTATAGTTTCCATAGTAACAGATCATTCATAGCGACTTGTACGGAGGACTCTCCATGATCTAACCCTACGATTTAAAAACACGTGTTCAATATGCTGAAGAGACGATTATGTAACATTTATGGAAGGAGTCTCCAGTGTCAGAGTTTTGTAACAGTCAGGAAGTTTTCTGTAACGAACGAGGACTTTGTGCCCAAGCTGAGTTTTTTTTTAGTGTTGAGATAATGACTGCTATAACGTAAGTGTTAACAAGAACTAACTTGTTCTGCAGAAGTCCCACGACATTAAACATAACTATAAATGAATAAAAAGCATGACGTGTTGTTCATAAATACATTCAAAATGTATTAAATGGTGGTATGATGGTATGCTGTTGTGTGTTATTTGTTATATAACAATATGTAACAGCAGCTCTGACAGCTGTGTAGCTACAGATCACAAGTTTATATTAATGTCCTTGTTCGTGTATGTTATCGTTGCTATAGTAACAGCTCATTCACAGAGAAGTGGATGAAGGATATGCTACATAAACAGGTTAAAAAACATGGAGTGAGTTGTTGATGATTGTAGTTTTCTGTAAGGAGAGGTTTGGAGATGATCTAACATTTATAGAAGGAGTCTCCAGGCAGATTCGGATAAATTCATCATCATCATCATCATCATCATCATCATCATCGCATGACGATATGCGAGTAAGATGGAGCAGTAGTCATTTGCAATCAGGGTGTAGTTTCCCAGGCTAGGTCGTACACTCTTCTATCGATTTCACTGTTCACTGTTTTTCCAATTTTTCTGCCCTCTGCCAGTCAGCGTTTGAAAATGAAAGTTTAGTTCCTCCTGCCTCTGGCTCTACTCTGAGAAAAATGTATGGAATGAAAGCTGGCTTAACTTGCGTGGCTTAAAACAGTCATGAAAACAGGACCCAAAGAGCAGCAATGCTGCTTCATTTCAAAAAGAAAAGTAAATCAAAGTTCTTCTGAGGTACATAGTTATAGCTAAACACTGGCTATCTTTAATCCTACACACACACACACACACACACACGGCTAGAAATGTTGACATATCAATATGTTTGTGAGCTATTTTTTCCCCTCTCATCTGTAATATCATCTCTCCCTCCAGAGATAAAAGAAATAAACCAGCGAAGGCTAGCAGACGATTATTAGCATTGTGTCACTGATACACAATAACGTTTATTCACTAACAACATAAACATTTTCTTTTTCCTTCTCAGTACACCTGTTTTGTCTGATTCTTCACTTCCACACCTCCACGCAACTGAACAACAAATAATTAAAAAGATGATTAGTGTGACTAACATGAGGGAAAAAAACCTGTGAGACCTGAAAATTATCTCGCTAGCATGATGCTAATTTGGCCCTCACAATGATTAAATTATCAGCATTGGCATTTTTTTAATTAGTCAGTAATTAAAAAAACTTTTTCCACACATGATAAACTCAACAATAACAACAGAAGTTACTGGATTTAACATGATCTCGTTAGCGTGATGCTAACTGGAATAGGATACCATTCTATTTTCTTTTTTTTAATCTTTTTAAAAGTATTCTACAGGATGAGAACCTCACATAAAAAGCCATGAAGGTGAGTAAAGTAACGTTTTTCTTTTCAGATGTCATAAAAATGCTTTGTGCAAATAAACCAGCAGCTAACAAGCTAATAGTGGAGCTTATTAACACTACACCATGAAGCGCTATCTGATATATTTTCAACATTAGCATTTTATGGTGTGTGAAGTGATGATTTAAAGCTGGAGATGAAATGATTAAAACGGTCAGTAATTAAAACTAACGAGAGAGTGTGATGAGGCTGTTATTTTTCCATTCTTTCACCGATTCTTCTGATTCTTCTGCTGCTTCCTGGAAGTTTCCTTTTAAAAATAAATAGAAAGTTAAAAAAAATGGATGCCTCGTTGTTAAAACGTGAATCATTTGTTTTAGTGAGGAGTAAAAATGGCAGCTATTCATTTAGCCGATGCTTTCATCCAAAAAACATTCCAAGTTTTTTATCTGCTGCCTTACATTAGGAATAAAACACTCCAAGTCATTCTGTTATGGGAAAATAATCAACAATGCAAACTCTTTTATTCCTCTTATACCACAGCAATGTGCCAAGGATCGTACATTGTACATTTGATCTGTTTATTGTTGCATTTAGTGTAACGTCCATGAAACGAGTTAGTTCAGGAGTTCCCAAACTAGGGGTCGTGACCCCTTGTGGAGTTGGAAGAGAAACTCACAGAATCTCCTGTTTTATTTTTATTCATTTTACAAATTAATGTAATGAACATCGCTCTAACGATGAAGGCCGATTTTGTGGGCTACTGTTTGATACTTTTTTCTTTTGTTTATTTTGCTATTTTAGCCTTTTTTCACTATCCTGACACGCTGCGCTAGCTCAGGAGTTCAGCAATAAAAACACAGAATTCCCTGTTCGCCTGTCTGCACTAGCTCCTCAACAACATCGAGTGACTCTGACGCAGTGGAACAATGGATGGCAATTAAATAGACACAAAAAATTGCAAAAACATAAAGTGACCATGGATTTATAACTGTGACGAAATATAATAAAGAGGAATCAAAATGGCTGACGTACTCTACAGCATCATCTGGATAAACAGAGTACGCAGATGTTTTTGAATGATATTTCCCTTTGCGAGCTCCTCTCTGTGTGAAGCTGGATTGAAACCACGTATGTGTCAGTGTAAAGACACATATACGGTGTTACACACATGTTACTGATGTAATCAAATATTTCAGAATCTGGGATAAAAAAAACAACGTTTACTTCTTTTCACCAGAGTCTCTTTTTTTCTTTTCACACTCAGTCATGTGAGCAGACAACATGCCATTGTTAGCTGTGAGACTGAAAAAGACGAGTGGTGTTAAGGAGGAATTTCAGATTTGAAACATTTTGCTGCCAAGTCTTGTGTAAAACGTGTCGAGAAACAGAGACGGCTTCTGAAATAAACTGTATTTGTAAGAGAAATCTTTGAAGTCTGTTATCGTTTAATCTTACTCAAGTAAATATATAAAGACAGACAAGACAGAGACAAAGCTTTAACGCATTACATTTGGCTCTGTTTTACTTCATATGGTATCTGAATATCAAATGCCATGCAATACAGTTAGTGCACTACGTTGGGTGGATGATTATGTCTTGCCTGAAGTAGAGCTCAACAAACGGAGCTCTAATTTCATCTTAGAAATGAAATATTTCAGTAAATGTTGGTATCTGTTTTACACCACATTCACTAGAACGTGACAAGTCGCTTATTTCGCTTGTAGTTTGTCTCTTGGCTTGTGGGTGTGGCCTGTCCGGCGTTGTTGTTGTTGTTGTTGTTGTTGTTGTTGTTGTTGTTAGTTCTAATGAAAAACATTCACATTCACTGTGAATTAAGTTTGATTTAAATGTTATTTATGCAAGTCATGCTAGCTTTGTTGGCAGATTAGCAAAGCAAGCTAACTGTACTAGCTACTTCTCTGCTACGTCCTTCCACGTTAAATGAAAGATCGTATACGACAGGATAAGTTTTTCGGCCAGTAAACGGGAACTAATTGCAGGTAGGAACTAACATAAAGCAGGGAACTGAAGAAACATCGGACCACACACACCATAGCACTGGTCCGAGTGATCACTTGAGCCAACCATTCGGATTCGTCAGTTTATTACATCATAACTAATCTGCATATAACTGCGACAACCTCAGTTCAAATCTCACTTTGTTGCTGGAAATCGTGGCTCTGTGTCACAGGCGTACATAGAAAATTACCACTCGCCTGTCGCCTTGTTGTAGGATTTCGAACAAACGTAGGCTTACACGCACACCATTTATGTTACATATGTAGATTTGTTTTTTGTTTGTTTTGTGATTTTTTTTTAAGGCTGGGGTTGGCTCCGCGCCAAATTCTCACATATGATCGCCGCTTGTGCAAACACATTCTGTACTGTATGTTGGACAAAAAATATATTTAAAATAAAAGTAAACAGCGCAGCAAGTGGGTAGCGTTGCCATGTCAGGGCACGACACAGGGACCTCCAGGGACCTCGATTCGATCCTGAGTGGAGTTTCGTATGTTCTGTGTGTCCATCCGGGTTTCATCTGGGTTCTCCGGTTTCCTTTCAAAACATGCCAGTAGCTGGATTGGGTAGAATAAACCACCCGTGCGTGTGTGTGTGTGTGTGTGTGTGTGTGTGTGTGTGTGTGTGTGTGTGTGAGAGAGAGAGAGAGATGGACTGGCGCCCCATCCAGGATGTACTCCCACCTCAGGCTCGGTGAACAGAATCCGGATCCGACCAGAACGAAACTCAAACATTGGCTCCAACTTATTTATACTTTTAAATCGAATCCATTCCGATTATTCTGATCTGTGCTACTCAACAAATCAAAATAAACAAAGCTGAACACTCGGACAGAGTTAAGAGCTAAGCCTCATGTCCAGTGTATACAGTATCCGTCCTCCTCTAATTGCTTTATTTTCTCCGACTTTCTTTAATGAACTCCAGATCGATGAGCATGTTTGACTTTCTTGATCTGCACTTTGAGCCAGGTATTGCATACACTTTTGTTTAAACAACATGTAACTACATTATTATTAACACTGTAATTAAACTCAGCAATGCGAGCAGTCAAAGTGACAGACCAAGACTTTATTTCAGGAAAGTAAGTAGGAGATGATGTTATGACAGCTCTAGACTGAGGTCTCTTCCACGCGTGTATATGGATATTTTTTTTATTCGTTGTGTTTCGTTGCACACAAAAACAAAGGTTTTCTTCACTGAAAACAAAGCTTTTCGAAACCACTGTCCAAGCAGGAGACATTTTTAAACTCCGGTTTTTATTCTGTTCTGACGTGGACGCATGTCGCTCCTCAAGACTACACACAGATATATTTACAGCTATCTACAAGCAGAATTAAATCCTATGCTCATGTGAGCAGTTTCTAAATCTTTTTAGTGTTGTTTTTTTTTTTTTTGGAAAATGGATGGGTAAATAATACATTTTCAAATATCCGTATACGAGTCGACAGGGCCTGAAATGTAGAGCTTTAACTAAGGTGTATGGCAGTAAATACTTTAGAGGTGTATATACATACATACATTATATGGCCAAAAGTATGTAAACCCCTGACCATCACACCCATATGTGGTTCTTCCCCAAACTGTTACCACAAAGTTGGAAACACATGATTGTGTAGAATGTCTTTGTATGTAATTTCCCTTCACTGGAGCTAAGAGAACTAAAACCTGTTCCAGCATGACGACGCCCCTGTGCACAAAGCGAGCTCCATGAAGACATGGTGTGTGAAGGTTGGAGTGGAAGAACTCGAGTGTCCTGCACAGAGCCCTGACCTCAACCCCACTGAACACCTTTGGGATGAACTGGAACACCGACTTCACCCCAGACCTCCTCGACATCCCAACACCAGCGCCTGATCTCACTAATGCTCTTGTTGCTCAATGAACACAAATCCCCACAGCCTCGCTCCAACATCTAGTGGAAAGCCTTCCAGGAAGAGAGGAGCTCATTATAACAGCAAAGAGGGAACAAATCTGGAATGAGATGTTCAACAAGCAAAGACGAGTGTGATAGTCAGGTGACCACAAACGTTTTGCTGTACAGTGTGTATAAATAAGTACACACCTTTCAAGTCTTAATAAACTGTCAGAACAAATGCAGCTACACATTTTAAGCCCTATTCGGACTGGATTAATTGTACCTGAGCATGTACAACTAATCAAAATATTACTGGAGTATTTCAGGGATTTTAGACGATTATCACATTATTACATTTGAAAAACAAACGGTGTGTGTGATTTGCATGTAACAGATTGATTAACGATGTAACAGATTCATTCACTGTGAGTGGGATTGTGCTATAGACATTGATTTACAAACAGACCTTTAGAGGTACTATAATTGATTTCTTTTTCTTATTTTTAACAAAGAACTTGGAAAATAGTGTATGTAGAACATGATAAAAAAGTAATGGCATAAAGTCATGGCCTCAGCACAAGTGTATTATGTGGCTGAGAAAACACATTTGGAGAGTGCTTCTTTGGGATTGTATGGGCCTCTTGTTCGCTATTTTATACACCACGGTGCACTTCGCCCTTACATCAGTCTGTTCAGAGAGAAACAATATGACGGAAATCAGCATGAGCCCAGCACAGCCAGATAATTCTCCTGTGAGCAAAAACACACAATGCGCTTTGAAAAAAAACTTAACAAGAAACACAGTAAAAGCAGAATGAACAATGAAAGTGCTTTTCCAAAATGGAGGAATTTATTACTGGTGAAAGTGATGAAGCTGGACCCTGAATTAGCAGCATTGCTCCTGGACGGGTCTGTAACTGCAATCTGTGTAAAGCTTTGGATTGTACGAATGGACGGCTTTACAAAATTAATCAAGTAGATTCAAGGTTTTTTTTTGTTTAATTACTAAGAAGTGAATGCACTCATGACCATTCTTATAAATCATGGAGTTGAACGGTGTGTATTTATAGAATTACAATGTAATATAATATAATATAATATAATATAATATAATATAATATAATATAATAAAGCTGTGCTGTCAAGTTAGTATGCTAGATTTAGTTGAACTCTACAAGCCAGGTTCTGTGGGCGGAGCTTTGTGTACATGGGTGGAAGTGAGTGGGCGGGCTCGAGGAGTATGAAAAAAAAATCATTTAAAATAATCTAAACCCATGTATTTAACTTTTAGAGACCTAATCCTGACTCATTTTGAAACAATCTTGCCTCGTGCAACTTTAACATGACTTGTGTGAAATTTTCCAAACTGTAGAAGGAGAAAAAGGAAAGAAGGAAAACTGATCAGAACCTTGATGAAGGAAAGAAAGACGTGATTAATGGATGTTCATTCACTTTTCCCACTCACCGCTCATATCCTTACAGCGCGGAGATGAAAGCGAAAGAGGCACAACGCTTGTTAAAAAGTGTGTTGCGAGGGTGCGAAGCGAAACATTTGTAAACAGAAGCATGTCGTCCTTGCTATCTGCAGCCCGCTGTGCTGAGAGACGAGTGCATTATGTAATGATGGAGCATAATGAATTGTGTTTTGACTACAAAATAGGAGGAGGAGCAGTGAGAGAGAGAAAGAGAGAGAGAGAGAGAGAGAGGGAGAGAGAGAGAGAGAGGAAAAAGCCTAAGCGTAAAGCATGCTCAAACAAAATCCTGCTGTGATAAAGAGTATGGTTAAAAAAAAAAAAAAGAAAGAAAGAAACAGCAGTGCCATCGTTGTCTCTCAGCAGTCTCATGAAAAATGAAAACCTGTTTTATTCAAATCACAGTCCTCATACCTGTGCATTTGCTCGGAAAAAAAAGGGAATGTTCCGGCGCTCCAGGTGAAACGACGGGAACAAAAGAGGCGCATGAAAGGAAAACGATTTCAGAGATAAACGAGACGAATAGTGTGTCATTTTTTTTTTCCTGAAGCCATTAAATGTTCATTTTTCCACTTCACAAAGCGCCATTGCGTTTATGGCCGGTTTTTGGGGAGCAGTGTGGCTCAGTTTGTTCTAGTCTCCAGGCGAAAGAAGTGTCCTGCGGGTGTCGTGATGCCTTTTTGAACGCACGAGGAGGCCGAACCCCTGCGCCCCGGCCTCGCCTTTATTCAAGCAAGCGACGCTTTGAGAGGTTTCAATAAAGCTGCAACCTTAACCTTTGAAGGGCAAAGCGTGAGCGATTATAGCTCGCGTGAGCGTCGTTCACAGCAGCGCTCACTTCAGTAAAGAGCGGGAAGCGTTGAAGCTTTGGTAATAAAATAAAAATTGCAAAACAAAACAAAAAAAAAAACTGCTAGTCTGTGATTTTTACCGAGGCCAAACACCGGTTTAAATTTCATGGGCTTGAATTTCTAACTCATGGGGGGGGGTTTTGGCTGAGAGTATGTGTGTGTGGGCATGTTTTTATGTCTTGGTGGGGATAAAATGTCTGACATATCTGAGAAATGTCCTTGTGTGGGTACATTTGACTGGTTCTTATGAGGAAAAATAGCTGTTAAAAAAAATGTTAGAAAAAAAAAATGTTTCCATTGACTCCTTTTAATTAGCTGCATCAATAAGTATATCAATGGAAGGTCCTCACAAGGATAGTAAGACAAACATTTGTGTGTGTGTGTGTGTGTGTGTGTGAGAGAGAGAGAGAGAGCTTAGCAGCAATCCTGCATCAGTGTTTTGTACGTGAGCAAACAGAATGAGGTTAATTACTTTTTTGACCTCCGCTGCAGCCTAAAGAACCGCGATGGCGGCGGTGACGGGCCTGCTGGAGAAAGAAACACGCTGAGTCAACGGTTGGAAAAAACTAAAAAACAAAACCACAAAAACCTGCAGCAAGAGCGAGCTTTTGGATTGTATGCAGTTTCATACAGGAGTATCGAGCGAACTAAAATGTGCAGCAGCAGCGTGTACAGATTACTGCGCTTTTCCTACCCAATGATTCTGTCCCTTTTTTTTCGAGCCTCGATAACGAGCTTTAACGGTGTTCATTTAGATATTTTTTGTAAATTCAAAACTCCAAAAGTCTGAGCTAATTTATCAAAAAATAACATTAAGTATAAAAAATACCAAAGTCAGTTTTTTCATCACTTTATCATAGGCTTTATCCATGATGCATTGTCACAGAACAGATTTTTTTTTTTTTTTTTGTATGAAATAAACATCTGGCGAAGAAAAAAAAAAATCTCCTTATGAGACAGAAAAGCACCGCAGTTGTGGAGAATATCATTAGTTATGAAGTGTCGATGAGCTGAAGGAGGACGTGTTGATGCCACGGGGCTCGTGTGGTCATAAATGATGCCGTAAATGATGTCGAGTAAAAATGGCACCCACGCTGAGGCGAAGCGCTCGATCTGTGTAGGAGGTACAAAAATACATTTGGACTTTAATCATCAGGTTTCATAACGGATTTCCCCCACGAGCAAAACACTAAAACATTAACATGCTGGAGCTTTTATACTCGCCAAATTCATCTGTTACGTCCTCTCGCTCTTTATTCGTCTAGTTCAAATATTTATCAGCAGATATTAAAGAATAAAGTGACATTTTTAAAGGGTGTTGGGGGGAAAAATGAAATGAAATGGATGTATGTGAGCACCAGGCATGGATTAGGTTTACACAATTACCTGGTAGAATAATGAATAAATAGTGCACAGATAAAAAAAAAATATATTAGAAACACTTTCATAATCTTTATTATTTTGTCCAGCAATTTTTTTTGCTTGTTTTTTTACCACCAAGAATTTATTTTATTTTATTTTATGAATGATGACCCTGGGTGTCGGATCAGTTTCATCTCTAATTTTTGTATTATTTTCAGTTTCTGTATAAAATTCAGGTTTTTTGTTCACCTTGGTGTGGCTTTATTTATATATTTCTTATCATATTTCATCTTTTTTTTTCTGACACGTCCTTCATTGCAGGATGCAAATTGCTTCTACAATTTCTGCGGCTGTGAAACAGTTGAGATTCAATTAAACATTTTTCCTGTTAATCCAGGAATATTAACCTTTGTCCAGTTTCTGAAGTCCCAAGATTCTTTCTCTATAAATATGCACCTACACATTTCGACACGTTATCTGTGTTTCTAAACCGAAGCTGAATTTTACACTGTACGCTGTTTCATTATCAGAGATTAATGAAAGAACAGGTTTTGAGTGTGTGTATGCTGCTGAAGAGCTTAATGTCATTGCGGTAGTGATTTGCCCTGGGGGTCGCTCGATCAATCACTCTTATCTGTTTCGTTACCAACAGACGTGAAACCACAGGGAGTTCTTGTCCTAAAAGAAAAAAAAAAAATCATTTCCGCACCGAAAACAGAACAAGAAAGATCACATCAGCATGCATGTAGACTTCACGGAGAAGCAAAAAACACAATCCAATCGCATTAGAGTTCGCTCGTAAACAAGGACACGGGGAGCTAAAGTGCTTACAGATTTATCGATATTCAATTGTACGCTCGTAAAACTTAAAGCTGCACACATTCAATTAATAATTTTTCTGAATATTGGGGTAAAAGCAGTTCACAGAACATCGTCCTGAATATTAACTGATTCTAGAAGCAAGCTGTGTAAAGGAACAAAACACTCAGTGTCATGCTGTCACAGGAAAATAATCAACAATGGAGCATTATTTTCCTGTAAAAGACAGTGTTTTATTCCTCTTATACCACAGAGTTGTGTATGCTGTATTTGCTCCATGCTAGTTTTGGTGTTTTGTCAGTTCTTTGCTCCATGCTAGTTTTGGTGTTTTGTAGATTATTAGGTCCATGCTAGTCTTTGGGTTTCATCAATTCTTTGCTCCATGCTAGTTTTGGTGTTTTGTCAATTCTTTGCTCCATGCTAGTTTTGGTGTTTTGTAGATTATTAGGTCCATGCTAGTCTTTGGGTTTCATCAGTTCTTTGCTCCATGCTAGTTTTGGTGTTTTGTCAATTCTTTGCTCCATGCTAGTCTTTGGGTTTTGTAGATTATTAGGTCCATGCTAGTCTTTGGGTTTCATTGATTCTTTGCTCCATGCTAGTCTTTGAGTTTTGTAGATTATTAGGTCCATGCTAGTCTTTGGGTTTCATCAATTCTTTGCTCCATGCTAGTCTTTGAGTTTTGTAGATTATTAGGTCCATGCTAGTCTTTGGGTTTCATCAATTCTTTGCTCCATGCTAGTCTTTGAGTTTTGTAGATTATTAGGTCCATGCTAGTCTTTGGGTTTCATCAATTCTTTGCTCCGTGCTAGTCTTTGGTGTTTTGTAGATTATTTGCTCCATGCTAGTCTTTGGTGTTTTGTAGATTATTAGGTCCATGCTAGTCTTCGGGCCGTTGTATAATACGGCATGGAGCTAGATTTTTTACTTGGCTACGTGTGAGCCCTTGATCTTTGTTTCCTCCAGCTTCATGCTAGCCCATAAATTGTGTATATAAGCTCTTTAACCATTTCATAAGCTTCTTTGTACATACAGAGGTCATGATTGCATTCTGCAAATGTGCTGTTTTTCTCCTGTATTTCATTTAGATAGCAGGAAATGAAAGGTATTTTTTTATTTTTCAGTTGTTTTTGTTTGAAATAGGGTTCTTTCAAATCTCCATTAGACATCTTTTAGCCAGAAGCTTGTTTATAATAATAATAATAATAATAATAATAATAATAATAATAATAATTAATACATTTGCATCAGAAACACAAATCCGTTGTCTGGTCTCTGATTTATGTTACGACCCTCGCTTCCCACTGACTTTTTTTTTTTTTAGAGATGTAATAAATGGATTGAAGATTTCAGTCAACAGATTTTTTTTAAAGTGACAAAGAGACAGTTCTGCTGAGTGAAAAAGTCCTTGATCTTGTCCCAGCACTCTGAGCTGACGTACGGAAAATGTGTGATCCCTTTAAACATAGCAAGTCAAAGGACAGGTTTGTCCATGTGCTAGACACATACAGAGGAAATCTTCATAGCTTCAGAGAAAAATAGCGTGTTGGGGATGATAGATGATGTGTCCTGGAACAGTCTGTCCCCTCCGGGGTAAATCAAGGCAATTTAATGAAAATCGAGTCCGATTATGTGAAGAAAATACTCTTAAATGTACTGTGTTTATTTTTTCAGAAATACAAAACAGAGCTTCAGCAGTGTCGAGTGGAGTCACACACTCCTGCTTTTAGCGTTGTTCTGATAAAACAGACAGTGGGAAATAATGACTGATGTTTATGATGTTCGTACCTCGCAGCTAGCATTAATAATATTCATACAAATTAGTTTATTTTGCAAACAGTGTGAAACATTCAAATATTGACTTAAAATATTAAGCCACAAAATACTGTTGTAACGTCCTGGTGAGTGAGGTGTGTATGACACTTTATTTTAGGCAAATGCCAGAATTGTAGTCAATATCCAAAGCAGGCGTAAATTCACAGGGTTCCATAATCAATAACTATAATGCAGACTAGAATAAACATGGAACAGAAAACAATCCTCACAACTGCACGATACAGTCAACAAGACTTTACAAAGATACTAAAACACAACAGGGTAGAAATAGACAAATTAATCAAGGACCGAACATGGAACAGGTGAACACATTAGAGCAACAAATCAGTGACAGGACAGGAGTGGAGACAGGACAAAACAAAGACACAACAAACACGTGCAAACAGTTCTTGCTATGTTAAAACCAGCAACAAACTACATTTAGCTAGGAAGGAAAATGCAACTGAAACAATCATCATAACCACTTTAACTGTTCTGGGACAGAAGCTTTCATTCCATATAGCCCTTGTTATTTAAGTCCTTTTTTTTTTTTCCAGATCACCATCAAGTGCTGTTGAATTCTGGATTCTGATTGGTCAGAAGGTGCTGATTAATTTTCTATAACAGCAGCTCTGACAGTAGTGCAGCTGCAAATCACAGGTTTATATTAATGTGCTTGTTCTAATACATTATCATTTATACTGTATATAGTAACAGCTCATTCACAGCGATTTAGTTTATGTGGTTGTATAATTCACAGAGGCTTCGTATATAAGTGTTTAATTTAACATCTATGGAAGGAGTCTCCAATGTCAAACTGACAATTTAGTCATGTCTTATTAAAAAGTGAAAATAGAGAGGCTGGTGAAGGAACGAATGTTTACAGCTTCTATAATATAATTGATAACAGGAGCTAATAATAACAAATGTAACTATAAACGGATAAAAAAAACTGAGCATCTCGTTTCTATTTAATAAAAATCATAATCCTTAGCAAATTGCTGTGGTATAAGAGGCATACCACATTTTGGAACATGCTGTTATAGGAAAATAGTCAACTTTGGGGTTATAACAGTGACTCCGCTCCCTAACCCCAATCCATCATTGATTTTTTTCCTAAAACAGCCGTTTCTTGAAGTTTAATATTCCTTATTTAATCATTTTACGTGCTGTGCAGTACAGGCTATAACATTACATGCCTTTAGTTCATGGATGAAGAAGCAACAACGTTGGGGGATGAAGTGACACCAAAGGGGAAATAAAAGTGACTCTGGTTGTCCAAGATGGCCGCCTCCATAGAATTCCACCGCATGTATTTTAAAATAACTGACTTGATGAACTTTGATCCAGTATAGAAGAATTGACGTACCTTTTTTTTGTGCTAACACTCAACGTTAGCGCTCGCAGGTAAAATCAAACCCACTTTCTCTTCCCGATGACACACGTGCTTTCGGATCACTCCAGGGAGGGAATAATTATAAAGCCGGTCGAACTCCACTGAGTTTAATTATCAGCGTCAGGACTGAGAGATAGCAGGTCAGTTTGATGTTGATATGCTGATGTTTGGATCGTTTGAGCAACAATACAGAGTCAGAAAGCCAGCGACCTTGCCGTGATCAGATAGGCAATCAAACATTGATCTGTCACTTTCTACTTTCATTCACATTTATAATTATTTGCTGTTTGCTAACAATGCTTTTTAATGATTTTTATAAACTGTAATAGGGCCTCATGAAACTCCTAAAGGTAATTAATGCCAGTGTTCATCATAATTACTTTATTCGTAATTCACCAAAGTGCCTGTAACTTAGCAAATGATATGTGTGAGCCAAATTGGGGAAATTCTTGTCATTTTTTAATCATATAAGAGCAAAACATAGGGGAAAAAAAAAAAAAAGGATTTGGTACATTTTCTAAACATTCTAACTGCATAGCAAACGTGTATGCTCAGAGTTGATACAAGAGTTTAGCAGTTCCCGATGATCATGCTATTATCTTTTACTAAAGTTTAAACCAGGGGTTCCCAAAACATAACAAACCCAAATGGATATTATGGATTTTCTGCGATCTCAAGCTTTGACCACCCTACAATTTTTAAATTCCTGGGCCCGTATTCACAAAGCTCCCTGAGCCTAAAAGTTGCTCCTAGTGACGAAATTCTAAGACAATTCTTAGAATTATGACGTTTTCTTAGAGTTTCCCCTTAAATTTAGGACTAAATCTTAGTAAAGATAAAAATGATTCACGAAACATCTCAGCCCTAAAAACAGCTCCTAAGGTAAAAATGGTTAAGAGTAGAGACGAGGACTTTTAAGAGGCTTAAGAGTTTCTATAGCAGAGGACAAAATGGCGGAAAGAAGAAATATTCTCCAAACACTGCTCTTCTGTCCAATTTGCTTTTCTTGGTCTTTTACTTCCTTCCATCTCTCTTGGATTGTTGGCTACAAACCATCCAAAAGTGCAACTTAAACAGACCTGCAGTTGTGTAAACTGGTAAAAGGTCCTGCAGTCGTGTAAACTGGTAAAAGGTCCTGCGGTCGTGTAAACTGGTAAAAGGTCCTGCGGTCGTGTAAACTGGTAAAAGGTCCTGCGGTCGTGTAAACTGGTAAAAGGTCCTGCAGTCGTGTAAACTGGTAAAAGGTCCTGCAGTCGTGTAAACTGGTAAAAGGTCCTGCAGTCGTGTAAACTGGTAAAAGGTCCTGCAGTCGTGTAAACTGCTAAAAGGTGAGCCATTTTGCTCGCATCAATCTGAAATGGATTAGTAATAAAATCAGTTTGGTAAATAAATGTAAGAACTTAAATATAGTAACTACTGCGTGGAAATCGGTTGCTTCAAAAGTAGACACATTTTCAGCATCTGGCTGTTTTAATGAACTTTAAGATATTTAGCCTAGAACAGAAACTTTGCATAAAGTAGCCTGTATTCATGATTATACAATTTCTTAATGCAAACATTTTATGATTTCACTGTCCATTCTATTATCATATATTCTATTCTCACAAAGAGCTCATTTTAAGACCTTTACAGATAGTTTTTTAATCAACCAATCACAGTCCTTGAATTGCTGCGTCATCCCTAGCAACGGGCTCGACCTCACCTCCTCACTAAGATACAGGGTTTTGTACTTTCCTTACTCAGAGTCGCTCTGAGAAGTTTCCTAGATCACTTTTAGTCCAGGACTCCCAGCTAGGACTTGTTAGGCTAAGATCTGTTTTAATCTGAGAGAATTCTAAGGAGCTTTGTGAATACGGGCCCAGATTTATAATTTAGGACTGTTGTAACATTTGAACATTTTATTATGTTACTAACATACATGTGTGTAAAGTAAGTGACTAAAAACCAAAGGAATCAGAGCCAAAACATCCACGTCCGTCAGGTTTCCAAGTCGAACTGTAAAATTTACAGTGACATTAAACACACTGACAAAACTTTTAAAATTCAAACGCTAACTGTTCAGGGAAATTCGTCTGTTTCTGGTCCTACTCTTAATTTAAATGTGGCTTGTGAGAATGTGGCTCCCGGTAACAGTGTAAAATATTAACTCACAAAATCCGTCTTCAAAGATTTTAAATCTGAAGTTGAAGATTCAGAATTCAGGATGCACTACACGTTATAGATGGCCATTTTACTAGTAAATATTTAAGGTCTATGTATATTGAATAGGATAGAATAAAAATAGAAGTTTAGCTTAGAAGTTTAGTTCACAATTTTTTTTACAATTTTCTTTACAAAAACTTTACATGACCTCCAGATATAATACGAAACGTACTGGGTTTATGTCTTGTCAAATATTGTCCCGATCACTGACGAATACAATGTTTTTGCCGATAGGTACGAATTTATTAATAAAACATGGAATTTAAAATAGAAAAACATTAATAATTCACTTCGTTAACACATTTTTGACAAATAGAGCTAGTTAGCTGTGGAGAACCCCAGCCATGACAAGCTGTGCTTTTTGCTTTTATTAACTTCAAGAGAGACCAAAGAGAGGCCGGTGAGGAAACGGCTCTTTATAGCTGCTGATAACAGGAGCTAACTTGTCTCACGACGTTCGACAACATCGAGTGTAAATAGAAACGGATAAAAATCCATCGTGTCGATGTGTCGTTCTGTAAATAATGAATAACTGCTAGCGTTGGCAAATTCCTGTCGTGTAAGAGGAATAAAACACTCATCGACCTCGCGTGGTAGGAGGTACTCAGCTCCATCACACCATTCTGTCATGGATGTTGTATTCCATACTTATGTAATAAACAGAAGCTGGGCAGGCTGGGACTGCTATTTTATTGTATCCATCGCCATCAGATTATAGAGATAAAGTGACATTTTCAGAATGTATTTCTGTACACAGTCATGGATTTTTATTTCTTTGCTATTCCTGAAGGGTCTTAGCATGAGTCTGAGGTATCGAAAAAGCAGCATGACGGGGTGTTTTGCTCCTGAGAGTTTGTCCATTAGGGAGAAAATATGCTGTTTCGCAGAAAATAGTGTCTCATTGCACATTCAGCAGAGTTTCTTATAAAAAAAAATAAATAAAAATTTAAAAGTGATATGTTTCTTCCGAGTCCCAGCAGCTCTCTGTCGTGGCTCTGATGCGGCTAGATTCAAGGGTAACATTTCTCCCCACCGTGTGTGTGTGTGTGTGTGTGTGTGTGTGTGTGTGTGTGTGTGTGTGTAGTGCTGTGTAGTGCCTTGACTTCCATGTGATGGAGGACTCTTAAACGAGACTTTGGGCCATGACAAATTTGCTATGTGGAAAATAAATAAGTAATAAAGTCAAGACTAGTCAAGCAGGTAATCGCTAAATTGTAATAAACTACAGCCAGAGGCAGATGGCAGCTTGACAGACTCTTTATTAGGGCATGAATTAAGGGCAGATACGTTTCTGAGCTAAATCTATACTCGTTTAATCAGACAGCACAAGGTTAAAACCAGCAAGACTTGAAAAACTTACAGACCTTGGATATTAAGGCCGTTTTCACACGTGGCTCGAGTCTGTACTCATGCTGCATTCGATTTTCCTCGGAAGCGGGAAGATGGAGCTCGGAATTGCGTCATCTTTTACCTTAGCAATTCAAGCTGCGCAGTGGGGGGAAAAAACATGCCTCCATCTTCAGGTTTTGTTAGCAACAAGCTAGCCAGCTAAGTGACGGATATTTACTTCATCGAAACAGAGAACTGCGTAGACTGTTTTCTAGATTTAACAAGAGAATATGTCTGTGTGTTGATTAATCTAAAGCAAATACTTGTTCATAGCTCATTTAAAGGTAAAGAAGGGCCACTTTGTGAGCAGCCACGTTGATTTGACGTCACTTGCTGAACTCGGAGTTGAGATGACCATCCCGAGTTCCCAAGTAGGAATTCCGAGTTGATGGGGTGTTCAGTGTCTTTGGTTTTTCCTGGTCAGAGGTTGGAAATTGCAAGCTACAACCTCTAATCGAATGTAGCATCAGGACCAATTCTGGGCTCATTTTGGGGGCGGGGCTTATAAATACGAAAGCGCTGTGCTGCTACACAAACAAACAAACAAACAAATAAATAAATATCAAGAAAGGCTTCACGTTATACCAATCAAAGCATGCCATTATGATGAGAAAAGATATTATATTATGTACAGACTAGCATCATTACAGAGAAGGCTGAGACGGATGCAATCGCAGTTAAGCGTTTTTAATGAAAGGCTGGCAGATAAATCCAAGATGTGAAGCAAGGGGCAAAAACAGGCTTAGGTCAGGCGATCAGCAAACAGAGTACACTAGGCAAAGGCAAAGGCACGACACGAAAACCAGGAAACAGAGTCAGAGTCTAAAGCAGAATAGCGATCACAGAGAATAGCAGGCTTAAAGTCAGAGGCGCAAACAACGTGAAGCATTTACTTCAAGGGGATTGTGTGCGAGTGAGAGTCCAATATAGAGTGCCGGTGGGGATTGGTGACAGGTGTGCGTGATTAGAAATCTGGTGACTGTGAGCGTGACAATGTGCACGTGCTTTGGGAAGTGTAGTCCTAGTTGTCCTTGGCGGCCATGTTTGTAGGCCGAGTAACTGAGTTCACTGACGGAGTTGACCTGACAACTAGACTCCTATTAGATGTTTATTTCAATCTTTCTTTCAGTACATCTTCTCATTCATAAAGCTTCATATCATCCCTTTTGTTTTTTCAATTTTTTTAAATCGTCTCTTTATGCTACAGCAAATCACATTTGAGGTTCCTTCTTCAGTCGACATTAGAAAGGAGAATGAAGTTGAAAAACTTCACCATATCACTGATCCTATGTTTTATTTTTTTTTTTTAAATGACTAGATTCAGTTTATGTGAAGTGTCTGCCATGCAAATCCCTGTGTAACGACAGAATGAACACAACTAAGCGTTGGACGTAGGCACAGCATACTAGCACGGACAAAAAAATCCAAATCTCACCCCGGTACAAATCGAGAACTGTGGCCATCACCTAGCATGGCTCCTGCTCCTGTGTTTCTAGTCTCACATGCACACACCCAGCCATTACTCACCCACAGGGGCCTCTCCAGCCGTTAATGCCTCCGAAGAGTGTTAATGAATTTCCAAAGACCCAACTGGGCCTAATAGAGTGACTCGAGTCAAGGGCAGTGTCTGAAACAAAGGCGTTAGAAAACATCACGCTCAATGAAGTGTACACCAGCGCTACTGCCAGAGCTGCACACTGGCCAATTCTCCGCGACTATTAAACCATTAGCGACGGAAAAGTCTGAGCACCTCATTGAACACCATCTGACGAACTCATAAAAGGATTAAAAAACCCTTCAAAACTTACAAGTAAGAAATGCGTACAAGTCCCTTCATACAATGTATCGGATTTAGCAATAAGAACTCACACCAATTTAAAGAAGAGCTTGTTATTTACGAAACAGAAATAAAAAAAAAAAGCAAGACAAGTCAAGAAGAAAAATAACTACAGCAAAGTAAATCATTTGTTGACAAAATGATTGAACAGGAGCAGGTTTTTTTTTTTTTTTTTTAAAGTCAAGCACTGTTGTTGTATGAAATGCTCATTTACTAAATCAATAACCACCAACTGCAGTCAGGGAAAAGGAGCATAATGACCGAGGAATAAAACTACGACCTGAAATTTCACACTTACACGGAACACGCAACAGTAGCAGTAATGACAGTAAAAGTTTAAGGAGAAATATATTTATACAGAAATATTAACTGATGTTTTAACAGAACTTAGAGCAGTTGCAATAGTTACATTTGTATTAGCGGTATTTCTATGAATTTATATGACTTCTGGATTCTGATTGGTCAGAAGGTTGATATAAAGCTAGATTTATAATAATGCCCTCATTCCATGCGTTATCGTTTCTATAGTAACGGCTCATCCACAAGGACGTGTACAATCGGCTTAGAAAAATCGTTGATATGGTGTAAGGAGATGTTTATTTACTATTTAGGGAAGGAGTCTCCAGTGTCAGAGGTAAAGCTGTAAATTCCCAACACCTTCAGGACAGAGGAGTTTACTTTTTGTTTGTTTGTTTGTTTGTTTGTTTGTTTGTTTTTTTGTGGTATCATGGTAACATAAACGACGTACAGAACTACGTACTACTAGAACCTTTAAGCATTCTTGAGTGTTCCTTCTGGAGAAATTAAGGTCCGATACAGAACCCTTCAATGAGGTGTTCACGAAACCCTTACCTACTAACAGCCCTTAAGAAAGAACCTTTAAAAAAAAAAAGAAAACTCTAAGTAAATGAAGAAAGAAAAAAGAAAAATAATAGTGGGGGGGGGGGTGCCAAAACTTTTGAGTCTTGCTACATGCTTACGGTTTCTCATCTCACATTAGTAAGTATTTCTAGGGAGCGGGGAAAAAAAAAAAAAAACACACACTACAAACATATAAACTAACACTGAAAAGTTTTGGCACCCCCTGGTATTTATATTTTTTGCTTATCCTGCAAGAAAAGGGGGTACACGAGGGGTTAAATATGCAATAATGGGAGTAAGGTATAGATTAAATGAACTGAGAAATGATTTTCAGTTTTATTTTATTGGGAAAAAAAAAAATCTAGATGTAACTGGAAAAAATTCCAGGGTTATAGTAACGTATGGTCTTCCAGTAACGGCTTCCCCCAACAAGTGCACTCATTTAGAGTCACGTCACAGTCTGAGGAGTTCATTAAATGCTAAAATTTGATGGAACGCTTGTATATTTTTTTTCCCCTTTTTTTGTTGTGAATAATGGATAAAATGGCATAAAGAAAAAAAAAAAAGAAGAGAAAAGAAAAGAAAAAAAAGACCTCCATTGTGTTCAAACACTTTTGACTGGCAGTATAGTTTACACCATATGTTTATTTTAAAAAAATAATAATTTTATTATAACATTTTTTTCATTTTCTCTAACATATTAGTTGTCAGTCTGACACTGTCTGACACTGCCATAACGTGTCATAACGTAATAAAATTAAATAAAATTAAAAAATAATTTAATAATTAAATAAATAAATAAATACATAAATAAAATAAAATAAAATAAAATAATAATATCACTCGTAAACAATCCCAAAAAAAATCATAAAGACCAAATAAATGAGCACAGACGACTCGCCGTCAGAATTATGACCCAGAAGCACTTTTTTTTAAGAACTGAATTATGAGCAAACATCCGCTTGGGTTTAATCAATAAGACTTAATGCAGGAAAAAAGAGAACATAATCACACAAACCCAAAGCACTGCGCTGTCACACACTTCACACACACTTGAGTGTGTTAATGTCCACTGCAGTGGAGTACGCAAGCGCTTGGTGGAACACTGCAAAGGGCACATCTTATATTCACTTCAGGGATTTAAACACTTCCATCTCCGACGTGGATTTGCATAATGGACACTATTAAGTGGTTTTGTTTGTTTGTTCGTTTGTTTGTTTGTTTGTTTGTTCGGACGCTGTATAAACAGCTGACCCCACCACTGCAGTGTTTTTGTGTCCACTTGACAAAAACACTTCAGCGCTCCTGAACACTTAAACACTTCACACTTGGCGTGTATTTACGACAATTTTTCGACGTTCTCTCAAGAGTTCGTCTTTTCGGCTCTTTTTAATTTGCCGGGAAAAAGTCAAAATAACAATTCGGAATAATTTAAGCTTGTATTTAGTGGCACGCTGGTGGTTTTCATACTGTATCGCCAAATTATTGTTGGCAACGTGTTATCGTTTTGCATCGAATTTCTTATTACTTCACAGCGCTGTCGAATTCTGCATTCTGATTGGTCAGAAGGCGTTTTGTTTCTATAGTAACAGTTTACACAGGAACTTGTAGGGTGGACACTCTGCTTTATAAACGGATTAAAAAGCACATGTGATCTTTTATTTGGATCGTTTGGAGAAATAGGCTTTGTCGATTCAGCATATCACTACAAGTTTGCATAAATATCACTATGAATTTGCATATATTTTGGGGTAAAAAAAAAAAAAATCTTTATTTGCCATGTTACTGAAATTATGGCTTCTTGTCACGACCTGAAAATATTCTGAACATGGAGTGAATAAAGGTCGAAAGTATGAGGTGAAAGAAAAACTAAAGGAGAAAAAAGTAAAGGACAGATATTTATGTACAGTAATAAAATACTTCTCACCTCTGACTGACACACACACACACACACACACACACCAGCAGCAGCTCTGTCCCTTCCGGCAGTTCAGCTCAGCGGTTCAGCATTAGACAGATGAGTTAACAAATATGAGTTTGATCATAATGATCAGAGTTAATGTTACTTTGGCCCCTCGAGCATCACATCACATTACGTCTCACACACACACACACACACACGCACACACACACACTTCCATTGCAGATCAATATTAAAGATTGAACATACTCTAACAGGGGGAATTCTTTCACCTAATGTTTATTGCTCCTCAGATATAGGACTCTCTCTCTCTCTCTCTCTCTCTGACTTTCTCTTCCTAACACGAGCCCAATACAGAACTCTAGTTTGAACGTATCTTAAAAATTTTTCCACTAAATGTGTAGAAGCCTTACGTAGCCTTACATGCCCTACATAGTGCCCTATATAATGCATACTACAGAGTAAATGTACACATGGTGAAATTTTCACATTTACATTTTTCGTGTATATATATATATATATATATATATATATATATATATATATATATATATATATATATATATCTCCAAGCTCTTGTATTTTTGTAGTGTATATCATGTATTTTTAACCCTCCTGTTGTGTTCGTTTCGGCTAACACTCATACTCGCCGGTTTCTTTTGTCCGGGATCATTTTATTCCGTTATAAATCCACAATAATACATACTGTATATTAATCACCTAATGTTGTATTAGATCTATTTATCAACTTCAGCTCTTGTTTTGAACTTGTATTTGCTGTGTATGTCCTGCAGGCCTCATTTACCTGAGCTCATACCACTCGTTTTTTTAGGGGAAAAAAAAGATATATATATAATTTAACTATAACAAATACTAAGATGAAACCTATTGTACCATTTATCACAGAGTACTTCACTGAAATGTTTACCAAAGTCACTTTCTTGAAACCAGTTCTATTTTCTAAACCGTGGCACAAAATAACAACTTTTGTGTTCCCGGTATTCAAGATTCAAGATTCAAAGAACTTTATTAATCCCAGGGGGAAATTGCTTTGCCATGTTACAATTGCTCTCAAGAAAGAAAGAAAGAAAGAAAGAGAGAAAGAAGAGCATAAAATAAAATAAATATATACCTATACAGTATATATATATACAAAAATGAAAAAGGTAAATCAATAAATTAAAAATGAATAAGGAAACATACCCATAATGATTTATTTATTGGAAACAAAAGCCCAAATGAACACAGGGAAAACTTAACTATATTACAAAAGTAATGCTTGAACCATACACTGTATGAACACATTTACAATTTTCTCCTGTAGCTCTGAAAAGACAGTGCCATAGTGTCATCCCAACGTTCCTCGGTTTTGTCCTCTCGTGAGCATCTCTTGATCATTCATCTCTTGGTGCACACAGTTGGCACCTCTTTCTTTTGCCTCCTCCTTCTCTGGTTGGCGTGGATGTTGCTGCTGTTGCTTGCATGTCTCTCACCAATGCAGCACAGGATGGCGTTCGTGGAAGGTGTCGGCGCCCTTGAGTGAGGGGCTCCACCATGCTTTTGCCAAGTTCTTCAAGGAACAGTCTCCTCTTGTAGAAAAACTACAGCCTCCTTCCAGCCTGGATTGATCTCCCTCCAAACCACAAAGCCATTATAGGCCGACACATGCCGATGGGCTTCTTGTCCTCCCTGGTACTCACGGTGGCGTCCCTGTGCAGGATTGTCATCAGAAGCACATTCTTATTTTTCTTTGGGGTGTAGGACACAAGAGTGTGTGTGTGTCAGTAAAGGCAAATCTGGAGGAAAAGCTCTCCCTGTCCTTGGTTGTCAGAAAAGCGGGAGGCATTTCCATGACAAACGGATGGAATTTACTGCACTTTTTTTTAGAGAGGAAACTTGTAGATCGGTCAGATTTGACTGGAACACAAAAGGAGGGTTAAACTAGCCCAATCTGGCATCCCAGTCCCAACCAGTGGATAAAGAGGAGTCCTGTCTGCTCCTCCTTATCCACTGAAAATGTTCAGAAAGGTGAGTGTGGGGCAGTGAACATCCTGCCCTTATGGATCTCTATTAGTGCTTGCTGCAGTTCCCATGATTGACCACTAGGGCAATAATAACTGTGTAGAAGCTAAATGGGGCAGTGACTGTACTGATCCATGATTGCACAACATCTACAAAGGTGAGCAAATCAAGTGAAAGTGTTCGATTAACAGTTAAAAACTCCTACTCCTAACCCTGGAGTAGATACAATAGTGTACTACAAAGTGTAAATAAACCATCTTTTTTCCCTATGTAGTGCACTTGGACAAAGAGTAGGGAGCTAAATTACAAATTGTTTTGGACTTAAATTGTAATTGTAAATAAGCCATCGTTTTGTACCCTATGTAGTCCACTTGTAGAGGTAAAAAGCAGCTGAATCTCAGGGCACATAGTGTCCTTGTATAGGAAGTAGGGAGCAAAGTGTGCACTTAGTCAGCAGAATGAGAGGTCACTAAAGTGGGTTAAGTCTAACTCTATCTCTATAAAAAATGACAATCTCTCTCTCTCTCTCTCTCTCTCTCTCTCTCGCTCACATGCACTATTTTATACACTCCCTCGATTGCGGTTAATGGAGTGGACTTCATGCTGTAGGCCACAGGTGCAGTCAGGCCTGACCTTTGACCCCAAGGTAATGGATGGTAAGCAGTTTGGATACTTAAGTTGATAGGAGTCGAGGAGCATTAATCCTGAGTATAACTGCATCTGCATGCATAGTGTGCGTGTGAGTGTGTGTGTGTGCAGAAAACATAGATTTTTGTCCCATCCTCACTGCATTATGAGCATATTTCATGCTGTCTATCATCACCTCATTATAGTTTATAGTGACATTTTGCTGACCTCATTTGATTTCAATTTCACTAACATTTAATTTGGAAACCTAAAAAAAAATAGCCGGGAAAAAAAAACAGTTTCGATTGCTGAGGTGAAGGTTTGGAGAAGCTAATATTACAGTTATTACTCCTGAAAAGTCACGTCTGTGCTACAACTGGGCTGTTTTCCAACAATCTGCGCTCAATCTCATCAGACTGGTAGCTATAATTCTAATTAATTTAAATATTGCTCCTTACAGATTTGCACAATTGGTATAAATACCACTCTGCCTGATCTACATTTATCTCATCTCTTCATTACAATTCATTATACCACTATTTACATTCATTTTCTATAACAGGTTTATATTAATGCGCTCATTCTAATATGTTATCGTTTCTATAGCAACAGCTCATGGGCAGGGCCTTGTAGAGCAGACACTCCACATGAACCGATTAAAAATAACCGTCGATAAGGATGAAGGTTTCTGGGTTTATGTAGCGTTTTATGGAAGGAGTCTCCAGTGCCAGCCCTTGTAACAGTCAGCGGTAAAGCTGTACGTTTTACGCTTTACAGGTTCGCAGGCACATGACAAGCCGAAACATTTTGTCTTATTAACTTCAAGAAAGGAAGAAAGAGATGCTGGTAAGTGAGAAGCTGTTTAATGGATGTTCCACAACATTAAATGTAATTATACATTAGAATTCTATATTATTACATTCATTGTACTTTAATTAATAAGAGGAAGAAACACTTGATGATGTATTACAGGGTTATTCCTTACATATTTTCATGGAAAGGGTGCCAATAATTTTGGATTTGACGCTGTATATAGGTTAAGGCCTCTCAGATGCTGCCTCCTAATTCTAATCTTAATCCTTTTAGCACTGAGGAATATATATATATATATATTTTTTTTTTTTTATAATAAAAGTGAAGCATTTTTGAGAGAAACTGCGTCCTCAGATCACTTGCCCCTTAACTCAGGAACGCGATTAGCTCATGTAGAGTGTGTGAAATTGAATAATTTCATCTTCCTTCGCAGATCAAAGGGGAAATGAAATGAAAAGCGAGGCAGGTAATTCCTCGCCTTCGGCCCGGACCTGCATTTACCTGGAGCGAACTCCGGGAGATGAAAATGTCTCAGCGTCTTTTATCAGATTTCATTTCTGTAGTCCAGATCCATCAGCATAATCATGATGCTGGAGTAAGCACTTCTTCATGCTTTTTTCGCTTTGAGGCTTTTCGGGAAAACAGCAGAGAAAGACAGAAAGCCCGTGAAAGCTCTAAATCTCTCGTTCGCTTATCTGTAATTATCAGATGAACGGGTTCGGCTCCATTACAGAAACTCAAAGCACTCCTGACCTCGCTAGTGGACTTTTAGCGAAGCCAGAACAAAAGCTCAAATCTCTCTCAATATCCTGTTTACACACTGTTTATTTATTTATTTATTTATTTTTAGATTGCTGTCATACACTAATTCACCCACAACACAGGGTTAATTACTGATGTCTTTTAGCTAAGCTACATAATAGCTAAGATTATATAGGCTAATAATAGGCTAGTAGCTATGGCCTGATAACAGTTTATTTTGGCTTTCAATCCTGAGATCTTGCGCTTGTAGAATTAGTGAATATTTGAGAGAAAAAAAAAATAACATTTAACTCGTTTAATTGTATTTAACAACATCGGGCTGTTTCAATTCACACACCGTCCAACGTACAAATGAACCATCTGCCGCTCTTGCATTTTTATTTCGTGGCTTTAAATATTAGTGGTGTTTGTGTAACAAATAAAACACTCAGTGTCATGCTGTTATAGGAAAATAATCAAAAGTGTAGTGGTGTATAACGACAGGACCTGACGTGTTTTATTCCTCTTATTCCACAGCAATTTACGTTTGTTTGTTTTTTTTAATTATTAAAAAACATCATTTTATGCATTTATAGTTTTCATTTTGTGAAACGTCCACGAAGTAAGACACTGAGAGTGAAAAGAGAGAGAGAGAGAGAGCGAGAGAGAGCGAGAGAGAGAGAAACAAAGAGCACAAATTGATTTTCACACCCAAGAGTTTTCATTTTCACATGGTTTGAGAGAGACACAGACAGAGAAAGAGAGAGAGAGAGAGAGAGAGAGAGAGAGAGAGAGAGAAGTTGCGTCACTTGCGTTATAGCAGCTATAAACAGCCGTCCCCTCACTCGCTTTTCTCTCTCTTGAAGTTTATAAGATGGAGCTGTTACTATAGAAACGATGATTCATGATTACGTGCGTCTCGTCTGACTCCGGATTTGTTCTGTATCGTGCTGAACTCAGACGTCGGTATCTAGCGTTTTTTTTTTTTTTTTTTCCTCGGATCAGATGAGTGCAGAGGTTCCAGCGCTCACGTCGAGCCTCATCTGGATCAAATCGGTAAATACAGCAAGCACATAAACATAAGCCAAAAATCATCCACGCCGAGTTAATGACCGGAGCGTTTATTGCTCCGTGTCCATAAATATTTATCACTTCTCTAATAACAGAGACGAAGAGAAGATTTGTTTCAGTATTTTACATAAAATCTTTCAGTTTTACTACTATAACATCTGCAGAGAGAAGAAGAGAGAGAGAGATACTGAGAAAAAGAGAGAGACAGAAAGAGAGAGTGAGACAGAGGGAGATAGCGAGACAGAACAGACAGAGAAAGGGGCATAGAGAAATGAATGAAAGATGGAAAAAGACTGAAAGAGAGACACAAAGACAATAAAGCATACTTTGAACTTGACAGAGAGGTAGAGGATGAGGGAAAATAATGAGGCAGGAAAAGAGAGAGAAAGGCTGGGAAACACGCAGTGAGAAGAAAGACGACAGAGAGAGACAGAGACAGAGAGAGTGAGAGAGACGGAGAGAAAAGAAAGAGAGATGGAACGAGAAAGAGAAAGAGAAGAGAGACAGAAAGAGAGAGAGAGACACAGAGCGAGACAGAGACAGACAGAGAGAGAGAGAGAGAGAGAGAGAGAGGTGGCACAAATTGATTTTCAGACCCAAGAATTTTCACATGGTTCGGCTCACATGAGGAACTTCAGAGTGTCTCGGGTATCAAGGAGCCGTTTTAATTGGAGAAGTGTGTCCGACACACACACATGAACACACACACACACACACACACACACACATTAACACACACAGGTTTATCAGCTACTGTCAGGTGTGTAATTATCATTGCATTCCACACACAGATAAAACTCTGTAAATTCTTTAGGCTGCTGAGAATACATGGCCTTCCCACGTCTTTTGGAAACACGAGCATTGCCATACTGCGTACGGTCATTCCTCACATATCGATCTTATTTAAATAGCGTAGTGGTAGAGGTGGGCGTGGTTAAATTACGGTGAGGCAGAACGTCTCATACAGAGCATTCAAGTGAAAGTTTGACACGTTGCTATGCAGCGTTTGCTTGTGCCAGAACATTGCTATTCATCGTTTATAGAAGGTGCTGCAGATAAGTTGTATGCGAACATTTTTTTCCGTAAGACTTGTCTATAAATGATATCACCTTCTTTTTAACATCTCTAGCATTTATAGGATTTCCTTACAGTGCGATTGCACAACAATTCTAGTTGCTTAATATAATGTAAGTGTGTACTATTTGCAGTCTAGTAGCTAGCTAGCTAGCTAAGTCAACTTTCTGGGTGCACCATTCAGATTATTAAAATCAAAAACATGTAGTTCACGCCGCCAAGATTACCAGATTTTTCTTCAGTAGCAGTGTCTGAGAATAATCGAGACACGCCTCTGTTTTCAGGAAACTTCGTCAGTAACTTCTGCATAGAATAGCGCTTATGTGAATCTGTAGTTACGTCAGCTTTGAATCAACTCTTTGACTCAGTAGTTACGTCAGCTTTGACTCAACTCTTTGACTCTGTATATACGTCATCTTTGACTCAACTCTTTGACTCGGTAGTTACATCAGCTTTGACTCAACTCTTTGACTCGGTAGTTACATCAGCTTTGACTCAACTCTTTGACTCGGTAGTTACGTCAGCTTTGAATCAACTCTTTGACTCAGTAGTTACGTCAGCTTTGAATCAACTCTTTGACTCGGTAGTTACGTCATCTTTGACTCAACTCTTTGACTCGGTAGTTATGTCAGCTTTGAATCAACTCTTTGACGCTGTAGATACGTCAGCTTTGAATCAACTCTTTGACTCGGTAGTTACTTCAGCTTTGATTCAACTCTTTGACTCAGTAGTTACTTCAGCTTTGACTCACCTCTTTGACTCGGTAGTTACGTCAGCTTTGAATCAACTCTTTGACTCAGTAGTTACGTCAGCTTTGAATCAACTCTTTGACTCGGTAGTTACGTCAGCTTTGAATCAACTCTTTGACTCAGTAGATACGTCAGCTTTGACTCAACTCTTTGACTCAGTAGTTACTTCAGCTTTGAATCAACTCTTTGACTCAGTAGATACGTCAGCTTTGACTCAACTCTTTGACTCAGTAGTTATGTCAGCTTTGAATCAACTCTGACAGTAGTTATTTCAGCTTTGACTCAACTCTTTGACTCGGTAGTTACGTCAGCTTTGAATCAACTCTGACTCGGTAGTTACGTCAGCTTTGAATCAACTCTTTGACTCAGTAGTTACGTCAGCTTTGACTCAACTCTTTGACTCGGTAGTTACGTCAGCTTTGAATCAACTCTTTGACTCGGTAGTTACGTCAGCTTTGAATCAACTCTTTAACTCGGTAGTTACATCAGCTTTGAATCAACTCTTTGACTCAGTAGTTACGTCAGCTTTGACTCAACTCTTTGACTCTGTAGTTATGTCAGCTTTGAATCAACTCTTTGACTCGGTAGTTACGTCAGCTTTGACTCAACTCTTTGACTCCGTAGTTATTCAACTATGACTCACCTGGCCTCGAGTCCTTTGAATTGGAAAGACTTGATACCTTCTGAAAACCAAAAAAGTGTGCAGTGAATCAACTATTCTTTTTCCCAACAAACAATTCATTTTCAGCAAATCAGCATCAATCTTCATTTCCAAGGACAATCTTAAACCAGATCAGCTTGCACTACACAACGATAAACTTGAAAGACACATAGCTATGCTCCTGAAGATAGTAGCCTTCACCTACAATGATTATGATGTTTGCAACAACAAAAGTGTGTGTGTGTGTGTGTTTCCTATCACACATCATGTTTGCGCAGCTGTGTTCGCTGTCCTGTGACCATGTGGTCAAGGCAACAAGGCAACATTGAATCGACACCAGCCTTTTTCTTGTCACTTCATCCTACACACGCACCGCTGCACAGTCTGATACAGCTCAGCTCACACACACACATGCACGCACACACACACATGCAGGCACACACACACACACACACAAGCACATTAGGCCGGGTCAACCATTAGCGTAGTTCCATGTCAACACCGCCGTTCCGCTGTAATTAATTCTGCAAACTCTCCTGTTAATGGCCTGTGGCTGTGTACAAAAAAAGTTTGCGCCAAAAAGAAAACAATATCTCCATCAGGGTCGAGATTATTAGTTTCTCATTAGACACACACCACAGCAAACATACACACACATCTCTCGCAGGGAGAATAATGAACTCGGTATGACTTGTGAATGAATAGTGAAGATCACTGCAGTGCTGTTTGAGCAGCTAGTGAGCATGAGTCGAGCCCTACGTAGTGCACATACATAAGACGTAAACAGCTGAATGAAGGCGCCCTATAGGACGGTCACTATTTCGTAGAATTTATAGCGAACACAGGACGTTTGCCTGATATCTGACATAAAATCCACTTCACAGGGTGCATAAACCAGTTCGTGTAATTACTGTAACATGAAAAAGTTCTTAATTCATATTGTATGTACTGCACTATGTAGGGTCTAGAAATTTTACTTAAATATTATTATTATTATTATTATTATTATTATTATTATTATTATTATATTTACAGCATTTATCAGGGCCCTCAGTAATCAAAATTACTGATGTAAAAATGTTTAATTTAATATTTAATTTAATTATTTTAATTTAAAAAGAATTTAATTAATATTTAATTTTATAGTTGAATTTATATTATTTAATTTAATTTTATATAATTTACTTTCATTTTATTTTTTATGACACATGCTTGTTAGAAAACCCTAAACTACAGTTGCATCACTTATTTGTTCGTTTTTTGTTTGCTTTCTTGTTTGCTTATTTGTTTTTTATGATTGTTTGTTTGGTTGGTTGTTATTTTGTTGTTTGTTATTTGTTTGTTTTTGTGTTGTTCATGTATTATTATTATTATTATTATTATTATTATTATTATTATTATTGGTGCTGGTGGTGGTGTGGTTGTTTTTGTCGTACATGTTGATGTAGGTTATAGGCAGTTTGTAAGACAGTTATAAGCCCTGAATAACACATTTCTAAGGCAACAGCGATGCTTTCCCAACTGCTCATGTGATATAGTTTATATAGTAGCTTTGTACAGAATGATCTCAAAGCATCAGGGCTTTAAAACAGGCTCCTAGGGAGTGTGTGTGCGTCTGTGTGCGTGTGTGTGTATGTGAGTCTGTGTGTGTGTGTGTGTGTGTGTGTGTGTGTGTGTGAGACAGAGGCCAGGTTGCGAGGGCAGAAATGACAGATAGAGTCGAGGGAAAAGGCCAAGTGTCCATTCAGGAGACTCCTGAGCTCCTGAGGGAGGAAACGGACACACACACACACACACACACACACACACACACACACACACACAAACATAAAAAGCCAGTGCTGTCTGACAGTGACTGAAAGCTTGTGTCCTGTAATTGAACCCCTTCTGTAAGGTGTGTGTGTGTGTGTGTGTGTGTGTGTGTGTGTGTGTGTGTGTGTGAGAGAGAGAGAGAGAGAGAGAGAGAGAGACACTGTGTGTGTGTGTGTGTGAATTTGATGTGTAATGCTTTTTTTTAAATTCTGCCTATTATATATAGCCTCTATACTAATATATGATCTACAATTATAACACTTTTTTTTTTCCGCTTTTCAGAGACCCCATGCTGTTCAGTTTCGGTTATAGTAACACACTTAAATATTCATGAATACATTGTTGTGTGGGTGAAAAAAATATTTGGCGCCATTATTCCTTCGTAATTATCATCTCTAAAGTGCCAGAGAATCTCCATAAAAGCACCTTAACCTGTGTGGCAGAAATATTGCTGCAAGTGCGGGAAAAGAAGTGATAATTAAATTCATCTCATCGCCGAGGATAATTGCATCTATAATTAATACCAATTAGTTGAGCTTGCAAGAGAAAACGCAGGATTGGCACGGAGATTTCTCAGGATAAATATTGGAAAATGGTCGTGTCGTAGAGTGGGTGTTACAATAACTGTGTCTACAGTCGTAATTAGAAACAGTCAGAAAGGTCGGGAGTTGTTTGTGACAAACTTTAATTGTGTTTTTAAAGAGGAAATAAATGCAGTGTGTTTTGCTGGAGTTAAAACTTTTCAGCTGAGGACGATTTTACACAAATCACTAGTCTTTCTCCTTTTATACAGTAGTGCTGCTGAATTCTCGATTCTGATTGGTCAGAATTTTCTCACTCATTTTCTATCGTCACGAATTATATTGCCATGTGCATTTTGTTATCATTTCCGTCTTACTTCAGCTTTGAATCAACTCTGACAGTAGTTACTTCAGCTTTGATTCAACTCTTTGACTCGGTAGTTACTTCAGCTTTGACTCAACTCTTTGACTCGGTAGTTACGTCAGCTTTGACTCAACTCTTTGACTCTGTAGATACGTCAGCTTTGACTCAACTCTTTGACTCGGTAGTTACTTCAGCTTTGACTCAACTCTTTGACTCGGTAGTTACTTCAGCTTTGAATCAACTCTTTGACTCGGTAGTTTCGTCAGCTTTGACTCAACTCTTTGACTCTGGAGTTATGTCAGCTTTGACTCAACTCTTTGACTCGGTAGTTACGTCAGCTTTGACTCAACTCTTTGACTCTGTAGATACGTCAGCTTTGACTCAACTCTTTGACTCTGTAGATACGTCAGCTTTGACTCAACTCTTTGACTCTGTAGTTACGTCAGCTTTGACTCAACTCTTTGACTCGGTAGTTACTTCAGCTTTGACTCAACTCTTTGACTCGGTAGTTACATCAGCTTTGAATCAACTCTTTGACTCTGTAGATACGTCAGCTTTGACTCAACTCTTTGACTCTGTAGTTATTCAACTATGACTATGAGTCCTTCGAATTGGAAAGACTTGATACCTTCTGACTCCGCCCCTGCCTTGTGATTGTCTTGTCTCCCGCTGGTGTAGTGATTCCATGTTCTTGTTTTGTATTAGTTCCTGATGGGTTGTTTGTCTACTTTATTGTGTATTTGTCTCGTTACAGAATCACGTTGTTGTTGTTCTTGTGCAGCTCTAATGCCGCAATCCATTGATCCAGGAGATCTTCTAGAGTTCATTTAGAAGTGCTTAAGAATTTTGCACTACGCTATAAGAGTACGTTTACGGTTCGGAAAAAAAATCAACGTTGAAGTGCACTTATGAGGGCATTTCCTATCGACGCCTATAAAGCAGGACCAACTCGTTGCTCTTTGTCAGAATATCCAACAGAACAGCAGTTTTCTTTTGGGACCACTATTGGAAAATTCTTTCAAAATTTGTGGATCTTTTGGATGGACCAATTTTTAGCCCAGCTTATCTAGCCTGTAATGTATAGACTCATTTAAAATAATAGTTCAGTCAAAGAAACCAGTCAAAAGAAAACGAAAATTTGTTTTCCTCTCTTACCGCAGCAAACCCATTTTGGAGGTGTGTATTGGAAGAGAACGGGGGTTTTGAGTTTAAAATGCAGCAGGAATCGCGGAATCTATTCCACAAGCCACGATTGCATGCGATTTTCCCCTTGAACAATCATCTGGCTGGTCATCAAACGCTGATCGATAACCGCAAATAAAGACAGAATGCACTTCAATATCATTTTTGCTCAGCGCGCTATAATCACGCAAACTAAAACATGGTTATTGGCTTATTTATTTTACATTCTGTTTATGGGCAGCATTTGAGTTTTTTGCCTCTGCTGTTAGCGGTCGGTGCAATAATGAAAAGTTGGGCCTTGCTAAAGAGTTGCACAATGTTGATTCTGTATAAACGAGAGAAAAATATTCCGTATGTTCGGCTTAAAGTATGTTACAGTGCACTGTTCACGCAAACTGATCTGGTGCGAAATCAGCGTCCCGTCACAGTGGTATAGTAGCTTCAGACATCCGTAGCGCATTTTTAGACATTTGCCCCAAGATAAATCTCTCGCATCGGGACAATTAATTGAGCACGCGGAGAGACGACTTGCTGCAAGCTGTTCTGTCTACAAACCTGGAAAATTGTGTCACTTGGTCATATTTATTTATTTATTTATTTATTTATTTATCAGCATCTAGCGGTATATACAATGGTGAATGTACATATTGTATTTTATTCTATTATATATTTTTTTATTAAAGTTAAACAACTTTAAATGCGACTAACTTTAAACCAGTAAAATGTGTGACGTTTAAAATAAATTAAAGATTGTGATTTTTTGGCAAATCGCTGTGGTGTAAGCAGAATCCTTCAAGACTGCGTGGACTGAAATAACCGAGACATACCGGTAATAATTACATCACGCCTCCTTCCCATGTAAAAACCAATCCAATCGGAATATAGGCTTAGAGTCTCGCTTGCATTCTGTACATCTTTCTCAGCTTTCCTTTTCTGTAAATTCCCCAGTTCTCCATCTCTCCTGCTTTCCCTATTCCTACATTTCACAGTCCCTAGTCCTATCCGTGATGAAAGCTGACCCTGGTTTTGACCTGTTTCTGTTTAGGGATTTGTCAGCGTGTGCTTTGACCCTGAGTGTGGTTTCCGACTATGATTTTTGGATAAACTTAAAAAAAAAATGCTGCCATTTGCTATGATGAGGAAAGCTTTTGGGACTCCACTTCCATCTGTACTGTTTCTGTCGCTGAGACACAGGCAGGATGGATTGGGTAAAAATACTGTGTATATATATATATATATATATATATATTGCTATAATATACAAAGCGATGGCTTGAGCATTGGTCCAATAGGACAGCGCATTACTTCGCTGTGAACACAGTGTGAATTCTGCGTATTCCCAGATGCATGTGGTTAGACTTTTAAAAAAAAAAACAAAAAGCCCACACTTTGGGAGTTAACACAGTTAAACTTTTCCTGGAGTGTCACAAAGCTCATCTATCTAAATCACTCTGTTTAACACACAAACTCTGATTTAAATGAGGAACATGAAGCGTATGAACGATGCACAACTGTGATGCTGCAATTACAAAACACACAATTACATTTCTTTTGTGCTCCCTCTTTTGTCTCTTTTACGCGCCGAAAATCCACTCTTTGTAAAGGATCGTGAGCGGTTTCCCGATAACGAGCTCCCCGTGAGAAGCGAAATCTGACGTATCCGAGCGATAATTCCCCACCAGCGGATTTCTCATGTGAAGCATTAAACTAGCTGAGTGCAGCACCTCCAGTTTGTCCGTGGCACAATAAGACACCGAGGAGCGTTAAAGCGATCTAGCATTACTAATAGGGCAATTTTGTCTCATATAAATGAAACGCAGTACTTACACAACAGCCTTAATCAATGAACACACACACTGTAAACCATGCGCAAGTTCTCATAAAGGCCTGTTCACACCCAGCGCGATGCAACTGAACGTCAGGGAAGTGTGAAATATTTAAGGGTTTTTCCGCATCGCATCGATTCTCACCGAGCGTGGTGCGCTTTTTTCAGCGTTCACTGGGGAAAAGGATCGAGCAGCAGCAGTGATGATGATGATGATGATGATGATGTGCAGGGTTGCCAGGTGTGTGTGACAAAAATGTAGATACCGTCCAAAAAATAAGAACTAGCTATAAAGTCTATGGACGAGACGAGACGTGTCGGGACTCAACATTATCAAGGGTAAATACCATAAACTAGACTAAAATAAACTGAATAAACATGTAATTTAACTTTTAATTTAACTTACAGAGCCCCTGAAGGAACATCTGCCAAAAATAAAAACATATATGCTAAAGAAAAAATCTTGTGAAAATGAACATGAGATAATTTTTTTTCCTGAAACAAAAGGACATGGTGTAATTATCTTTTTTTTTGGAGTTGTGTTTGGTTTTATGGTGTTGTTTTTGTGGTTTTGTGGTTTTGTGGTGGTGTGTTTGGTTTTGTATTTGTTTTGGTGTTGTGTTTGGTGGTGTATTTGTTTTGTGGTGTTGTTTTTTTGTGTTGTGTTTGTTTTTGTAGAGTTGTTTTTGGTGTTGTATTTGGTTTTGTGGTGTTGTGTTTGGTTTTGTATTTGTTTTGGTG
>CM040990.1:2233120-2245484 GCA_022985145.1 Pangasius djambal | reverse complement strand
TTGAGTATTTTTCTATGTTATGTTCATGTTTATGTTCATAAACTTTTTATTTAATAAAATATGTTTTCATAGTTTGTGTTGTCCCTTATTATCAATGCAAAATGGTCACTAACTAAAGAGGATTTATGCTGATATTGCCCAAAAACCCTATTTTGTTCAGGCGTTTCCAAACTTTTGGAGGGCAGTGTACATAAGCATGTTAGCGCCCCCGCACAGTGCCAGTGCGTATTCGTTTATACGAGCGTACACATACAGCATGTAACACACACTCCATGTGAACACCACATCAACAATAACGCAATATTTACTATTATGGCATTCACGCATCTATGAGCCACTAGTGATCCCTCTTGGATTTTCCCTTCCTATTGTATTGTTTTTCTCTCTTTCTGGCTCTGACATCAAATCACAGGTTTATATTAACCTGAGAACAGGACCTAACCTGTTTCATGGAGAAACAAAACACTTCAGGACACGATGTTATAGGAAAATAATCACCTTTTGAGTGCTATTTTCTTCCGGATTCCTTTGTGCTCTGCTGTCAACTTGCGTTTTTAATTTGTTCAGTGTGTGCACATGCACACAAGCGTAATAATGTTTTTCTCTTTTTTTCCTCGTCTCTCTCCATTTGTTTTTAATTTTCGTTTAGTGTCTTTCCTTTTCAAATTTTTCTCTCCTTCACTTAGGAGTGGTTTTAATAGACCATTTAAATGTAAATGTACAACATTTTAGCGTAACTGTAACTGTATAAATTGCTAAGTGCAGGTTTAAATAAATAAATAAATAGATAGATAGATAGATAAATAAATAAATAAACAAGCAAACCTTTTCCAGGTGCTTTCGCACCTAGCTTGTTTGGGGCAATTTAGCTCTTTTTGACAGACATAAACACTCCTCCTCCTGTACTCGGGTACCGTTTCCATTTCACATCAGTGTTTTCACTGTAGCTTCACAACAGAGAAAGAAAGACCATGTTTATTTTCCACCACACTGATCTGAATCTCACTTCCTTGTTTTAAGTGCACAATATAAATAATATTATTGGATGTCATTTGAGCCTTTGTTCCTAGTTATTTTGCACCGAGAGGCGGAGTGACACAGCATCACTGGTCTGGTGTTATCACACCACAGACGTTCCTTCTGTAGCCATCACTAAAGAAATGTCTCCTGAAATCACATCGCACTTGCCAAAGCACACAAGAATTCAACTGGAGTCAAATTTCTGTTGTACATAATAAAATGACTCCATATCTGAGAAGCTTAAGATGTGTGAAAAAAAAGCACCATATGGCACGTACGACTTGCCAAGTAAAGAAGAACTACAAGTAATAAAGCTCAAAAATAGACTCTAGGGGAATGTGAGAGGTTTTATTTGGTCAGAAAAATGTGAGAGTGAACAGAGAAAAGGATCAGAGTCTGTGATAATCTGAGCAAACATACTGGCTTTGTGTCTGGGATGCGACAGACAGGAAGTCAGATATGTGTGTGTGTGTGTGTGTGTGTGTGTGTGTCCATTGTGTGAATTTAGAATAGCAGCTTAGAGAGAATGGATGGCTGGATAAAATGTTTATGAAGGGAAAATGAACTGTTTCCTCGAATGAATCCACCGCCGCTGCCTTTACGCCTTCGTTTATCTGCGAAAGTTCCCAGTCGGATTTTAGTGTAATCCCGCTGCCTGACTCCACCGCCCGACTTTTCATTAAATCACCCGCCGTATTTTAGCAGGCAAATGGGTTTGTTGTATAATGGAACCAGGCGGTGAATAAAACTGAAAAAATACTGAAAGAGAAAGGGAGTGTGTACGAGCGTATGAGTGTGTGTTAGAGTAATACACTGAGTCTTACAGGTTATTAGAGTGTAATAGAACCGAATTCAGCACCCTTTTCTTCTTATAATCAAGGTCCTGCTGAAGTCTCAGGAATATAACCTAATAATAAACAGATTTAAAACTCATTGTTATTTTTTTTTTTTTTTTTTAAGTTATTTAGAGCTGTAACTTTATGTTTTTGGACATCTTCAAGAGAAAGGTTTTCGGTTTCTTCGTAACACAACAAGCTGCGTTTATTTTTCGAGAAAGAAAAACATGGCTGGTGAAGGAACAGCTGCTTATAGTTGTGATAAGAATTCTATCGCAGACATTCTGCAACCTTAAATGTAGCCATAAACGGATAAATATGCAACGTGTCGTTCACATGTTAATATATAATTTTAAAAAATCATGATAATCTTCAGCAAATTGCTGTAGTATAAGAGGAATACAACACTTCGGGTTGTGATGATGTAGGAAAATAATAATAATAAAAAAAAAAAGTGACTCTGCATCATCCCACTACCTTGTCGTTGATTAGTTTCCTATAGCAACATGATATAGCGTGTTTTATTCATTACTTAACTGATTCATTTACCAAATTTACCTATTTATATCCTGGATTTTATTTAAAAAAAAACAGACACAGACGTTCTAAGCATGTCTAGCATAGTACTTTGCAGGCGATTTTGTTCTGTATTATCTGCTTTACAAAATCTTCAGGATGAAATTGTTGAAAGACACAAGCAGACAAATCATCATGGATAGTTCTGAGACTTTTAATGTATTTAAAACAACTCAGTACATTATACAGTAGGCTGGTAGCTGGACTGGTCCAATGTGATTACACTAAACAAGATGAAGTGGTTACTGGAGATGAAGAAATGAATGGTGCTTGGACCCCTAATTATAACAATAAGGGACTGAATATGCCTCCACCATGTTTAACACATGATGTGGTATACTTTGGATCATGAGCTGTTCCTTTCTTTCACCATTCTTTTCTCTTTCTTCTGGTACAAGTTAATCTTGGTTTCATCAGTCCAAAGAATCTTATTGCAGAACATCGGAGGCTTTTTAGATGTTTTCTGGCAAAGTCTAATCTGGCTTTCCTGTTCTTGAATGTTACCAGTGGTTTGCACCTTCTTGTAAACCCTCTGTATTTACATTCATGAAGGCGTCTCTTGATTGTAGATTTTGACAATGATACGTCTACCTTCTCCAGAGTATTCTTGACTTCTTTTGATGTTGTGAAGGGGCTTTTCTTCACCAAGGAAAGGATTCTGCGATCATCCACTTTAGTTGTTTTCCGTGGTCTTCCAGGCCTTTCGATGTTGTTGAGCACACCAGTGCTTGCTTTCTTTTTAAGAATATACCCAACTGTTGATTTGACCACACCTTAGGTTTTTTTTTATCTCTCTTATATATTTATGTTGTTTTTTCAGCCTAATGATGGCCTCCTTCACTTGCATTGAGATCTCCTTAGACTTCATATTGGTAGCTCCAGTCGAACAGCTGCCAAACGCCAACTCAATACCTGATATCAACTCCAGACCTTTTATCTGCTTCATTTGTCTTGAAGTAACGAGGGAATGGACCGCACCTGGTCAATTAACTTCTTGTCAGTCAATTATCCAAATACCTTTGAGCCCCTGAAAATGGAAGTACTTTGCTGAAAATGGCTGTAATTCCTAAATGCCATATTTCTGTGGAACCTCTTAAAATAAAGCTGAAAGTCTACACTTCGATCACATCTTGATTGTTTTATTTCAAATCCATTGTGGTGGTGTATAAAGGCAAAATCACAAAAACTCCGTCATTGTCCAAATACTTCCGGACCTGACTGTATATTGAAAGCAGTTCTATCCTCAAGCTTGTGGAAGAAATAAAGAGAACGAGGTCCAAGTGATAAGATGAAACAGATCAGAATAAAAATTCATTCATAATGAGCCAAAATGAATGATCTTGGTGATGTAACTAGTCTTCAGAGAGAAATCCTGTCTCTGTGAAATATATAAAAAACAAGAGTATTTTAAATGAATGTGTGTTTATGTTGCCATGAGACATTTGGCAGCAAAATGGTCCTTTGTGTCCTAAGCCAAAACAAACAGGATGTTAAAGCAGCCATGTTGTGACTGGTTTCAGTTTAAACACCATGGCTATAAACAGCGCTAATTGAATCTATCATTAGACTCCGTACACTTTGACACTCTCTGCCATCTTGATGTATTTTGTAATTAATATTTCCATATGCCTGAGTCGGACGTTTCGGCGCATCTCTCTCCTGCAGCATCTTTCACACCGACAAACCGAGTGAAAATGAACTCAAAACATTTACATGTGTGAGTCGGCCCCATTACACTGCCAATTCTTTCAAGCCAGAAAACACTGAATATTCATAGAGCGACTCAATGATAAGCTTCACGGGGCCACTGCACTCATCTCACACACACACACACACACGCTCAGCTACTCAGAACATGCTGAGTACTTTAAACTCATGATCAAAAGTGTGTAGATTTGATAATGAGTGAATCCTAATATGCATAATCATCACAAATAGAAGAAGAAACCTTTGTCATATACACATTACAGCACAGTGAAAGTCTTTATTTGCATATCCCAGCTTATTAGGAAGTTGGGGTCAGTTAGGATACAGCACCCCTGGAGCAGAAAGGATTAAGGGCCATGCTCAAGGGCCTAACAGCAGCAGCATAGCAGTGATAGGGCTTGAACCCCGAATCTTCGGGGCAGTAACCCAGAACGTTAACCACTGAGCCACCACTGCCCTAAACAACTAGCGTTTCAAAATAATCAACTTCTGAGTGGTAACAGTAACAACATTTCATCACACCACCTTATTGTTGATTATTTTCCTATAACAGCACGACACAAGTGTGTTTTATTTCTTACTTAAACAGCACTTTAAATATAAGACACTTTGAGCCAAAGTGGTTCTTTGGTTTATTGAGGCGCCCACAAAACATGGTTAAAGAAACCTAAGGGTGCTTTTACACCTATTAGTCTGGTTCCTGGGTCTGAATCAATGTGAAATCGCTTAGCCGCTTTTGGATCAGAGGTTTTGGTCCATGACCGAGTGTGATTGCTGTGTTCTCACCTGCACTGAGAGGAAAATACACCAGGATTCAGTTCAAAGGGACTAAAAAAATTTACAGTATACGTGAAAGCACACTTTAAATCTTTAGTTCTCTAGTTCTCTAGTTCCTGCATCCTTTTCGGTCCAGCAAGCAGTAAAAAGGAGATTTTAGGCGCTCGGGTTTTGAAGCATGAGTTCACAGGAAACGAGTGCTGCTCTGCAATCACACTCTGATTTCCCCTGTCAGAGTCTAATTGGCGTCAGCAGCAGGAGAGTTTTTCACATGCGGCTCTCCGTAATCACAGCACAGCTTCTTGGGGATGGTGAGAAAAATGCGGAAATTCCCAAAATGTTCTGCGCTCTTTTCCCCCCCATCGGTAGCTCCTTGGCATTTTTTTTCTATCTCTTATTTGAAATGTTTATTTGTCCTTGTGCTCACACATAAGCAAGTAAACAGAAGCATTATGGTGAGGGATGTAGGGATTAAAGCATGCTAACAGACGGGAAAGATCAAAAACACCAAAGGGGTGGATAAGCGGTGCGCTTCGACAGACGGGGCCACGACGCATCTCTGTTCACTTGCTCGGGCCTTCCCTCTCGTCTCGCCCCTCCCTTGTCCTCGCACCGCCTATCGATTTCTACTCAGGGAGGGATTCTGATAATCCTGTCTGCACTCTTCTAGTGTTTGAGATGGATATGTGCAATTTAGAGGCGCTGTGTTTACACCGCCACACTCCTCAAACAAACACGAGTCGACCGGGAATGCTAACACGCTCCAAGCATGAGCTACAGAGGATTAAAAGTTTGACTGCGAGTCTGGAATTTTGATTGCGGCTGATGAGCGCTACAGGTCGATCCAAGCACTGAAGGGTGTGTGTGGAAAAAGTTTTTAGAAAATACACTCTGAATGAACATTTGGAAAGAATAAAAAAAATGTAAAAAGACTCACCACAACATGCCAGTAGGTGGATTAGTGACTCTAAAATACACTCTAGGTGTGAATAAGTGTGTGAATGTGTGTGCATAGTGCCCTGAGACGGACTGGCGTCCTTTCCTGGTCATATTCCCGCCTCACACCCAGTGTTCCCAGGATGGGCATTGGATTGACCGCAACCCAGACCAGGATTAATGTTAAAAAATGAAAAACAACCGCTTATCCTTGTAAAAATTCCTTTTTTGCATCAGAAGAAGAGAGTGCATTTTATTTCTTTCAGACAGACACCTGCTCACTTAGCTCACTCTCTTCTGAAAAAGAAATTGAACGATATTTCAGTTTCAGGGTCGAATGACCTCCATAACTCCATCTTTCCTTTATTACCATCCATTAGCCGTTCCTCTACTTTCTGTGTACAATAAGAACACAGGCTATAATGCTTCAATTCTGTTTTAAATATCACGCGTACAATAAGGTGCTTCCTTCGAAATGTTATTTTAGTACGTCGCTGTTCTTTTCCTTTCCTTTTCTCTGTAATTGCTCTGCTGAGTGGGGACGCAGTGCAGTGGGTGCTATTTGTTTAATTTGCTCTTACTGTTCAAAATGGCATTAAAATGATAGTTCAGAGCATTACGGGGCCGAAGGGACCGCGTTGAAAATGTCAGAGCACTCATGCTGCTCGTCGTGGGTGTTGATTTTCAGCTGCTAAGAGTCGCAAAGTGGAATTACTGCAAAAGTGGTCACATGGAAATTCTACATATATTAAAAGAGGTTTAGCTTTTTTCTCGGTGTGTGCCATGTGTATAGTATTAAAGCTGTTGAAAATATTACATTACATGCATATACATTTAGTCATTTGGCTGATGCACTCTCACAGAGTGAAAGTGAAATAATATAAAGTGCTTGGAGACTAATGCTGCGTTGTACATGTTCTAGAGCAGCCAGGCTGGTAGCTAAAGTACCAAGGACTAATATACAGCCTTTAAGTGATACAGCAGATGTCAGATCATAGATATACAAAGAATGGGTAGGCGCATCATTCACGCCCCCTTCGCTGGGATTGACAGGCACAGAGATCACGCCTCCTTCACTGAGACTGGCAGGCACTAATGCCATGCCCCTTTTTACTGTGACTAACAGTCAGAGGTTACATATTTACTGGAATAACAAATGATAAATGAACAGTTAACATCACATTTACTGGGACTGACAGGTACTGAGGTCATGCTTCCTTTACTCAGATCTACAGGCACAGAGGCCACGCCCTCACTGCCGAGACTAACCGGCAATAAAGCCACACCCCTTTTATTGTAACTGACAGGCTCAGGCCATGTCTTATTCTATAGGACTGAGGGCAGGCCCCACCTCCTGCCCCAGAACTGAAGGGCACAAAGGCCACACCTCCTTCACTGGGAAAGACAGACACAGAGGCCACACCTCCTTCACTGGGACTCACAGGCACAGAGACCACACCTCCTTCACTGAGCCTGACAGGCATATAGACTATACCTTGTTCCCTGCAACTGACAGGCACAGAAGCCTCACCTCCTTTACTGAAACTCACAGACACAAAGGCCACACCTCTTTTACTGAGATTCACAGGCACATAGGCCACACCTCCTTCACGGATACTGAGAGGCCACGGCTTCTTCATTGGGACTGATAGACACAGAGGCCACACCTCATTCCCTGCCACTCAGAGCCAAAGAGACCATGCCTCCTTTACTCAAACTAAAAGGCACAGCAGCCACACCTCCTTCACTGACACTGATTGATGCAAAGGCCACGCCTCTTTTCACTGAAGCTGACAGGTAAATAGGCCACGCCTCCTTAACTGGCACTGACATGCACATAGGCCACGCCTCCTTCAGTGGGACTGCTAAAAATATGAGTGGTGTCAATTACTGGGAGTGACAGACACATAGGTCACGCTCATTTCACTGGGACTGAGGCACAAAGGCCATGTCTCCAACCAATACTAACCTAATAATAAATGCTAGGAGCTAGGCATGAGGTATTGGACTTTACCAAAATATGTTTTAGCCTGCCGATGCAGTCCTATCTCCTAAAGTCCTTTCTTCTACTTCCTTTCATCCTTAAGACGATTGTGTTTGACCTTTTCTCTTAGATGCAGCAGGTACCGAGCTCACATTCCCTCCCAGCAACAGTACAACCGTGTTTGTGTAAAAGCAGCTTCCCGCCATTTCTGTCAAACCTCAGACTGTGCGCTTTTGTCCCTCTTTGTCTCTCTCAGATGGGCGTCTCTTGGTGGGACGCTTGGGCCGTTTGTCCTTGCTCCGTGTGAATTGATTACACACCGCTGTGTTTGACTTTGACAAATACGACCAGCGGGAGGAACTCTTCTCTAGCGGCAAGGTGTCTTCTCTTCTCCTCCCATCTGCTGTCTAAAACACTTGATCTTTCTGTCTTGGCCCATCAGTCAGGCCTCTTCCTTTTCCCTCCGTGTTGTAATGTAGCTCACGGTAGCCATGCGTGAAAAGCCTGTCTCTTGATGTGAAGCTCTTTGAGAGGTCCGCTACAGTTCTCTGTGCTGTCATGCGTCTGGTTTACAAAGATCCCTATCTCCAGATGGATGAAACTGACTTCTAGGAATTCAAGCTTTGTCACATACAACATGGTTGCACATCTGTAAATTCCCAAATCTAGCTGCTGTGTAAAGTCAATAATAAATGTTACACGCTTGATCTGTGAAAATAACCAGTCCAAACCCTGCCATCTCCAAGAGATCATAATTATCCTGACCTCTGGATGGTAACAGAGGCGTTTCTCTCCCCTGTGGAGCAGAACCAATCCAAATGTGTGTGTGGCAGTTTGTGCTTGCCTGCAAGTGTGTTCAGCACTTGTCGTACGATACACTCTTAAAAATAAAGGGAGCTAGTGAAATAAGTTTAAGTGTGTGTAATAGGACCGGAAATGACACTATGTCTATCTATATCTAGTCTAAACCAAAGTGGGCGTGGCCTAAATCTGAAAGGGATTTAAAAAAAAAAAAAAAAAGAAATATGTCAGCATTACCAGCATGGTATGTGAAGATTGGCTCGGACAGATCCTCAACCTCAGCAACATCACTCCGGTTCGTAAATCGGCTCAATTAGTGATGTAAACGAGATCATTTTTTTTAAACCTGCTTAAGCGGGTGTTATTTTTGTTTGCATTTGCCAGTGATATTTAAATGATTCGTTTTCCCAAAACAGAAACAACCTAGTAGCCTAATTTAAACCACTGCAATCCTGACCAGGCAGTTACGGTACTTCATGAATGAATGAACGCTGTATGCTTATGTTAATGAGCTTGTTATTTCTTTGTCCCATGAGCTCACAACCAAACGAAAGTAAAAGGCTTCCTCTTGCTTGATTTTTTTTTTTGTTGCGTCCCACAGGATCCCAGTCCCAGTGTACATCTCAACCAGATGCTCTGTGTACCTTTCTGGGAAGCTTTCTAAAGAAAAAAAAACGAGTAGTGCTCCCCTTATTCATAGCTGTATTTATATTTGTTTACAACACATTATCTCTATATTCTGAATAATAATGCATTCATATTCGGTTATGTCCCTAGTGTGTAGTCAAAAAATACTGTTGTTGAGTTTTCAGTAAAGTTGTGTTTAAATGTTTTCGTAGGCCAAACCAAGCAAAAAATTTCTTCCAGATTTACAAAAGTTTGCACGTCACAGCTCACAGCCCAAAAAACTCCATATAAGGTAAAGCTCACAGTGAGCTGAAAGTGTGACGTTCTCAGAGTGGAAGGTATTTTGACGCACATCTACACCACCAACAAAATATTACTTAGCAGCATGACAGCACTTAATCTTGAAGGCTAAAATCTGTAACATAAATGTGAATTGGGTGTGAATTAAGTGACGTGAAAAGAAAATGGTTTGACATAAAAATGGAAAAAAAGATTTTAAAAAAGGGTGATGTACACTGTACCCAGGTAATCATGGACATCACACATGGAAACTGCTTTGCTTATTTGTTTCAAGTGTCTCGGGAACTGTTGGCCAGAATTCTCTCACGATATGAACAAAGTTCTTGTGTAAATGCTCCTACGAATGATTAGCGAATAAATTCGTTTGCACCCAGTTTGATTATCAGCTAGCTAGTCTATACTATTAGACATATGTCATAAACTTGTGGAATATATCTGATAGCAGAATATGTAATCTGATGTGCGGCACGTTTTAATATCCAAAAAAAAAAAAAAAAGCCAGTACAATATTGATTTGATAGACCAAAGACTATGCATTATATGTTTCAATAAACAATCTGAAATGACATGACATCATCTTCTCATTTCTTTTTAAACAGTAACTCTAATTACGTTAGCGCTCATGGCTATTGTTAAATTCACGCTAAATCCGACTAACTCACGTTTCAGTCATTAAAGCCTTTATGAACTGTGTGTGTGAGATCAGCTTCTCGTGTCCCGTCCACCCAAACCCCAGCATGATGAAGAAGGCACTTGTCTGTACTTTAATGAAGAAGGTCTTGTTTGCTCGCTCCAGCTCTCCTGAATGCACTGAAGCATTTGACAATGTTACAGCAATAAGCGGCAGTTTGAAATGATATAATGAGGGACTTCATAAACACGGCAGGAAGTGTGTACAGCTATTTAACCTTTTCTCAGAGCTAAGGCAGGATGTGCTAGCAATTAGCTGTGAGTGTAATACAGGGGGCAAATCTAAACTGTTTAAAAAAAAAAAGAGTGACATTTGTACTTTTAAATATATGATGGATCTACTTTGACCAATTAGAAAAATATTTCTGCAGATAATAATTTCAGGCTATTAGCATAAAGAAATCATATTTAAGGCAAATCTGAATAAATCCTATTATGGTGATGTTTAAACATTGGTTAAATCCTTAACTAATTAATTTAATATTTAATTATGTCACGTCTCGTTATCTTTCTTGTCAAGTGTGGTAAAATGGACAGTTTTATTATGTAGTGTTCGAGATTACTTGCTATAATGCTAGCTGGTGTTCTAGCTTGTTTACGCTAACGTTAGTTTGTGGTTATATTTTGTGTTTCAGTCTGTTCAATATAATGCTAGTTAATAGGTTACAGGTGTTAGTCGATAGCTTGTGATTAAGTGTATATTAGTACTAGCTCATGTTATAGCTTGTTTACAGAAGTTTCATTTTGTAGGATAGCCTGTTTACTGTAACACTAGTTTGTAGGTTAGCCTGTTCACTATAATGCTAGTTAGTAAGTTTTTGATAAGGCTAGTCTATGGACTAGTCTGTGTACTCCAACACCGGTTTGTGTTTTACCTGCCTCGTTATAATGCTAATTCACAGGCTAGTATCTTTTTTATGCCAGCTCAAGAGTTAGCTTGTTTACAAAAGAGTTTGTAGGATAGCCTGTTTACTGTAATGCTAGTTCATAGGTTGGCTGTTTAAAATAGTGCTGATTCATGTGTATACATAGCATACTATAGCATTAATTCATGTATTAGCCTGTTTACTATCTCATTAATTCATGCTAGGTTAGCATGTTTACTATAGTATTAATTCATACATTAGCATGTTTACTATAGTGTTAATTCATGTGTTAGCCTGTTGTTAAGTGGAGTAGTGAAATTGGAGTGTGATCTTAGGAGTTTACGAGATGTAAAGTAAATAATTAGCGTTAATTTTTTCTTTTTGCTGTTATCACCCCATATAGATACGTATGCTTCATGATCGCTGCTTCTTCGTCATCTTCCAATGTTAGTGACCCAATTGCATTTTTTGCAGTTTCTAGTTACACCACAAGGGGGTGCCTTATGGCAACCTGATATGTAATCCTTTTCACCAAAAGATTGTAGTGTGCTGTTTTGCATATCCGTTTTAAAAATCATGGCACCCCCTGGTGGTTCGGAGGTTTTAAGTGACTTACAGAGCGACTTTTACATACTTTTACAGAAAGAGGCAATTTGACTGACATGGCTGACAAGAAGAAATTGGATTTAAGACAGCTTAGAAAAAATCTCGACTGGGTGCTTAATAGGGAAGTGTTGGTGTTTTAGATGCTCAGATGGTCAGCTAAAGAAAGCAAGCAAAGGGAATGTTAACTCACAGCTCGAGCTTTTATCCCCACTACACTTGGACAGTAATCATGGATCACACTCTCCCTTCCTGTATCACACTAATGATCCCTTCCAATGATGCCAGTTCCTCCCTAATCCCTCTCCAATCAGCGAGCAGAAGGTTCCACACTTCCCCTGCTGTTCAGCCTGAGCGCCGCCGTCGTGCCCTACAGTGAGCCCCGAGCAGTCTCCCGAGATTACACACCAGAGCTGTGATTTTCTCCTTCACAAACACTCTGTCTTTTGTCTCACCATCTGTCCCTCTCTTCTCTCTCCTCTCTCTCTTCTCTCACTTCTCTCTTTCTTCACTCAGTCTCTTTCCTCTCTGTCTTCTCTCACTGTCTTCTGTCTCTCCTCTCTCGCTCTCTTCATTTGTTTCTCTCACTATTTTGTCACTCTCTCTTCCCTCTCTCTCCATTCTCTCTTCCCTCTCTCTCT
>CM040990.1:2188395-2217446 GCA_022985145.1 Pangasius djambal | reverse complement strand
TGCAAAACACCATTTTCAGCTCCATGAAACCCCAGTGCTAAATTGCCAGAGCTGGAAGTGCTCCTAATGAACTAGTGAGAATCGCTAGGCAGAGATTAGATGTCTTTAGGGCGGAGGGGGAAGTCGCGCAGTCCAAACGAGAGATAAACACTGGCTAAGATCCGTACGGAGAGCTAGCAGGCTTGAAGATAACCACAGCTCTTCTTAATCTTCCAACCGTGGAAAGAGGAAGAGTCAAACTACACACAGGTTTTTATCAGCACACTAAGAGCCATTATCACGGCTTCTCAGCTGCGTGCCGTCCGTATCTGCAGGCGAGCTTTAGCTAATGCACCCAAGTCACATGACCTTTAACAAAATTAACAAAGCACTTGACAAATGTGTGCCACTCTTTTGTTGTCATGTACACAGAAAATCTCCAGTAAATACTGTATAAAGTTCAGACATCATCTTAATATTTTCACACAACATTTAATTCATTTGATTTGACCTTTACTACAATGCTAGTTCGTGTTTTAGCTGCTTATTATAATGCTAATTAGTTTTTTTACTTGTATTCTAAAATGCTAGTTTGTGCATTAGCCTGTTTATTGTACTGCTAGTTTGTGTTTTAGTCTGTTTACTGTAATGCTAGTTTGTGCATTAGCCTGTTTACTGTAATGCTAGTTTGTGTTTTAGTCTGTTTACTGTAATGCTAGTTTGTGCATTAGCCTGTTTACTGTAATGCTAGTTTGTGTTTTAGTCTGTTTACTGTAATGCTAGTTTGTGCATTAGCCTGTTTACTGTAATGCTAGTTTGTGTTTTAGTCTGTTTACTGTAATGCTAGTTTGTGTTTTAGTCTGTTTACTGTAATGCTAGTTTGTGCTTTAGCCTGTTTACTGTAATGCTAGTTTGTGTTTTAGTCTGTTTACTGTAATGCTAGTTTGTGTTTTAGTCTGTTTACTGTAATGCTAGTTTGTGCTTTAGTCTGTTTACTGTAATGCTAGTTTGTGCTTTAGCCTGTCTTTTGTGTTATTTTATATTTTAGCCTTTTTACTATATGAGGATTTTTTTTGTCATATTTTAGCTGGTTTACTGCGTTGCTAGCTTACTATAATGCTAGTTCATGTTTTAGCCTGTTAACTGTTTGTGCTTTTGGTTCAAGATTTAAGAACTTAATTTTTGCTTTAAAACTTTAAGTCTGTTTTTTTTTTTTTAGTTTGTATTTTAGCCTATTTACCATAATGTGTTTTTAATGTGATGTAATTATGTAAATATGGTTTTGCCTGTTCATTGTAATGCTAGTTTGTATTTTAGCCTGTTTACTACAATGGTAGTTCATGTTTTAGTCTGTTTAATATAAAGCTAGTTTGTGTTTTAGCCTTTTTACAGTAATGCTAGTTTGTAATTTAGCCTGTTTACTGTAACTCTACTTTATTAGCCTGTTTGCCAGAATGCTAGTAGCCTGTATGGTCAGTCTGTGTGTGTAAAATGCTGGCAAAACTTGAAAGTGGCCTTCATGCAAACTATAATGCGAGTCCACACAGGCATTTACACACAGAATAAAATGAGTGTAAAGCTCAATCCCGGTGATTTCTGTTAAAGTCAACTTTATTTTTGTTGAGTCAAGTCTGTAGTCCTCAGATTTGTATCTCGAATTTGAGTCAGTCATATCACTCCATCGTCACTCTTCCTAGATAGGATCTGCACAACCATATAAAAAAGGTTTAATCAAGCACTCTTTTCTGTTTGTCCTTCTGGTTTCAACCTTAAATCTTCTTCCTTCTGGTTTCAACCTTAAATCTTCTATGTAGAACAACAGAGGGAAAATTCCAGGTAGAAACCCGTTAGAAAGCTAAGAACCTTTAACTATTCGACAAACCACTGAGGCGTTATCCAATGGTGGTTTGGATGGTTCCTGATTAAAAAAAAAAAAAAAAAACCTTTGAGGAACTATTTATCAAGGGTCTTTAGATAGTTCTTCAAATGTCTATTGAGGAACTAAACAGGAAACCCTTAGGGAATTATCAAAAAAATACTAGAAAGAAAGTCTAGACCCGTGATGGTCCTTTCTCAAGTATATACAAAGTCTATACAAAGAAAAACTTCCTCTTAGTGTCATAGAAAAAAATGATTCCTTAAGGGTTCTTTGGGTGGTTCCCTATCCAAAGATCGTCTTTGGATAGTTCTTCAAATGTCTATTGAGGAACTAGCCAACAAACCCTGGAAGAAAACTCTGGAAGAACCAAAGAAATTCTCCATCTGTGATAGTAATTTCTCAAGTGTATAGTACAACAAACATTTGTAGTTCCAAGAAATACAAAGAAAATAAGTTTCTCTGAGTGTCTTAGAAAAAATGGCTCCTCAAGGGTTCTTTGGATTTTGTTTCCCTGGCATTTGTTTCAAATGGCTATTGAGGAACTAACCAACAAACCCTTGGGAATTAAAAAAAAAAAAAAACACGCAGAGCCAGAAGAAAGTATATACAAATATACAAGCGAATTTCTCAGGTGTATACACTTCAGCAAATCCTTGAGGTACTATAAGCAAGGAAGCCTTAAAGGTTCTGTGTATATCTGTGTTTATCAGAAAAGGTACCAAGTAGAACCTCTTTCGAAAGCCAAGAACCCTCAACTATCCAAAAAAGAACCCTTTCGTCTAATGTCTGAGCCACACTACAGGATTTATACAATCCTAACTCATGTTAAAAATGGCAGGGAACAGATATAATGATAGATTTCACTGTTTGTTTGTTTTTTACCCTTCAGTTGGCCAGGGTGTATTGTGTTCCTGGAATAGGCTCTGGATCAAAAAAAAAAAAAAAACATTTCATATTTATTACATAAATTAACTCAAGCTCAATAAGATCCATGAAGAAAAGTCCTTTTGTACAGATCTATTTTCGTTACCATGTAAATTGGTTCATTCTGACCCGAACGGAACGTGGAGGTTATAGAATAAGGATTATCATAGCATTAGGAATAGCATAAGCACTTAGTGAGTCTTACATCTTAATAACAACCCGCTCCAATCACCTCATTACAGCTCTGACAGAAATGAGGATGAGTGTGGATAAAGAGATGAGGATATGAGACTCTGGGGGAGTTTTGCTGTAACTCTAACACAAATTAGACACTGTAGACCGATAATGTGATGTTATTATCAGCTCCTGCATATCTTTGCTAGCTTTGCTACCCTGACGTAAATCAGTGCAGCTGTTCTACCGGCTGCTGCTCATGCTGACGTGTGTGAAAATGAAATTTTATACTTGTAAATGAGCCTCGAAATCAACTCAAACTATAATCCTTTCCACGCCCCCCCCCCCCCCCCCCCCCCCCCCCCCCCCCCCCTCCCACCACCACCACAAGAAAAAGTTTCAAATGGTGCCATGACCCGGGAAGACAGAAAGCATACAAATGATCCCTGATATCTCTAGCTGTAATTACAGACTAAAACTCGGTGCCCGGTGACGCGACAGGAAATCTTTTCCTCACTCTCCAGGTTTGTTTGCTTTATTTATTCAACAGAAATCAACTCTGCTTGAGTGAAATTGCAGATGAGGCGTGCGGATAAGAGGTTCATCGCTGAGCAGTAATAAAGTATAAAACGAGCTGAAGAAAATTAAACTGCACTAAACGTGATGTTTCTCTGTAGATAAGCATCTCAGACTGCTGATATTCACCACCTGCAAATGGCTTCTAATCCGTTGTACACACCCTGATGTTTGTTTTCTATTCCATCATATTTCGCAAAAGAACCGTTGTCCAGAACCGTGGGGTTTTATTGGCTGAAAACTGCATAGTAGTATAGTAATGTGTGCTAATTAAATTATCATGTCATGAGTCATTACCGATTAACACCGTGTTAGAAGAGTCATTGTACAGGATTAGAAGTAAAGCAGGACAGTCAATACAACGTAAATAGTGACGCATAATGCAATATATTACTTCTTATATTTCCTTATATTTCCTTCTTTTTCATTCTCATTCTGGTAAGCGCTCTAGAAAAGTACTGATCTGGAAAAGTCTTGGAGAATTACGGAATTTTAGAATATATATTTTTTTTTAATAAGTATGACCCTACTATTGACTTAACTCATTTAGTGCATAGTCTTTAGACATTCCTTGATGTTCTGTGCCTACTGATACACATCACATATAATTTACAGGTTTTCCCCTTTTTGTGGAGTCAATGATGTCAAAAGATTACGTCTGGGATGTTAAAAAGCAGCCTGCGCTGAAAAACAGGTCAGTCAATATGCGATTCAGTCAGATTTAAGAGAACATATCATGTATGGTTCACATAAAAATATTAAGTTTCTTACCAAAAGGCTATTTCATTGCCTATACGTGACTTAATTTAAATTGGTAATTACTAGACTGAATTATGTAGCGTGAGCGTGATCGGTTCGTTTAGTATTAACACGGTGCTGCAGAATGCCAGCGATCTGCGTTCGATCCTCCGTTCAGATGAAAGCGTGGAGGTCGATTTTATTCAGGGCTTTGAAAATACACGATTAAATCATGTATTTGGATGTACGAAAACAAATTCTCTCCGTGCGACTCAGTTCAATCGCGTGGAAGCGGTGGACATATTTGAATGAAGTAAATTCCATGAGCTTTTGTTTAAAATAGTGGAATAGGAATGTGGAATAGGCTTTGGACCATTGGTGATGGCATCAGGAATCGGCAATAGATCCCAATTATCACGGAAGTCTGATGATTTATGTAAATGTCTGTCAAGGTCAAGGTCAATTTATTTATATAGCACATTTAAAACATGAGCATTGACCAAATTGCTGCACATGAGGCATAACAAGAAATAGAACACATTAAAATTGCAACATGAAATATAATTAAAAATGAAAATATATATATTTAAAAAAATTTCTATAAGAAGACAAAGCAGATATAACTAAGACCAGAAAATAGGCAGCTAGACAGTGGCAGAAAATAGGGCAGATTATAGATAAGCTTGAGAGAAGAATACGTTTTAAAGAACGATTTAAATGAGTTTATTGTAGAGGAGGATCTGATAGAGAAGGGCAAGCTATTCCAAAGCTTCGGTGCCATCACAGAAAAGGCCCTATCGCCTTTTGGTTTTTAATCGTGACTGGGGAATGGTTAGTAACAACTGAGAAGAGGATCGGAGAGTTCGCTGGGAAGGGTGAAGGCAGAGGAGATCTGAAATATGTATGGGGCGAGTCCATGCAAGGCTTTAAAAACAAAGAATAAAATCTTAAATTCGATTCTGCATTTCACCGGTAATCAGTGGAGTGAGGCTAAGACGGGTGATATGCTCTCTCTCTTTCTGGTTCCTGGCTAATTCCTGCATACGGGGCATTGCACTAATCACTCCTTGATGAAATAAAAGTGTGGGTAGCAGTCTCAAGGTCTGCTGAGTGAATGTGAGAGAAGCTTTTAGCTTACGAACTCCCTTAAGCTGGAATAAACTAGCTCTGACAACTGAATCTAAAAATAAATGATGTCGTATTTCATAATTAGGTGTTTCCTTTTCATCTGTGTCCTGTATGAACCTTAATAACCTGCTGTCTGACTGCAGAGCAGAGCAACACAACATCTGTCTCTGACGTATCTTAGCTTCGCTTGTCCGTGCAGCTGAAAGTCATGAACATCTTCGCTCGCTAAACCTGAACGGAGGTTTAAAGAAAGAAAGTGAAACAGTGTGTTGTTTATCAGGGCGACTTCGTTATGCAAGAATTCGATAAGTGTCTCTGCCGCTGTACAGCGCAGAGCACATGCACGTGCAGGTTATATAATTTATTTCAATTCTATAGTGAGATTAGTTACAGCTAGTAACTTTTGTTTATTTACAGTTTTGCAGCCTTCCTAATTTTGTTAATGTGTAATTAATTTTAAAAAAAAAAAATGCTAATGCTAGTGACTAGAAGCTACAGCTGACTCATAACCAGCTTCCTGCTTTTTTTTGCGCTGCAATGACGTAACTTGTACACACACACACACATATGTTGTGTATGTCTGGCCACACCCCCTTCTTTTTCACCCTCAGAGCCATAGGTTTTTCCTATGGTCGGAGGTCAGAAATTCCCAGTTGCAAGCTTTAGTCGTTATTGGAGCATTTCCAAGATGGCTGCCAAGTGGATAGACTTTACTAGAAGGACGTTGCTGGTAATTCAGTGTATATCGTGGATCGCATGTAAAATATAGTCTGATTTATTAACTCCTACACCACCAACATGATGTAGAGGAAGCTACAAATTAGGGAATTAATTCTCCATGTAATATACACTGAAAAATAAACAGAAAACTGAAATGCAGCCCACCAGTCTCCTAACTTGTAACTTTAAAAATATGTAATGTTATGAGTATCTGATAAACAAGCCTCCATTTACATGAAGCGAAAGTTCCGAGAGGGAGACCGGTCACCTTGAAGAAGTTGTAGAAGCATTAAGAGATTAGGCGCGGCGGCTCCTCCTGTGATTGGTCCTCGATGCTTGCTGTGTCACGGCAGGTACAGGTGCTGATTGGCTGCAGGATCTTGTCAATGTCTGATCCAAACAGAAGCGGTCAAAGGTCACGTCTGTACCTTTACATCTCGCCCTGAGAGATGAAGGTCACTCGGTGGTGGCTGATGGGAACGCAGCGTTAAGCGCACTAAGAGTGGACGTGAACATGATGGGTCATGTGGAGAAAGAAGGAGAAGGAACCGAGTGGAGGTGGAGGTGAGAGAAGGACGAATGGAGGTTGGATGACTCGCGCAGTACGGAGGAAGGAGGTGACGCGAGTCTCACGGCTGGAATTGGTTTGGATGGACATAACATCTAGGAGAAGTTTGGGATTAAAAAGTGTTTTTAAAAAAAAAAAAAAAAAACACTCTCTCTCCTGTGGTGTCTTTTTTAGAATTTATAGCAATATAATGATTATTTTAAAACTTCCAACATCATCTCTTCCTCTCAATCATGATCAATATAAACAATCATCTAAAGGGAAAAAAAATCAAACTGCCTGTAGAACTAGGACATCCAGCAAAAGTTCACTTCTTCACTTAAAGTAAGCTTTGTGCCAAATGCCTTGATTTCACTTCTGAGGAAAAAATAATACGCTCTTTGATTAAGCGCACAATTAGAAGTGCTTCACGTATTTGCATATATTTCATCTCGCAGAAATATTAAATTCAGCCTTTTTAGGTTGAAGTCAATTATAAAAATTGGCACAGTTCAGGACGACCCAGTAATGCTGGTTTGAACAGGATTGTGGGAATTGGAAAGCTAATGCAGGACACTTTATAGGTTTGAAAAGTTTTAAAAGGTTTTTGAATAAACTGAACAGGATTTCATACTCCTTTCTTTCATCTCCTATATCATGCAGTATAACGTTTTAATAATTAGAAGCTGAAAGTTTTATAATGTGACTGTAATGTAGGTAGCTCACTGGGTGAGGACCAGCACCAGGGACCAGAAGGTTGTAGGTTCAACTCTCAGTACTGACTGGTTTAAAGACCTTCTCTGATCAATGATGAGTAAATTACAGGACAGATCTAGAAATCAAAATTCAGACTAATGTAATATCTGAGAGCTTTTATTGTAATGATTTATATTACACCACGCATTATATTCTATTGTTGTCACTATTAGTTGTAGAGGCGGCAGATGCAAGTGCAGATTATTTGTTATGTGAAGTATAAACCAACAACCAAAAACTGTGAAAACAAGAACCATAAACCTGAACTGTGGAAACAAGGCAAAAACCTGCAGACTACAAGCGAGACTGTGGCACACACACACACACAACAACAGCACACACACACACAACAACAGCACACAGCAACACACGAACACTACAACAAAACACTTGAACATGAGATGCTGAAAAACTGGAACTTAAACAATGCTGTTACTCAAGGTGAAACAGGAAACAGATGAGTGATTAGTGACATGTGACGTGCTGGGGCTGATGGGTAATGTAGTTCTGAGCCCATTGGCGTTGCCATGACATATTACTATAATTATAATCACAATTGTTTTCATCTAGCCTTTTCCTCATAATTAATCATTTTAATCATTATTTATAAGGTTCACCCCATGCATCGGACACATTATTTATTAATATTAATTATTGATTATTATTTGATTATTAATATTAGTACATTAAGTATAACAATGTGAATTACTTAAGCACTTAATAATAATAATAATAATAATTATTATTATTATTATTATTATTATAATAATTAATAATAATATTATATGACGTCATCAGGTACGTTAAGATGGTTGCTATAACAACAGAAACACTGCTTTCTCTCATTTTAACATCTTTTAGAAACAGTTCTGCTAAAACTAGATCGAATATTGGGCTGCATTAATCACGCTGCATGTAAACGAATGAAGAGAAATCGTTCGCTGGAGCGTTTACACAAGACACAAGTCTGCGTAAATGAACATATAAGATGTAAACCCCGATTGCTCGGCTTCGGATCATATGACTGGCGATGGGTTACAGCGATTTTAAAATAGGGATTATACTGTCACGTTTAAATCGCTCATTTAGTTCAATTACACACGAATTTAATAAATATTTTGTAAAGCTCCGTCATTTAACAGTAATGACTTAAAAAGAATGAGATTCCAAAAATGAAGACAAATAAGATTAGCTAGCTAATCAGGACAAAAGTAATGGAGGAGGAGGAGTCTGTGTGTGTCTATGGTAGCCAACACGCTGCAATGGCTGAGCTGCATTATTGGATGATATAGTGCACGCTGCGCTCAGGAGGCGCTTTTTCACCGTTTAGTCGCCATTTTGACCTTTGCAACTTTCTGTGAACTTTGTGGGCGTGGCTAAATGTAAACCGGCAGCTTGGCAATTTATTGGTTGAATGCTGTTTATGAACACGCGCAGCTGGGTACAAAGAAAATCAGCGAAACCTTCGTAAATCTGACGGGATCGTGTAGTTCAGTTTGACCATGAAAACATTTACACACAGCTTTTACTTGAGAAAGACTGATAAATATACGATATACTGGTGTCATAGGTCACTTGTCTGAGATTTTGGACACTGGACACTGGAGTCAGTTGGGATAAAAAGAAACCTATGAGCTCATCCTTTTTAAAGGTCTTAAACATCGGAGGTGTTCACCTCCAGCTCTGTAACAGCGTTTGGATGAGAAATAAAAGCGATTGTGTCTGGAAATGGGGAAAATAAAATGAAAATTGTACCCAATGCGAAGGACAGATGGCTTTGACATTTAAGGAAAGGGAGGCGTGATGTTGTCGTAGCTTCACAGGAGCCTTTCAGTCCGACCTTAACAACATGCTCAATAGAACAGAGAGAAGATAAAAGTGTTGACTTAACGCCACCAATTATCCGTGTGTGTTCAGCACAGTGGGAAACCTACAGCTGTAACATACAAATCTCAGCATGTGTTTGTTTCTTCCTGACCTTTTATTGGACTTTTATTGGTGTTGTGTTTGGATCGTGTTCAGTTCCATTTGATCTGGTCTGAATGACTCATCGCATTGGCTTCGTCCCCGAGTTCACACTGTACAAATGAGCAAAAGCAGGAGCGATGGAGGGGGCAGATAAATTCATCCTGGGGATTGTGTGTGTGTGTGTGTGTGTGTGTGTGTGTGAGAGAGAGAGAGACGATGTTTCCGTTATCATCAATTACACACACATTTATATGGAGCATCAATAACCAGATCGTATTAGAGCAAGCGCATTAATATAAACCTGAGATTTGTAGCTGCACTACTGCCAGAGCTGCACTTATAGAAAAAGCATCAACACCTTCTGACCAATCAGAAATGAGTATGGCCAGAACATGTCCTGCGCAAGTTTGTGGCATTACTGGCGTGACATTGTAACCGCCTTTAGAGACTGTTTTATTTAACAGAATGATTCATAGCTGCTCTAGAAACCATAAGGGCTTACTCTCAGACACACACAGAGACACACACACAGAGACACACACACAGAGACACACACACACGTCATCTCGATCACTGCAGTCATTTAGAAAACTAATTAATCTTTTCCCACACACACCACGTGAAGCTAACAGCAGTGCTGAGAGAGAGAGAAAAAGAGAGGTAGCAGAAATACAGAAGAAGATACATGGACAGATACTGAGAGAGAGAAAGAGAGAGAGACAAATACATAGACAGATACATAGAGAGAGAGAGAGAGAGAGAGAGAGAGAGATACAGAGAGAAAGAGAGGAGGGGCAGTGAGAGAATGCTGCTTTAAGGCTTGTTTTGCATAATTAAAAACATCCTTCATTAATCATTTGCACTGGACTCTCTCTCTCTCTCTCTCTCTCTTTCTCTCTCCCTCTTCTTCTTTCTTTCTCTCTCTCTCCCCCAAGTTAGATTTATATTTATCTCTCAGGCCATATCTATGCGTCTGTATTTAAAAAAACATAAGCAGCTGTGTGTGTGTGTGTGTGTGTGTGTGTGTGTGTGTGTGTGTGTGTGTGTGTGTGCATGCTAATGGGCGAGTATGCACTCTTCGTTTTCACTTGGTAATGTAATTCTTTACATGCTTTCTGTTCATCATTGCAGTTATGTTCCACAGCTAGAGTTTAATCTCAGTCAGGTAATTGTGTAGTTCGTAAGGTGATATTTATTTAACACTTACGGAAGGAGTCTCCGGTGTCAGAGCTTTTAACAGTCCGTCAACTTCAGGACAGAGGAGGTTACGCTTTCGGTTCCTCAGTAACACGAAAAGCTGCTTTATAATTGTCTTATTAATTCCTAGAAAGAAAAAAAGAGATGCTGGTGAAGGAACGACTGTCTATAGCTGCTATAGCGTAAGTGAGAACAGGAACTTACTTGTTTCACAGACATTCCAAATTTAAATGGATAAAAAATAAAATTATGTCTTAAATTCACATGACATGGGCATGTTGTTATTGGAAAAACAGCAACTCCGCTTCATCACACCGCTCTGTCGTTGATTATTTTAATATGACATCATACCCTGGAGTGTATTTCCTTTACATAAATAACAAAATGGAATGGAATATTAAATACAAAACCATGATCTAATCTTAAACTATTTATTCATTTATTACCAAATGTGTTGTACATAAATTAATTACTATATAAAATGTTATTTAAATGAATGGAAGTGTAAGAAAAACACAAATAAACCAATACATTATATTAGAAGTATGTAAATAAGGATGTATGTTGACTCAAAATATTGGCACTCCTTAAGATAATGGGCAAAAATTTTAACATAGCACATAACAGCACACACAAATGAAGAAATCATTTGCCTTTTTTTAACAAATAACTTTTTTTTTAAATAATAATTACATTCGCTCTCTTAAAAAAAAAAAAAAAAAAAAAAAAAGACCAACACCCCAGCAGTAGCAGTAAAATAATTACTAAGAGCACTCAGGCCTGTAAGTGAAAAGACCCAAAGACTGAAAAAGTTTAAAACTCTCCAGGAAGAGAATAATATACATTTAATATTAAATATGTCTTATTACTGTCGATAAACCTCATCAAAGGAGTTAAACAAATGAATCCGAATTATTTCTCCCACTTAATAAATCCCAAGCTGGGTGTTTTTTTTTTTTATTCACAGAAGCGCTCCTGAGAGCTTTCTGTTTATGAAACGCAAACCTTTGCTCGGTTTATTCTCATTATTCATGAATAAATTATGTAAAACTGAGACAAATCCATTTATTAGCTGTTTGACAAATCCTCAGATGAAATAGAAAAATTCACACGCAACAAATGCTGTGAATTGGCTTCACGCCATGTGAACTAAAAAAGTAAGGGAGCTAATACACAGAAAAACTTCTGCACAGGAATTCGATCGAAACCCAAATCGAACCCAATCGACCCTGAGTGTTCAGTACCAACACCACCTTATTTCACCGCTTATTAAAAATTAATGCAGCGTTTTCCTCAGCTGACCCTCAAGTCCATTATTTAAAGGAACAGCTCAGGCAAAAGTGAAGCACCATGTCCGCTTACTCCAAATGTAGTCCATCCATCAGCTAAGACATGCTTCTTTAGTTTGCCACTGGAGCTACGAGGCTAATTGAAGTATATATCTACCAGTTTAGCACCGAGTAACCTGCACACGCTCGCTTCAAAGGACTCCAGAACACTATTTATTGGGAATAAAACGGGATCAGAAGTTGAGGTAGACTCCAAAAGTCCCCTCCGATATTATTGGAACAGCAAGGCCAATTCTTTTGTTTTTGTTTTACACTGAAGACATTTGGGTTCGAGATCAAAACATGAACACATTTTGATGGACAGATCAAAATTTCAGCTTTCAGTCCTTGATATTTACAACTAGATGTGTTAAACGACTTAGAACATTGCACCTTTCGTTTGAACCCACCCATTTTTCACCCAAGTGATCTAAAATATTGGAACATGTGACTGACGGGTGTTTCTTGTTGCCCAGGTGTGACCTGTTAGATCGACTGTTTAAACAATTAATAGCTCTGAATGTCTACTCTTAGTCTGAGCCCTGGATTTCACCTGTGAAGACTGCATCTGTTGTTAAAAATGATAAACCAACACGATGACCAGAGAGCTGTCTAGGAAAGATGGAAAATCAATCAGGGACATTGCACAAGCATTGGGCATAACCAATACAACACTGTAGAGTGTCCTGAAAAAGCAAGCAACCACTGGTGTCCTAACAAGCAGACCTCGAGCCGATCGGCCTAGGAAAACAAACGGCAGTTGATGACAGAAACATTGTGAGAGCTGTGAAGAAAAACCCAAAAAAATAACAGTCGGTGACATCACCGGGTTAAAAGTACGACATGCCAGTTGTTAATAAATTAAAAATCGCTGTGGAATAAGAGGAATAAAACACTTCATGGCACGCTGTTATGGGAAAACGGTCAACTTCAGGGTGGTAACAATGACTCCGTTTCATCACGCCACACTGTCGTCGATTCTCTTTCTATAAGAGGATGACACGGAGGATTTTATTCTTTCCTGAAAACTCCAGCACAGTGACAAATCCAGAATGAGCTGCTCACTTGCTGCTTTATGCTTCTTCCCATAAAATCCTAAAAGTTCACCTGTCCTCTCTCATCACCTGTATTAAGCAGGAGAATAAATCCTCTCCTGGAAAAGCTCGGCTGTTCATTAGCATTCAGACGAGCCTTCTTATTGGTCAGCTCTTAATGATTTGTAATTAGAGTCTCTTTCCAGCAGTCAAATCCAACATTTCCTAATTAGCTGACTCATAGTTTTTTGCATAATGGCGAACAACTGCACTCATAGATATTAATGAGATATGGAGTTTTAATTCCATAATCCTCTTACACACTGTCATTATATAATATTTATAAATGATCTCGCTTAATCTTTCACTAAACCGCAGCGTGCGCTGCATGCTAAACTCCCGGAAGAAAAGAAACATGCGACCCAAAGGCAAAGACAGTGTTAGTGTTTGCCTATATTTCTCACAGCGGTAGGGACTTATTTTCGGATTTTCATTTTTCATAAGAACGCTGAATAATAACGCCGTTCATTAAGCCGTCCTCTGGTAGAAAATTGTCAGAATGGAATGGAGGAAAAAAGCTTTGGCTTGGGTTCAAGTCATTAAATCCAGCAACGCTTTATGGCCTGGAGTTTTTTATTAGCTGCCAATACGTACCGGAGATTACGGTGAGGAATATTCCTCTAATAACTTCCTGCTATTTATGGCAAGTTCTTTACGAGGGACGTTTTTCGCCATTCGGCAGCTGCACATCACGGTAAAGGTTCTGACATAGCACCAAGGGTAAAATACATGAGGAATAACACACTTCGGGTTGTGCTGTTGTGGGAAAATAATCAATGGCAGGGTGGTGTGATGAAGCGGAATTACTGTTACCAAGTTACATCTTTCTTCACGTTTTTGTTCCTCTTGTATCACACCAATTTCCCGACAATCAGAATGAAAATTTATGAAAGAACAAGAAGTTGTACTTTTTATCCATTTATCCATCTCTTAACGTTAATAAGACAAAAAAAAAAAAAAAAACACAGAGAAACTGAAAAACGTAAACCGTTCTGTCCTGAAGCAGTTACAGCTTTACCTCTGACTGTGACAAAGCACTGACACTGGAGACTCCTTCCATAATTGCTACATAAACATCTCATTACAGAAGAATTCCATGGGGGTCGATCATATTTTATCTTGATTAATGCGATGACATTCATGAAAACGGATTTGCGTTGTCGACTCTCGATGCCTCCTGCTTATCAACACACAATCAAGCCTAGTTATTAAGTGGAGAAAATCAGAATCAGTCGCCAGAAACAAAACCCCGCCTTGCGTTCCAAGTGGTACAGCCCAAGCCTGCTTTGCCTTAAAGTGACTGCTCTTTTTCACTTTCAAAAAAACCGGCACTAAATGATATATTTTATGTTGATTGTACCTTAAAGGCCATTGTTGTACTGATTAATTAGGCTTTAGAATAAATGAAAGGTAATCTATTTACATGTAGCGGTAAAAGACACAAATTAAAGGTACGATAGACGACGTACTATTAAAGGTAGTTTAATTTAGCCCTTTGTTTTAAAGTACAGACTTAAGTAGGTGAAGATGTAGAAATCAGTGTTCATTTAGATTTTGTTTTAATTTTAGTCCTTTGATGGAAGTATATGAGCGTTTAGTAATATTTTAGTTATTTAGTTATGGTCTTGATTTCGCTGATGAAAAACTACAGGAATTTTAGTTATATCTAAACCATTTCAGTCCATTTAAAAAAAATAAAGGTTTTCTTCTTTTTTTTTCCTCAAATTTCCCCAAAATGTTAAACTTCACCCTACGTTGGCCTTAGAAGTCGCTCATGTCACTTGTAGTTTGTCAACTGTGGGTGTGGCCTATCCAGGATTTTTGTGTTCTGCTGAGAAATGGTAGTCGCTAGATACTGTATATCTTCTAGAGCTAACTAGTTAATCAAAAATTAAACCACATGCTAATCAGCGCGAAAACTGGTTGCTTGATGTACTCGGTTCTTTGCTAACTGTACTAGCATACAACTAGTTGAACGTTTGAACTAAAGAAATGTCGGACCGCACGCGCTATAAGATTGGTCTGAGGAATCATGTGAGCCAATCGTTTTGGACTTGTCGCTTTACCGTGTCGTATCTAAAATGCATGAAGTTGAGAAAATCTCCGTTTAAATTTCGCTTGTTGCGCCGTCACGGTGTTGCGATCACTATGATGTCGCTAAAATCTCTGTGTTGCACACATACTTAGAAATTGAACGGTCACCTGTAGCAATGACACTTGCTAATGTGAGCTAGCAGCTGCATGCACATGTATATACAGTATAGCTAAAATAAAGTATATCGGATACAGTATATGTTTAGTTTGTACACCCGTCTTACAGATGTATTGATTTCTCCACGTCACAGCTGGACAGTTAGCCAATAAAAGCACATTTCAGCTCCAGTCTGATCCGGTTGGAACGGTAACTGCTTCAGGAGGTTATTACAGGACGTCCTACACGCTGTGCACTTCACCCCGCTGTGAGTCTGGACTCGGACAGCGGCGGTGTGTTTGTAGATTAAATCCTGAAATCCTCTGTTTTGTGATGGATGAACAACAGCTGGACTTTACTGCGTAATCCATCTGCTACCGCTCGGAACGGAGTAATCTCCTGGACGTGTTCAATACGTCACACACTTTACAGAGTGTGCAGGGAGTAACAGCGAAGTGCACTTCACTCACTTCGCTCAGGAAGCTGAAGGGCGACGAATACTGCAGCAGCTCACAAAGTAAAGTGCACTGAGCAACAAAAGTCTCTCATCAGTTCCACAAGCAACGTGTCTGTCTGTCTGTCTGTCCCTTTATCTATCTACTTCTCACTCCGTCTCTCTATCAACCGATTATTCTGTGTCTGTCTATTGATCTGTTTATCTATCGATCTACCTGTCTATCTGTTTTTCTGTCTCTTTATCTATCCACCTGTCTTTCTGCCTCTATCTGGATATCAGCGCATGTGTCTGTTTGTCAGCATATCTACCTGTTTGGCTATTGCCTATTGTCTGTCTGTCTGTCTGTCTGTCTGCGTCGGTCTGTCTATCAGCATGTCTGCTTGTCGCTATGCCTCTCTCTTTGGTTTTGACTGATTGCATGCATGTCCATCTGTCTGTATGTCTATCTATCACCATGTCTGTCTGTCTGTCTATTTATCAGCATGCCTGTCTGTATATGTCTGTGTATCAGCAAGTCTGTCTGTCGCCGCCATGCCTTTCTGTCTGTCTGTTTGTCTGTCTGTCTGACACCATGCCTCTCTGTCTGTATGTCAGCATTTCTGACTCTCTGTATGATTATCTGTCTGTCTATCCATCTGTCTATCCACAGTTCAGTCTGTCAGCATGCCTCTCCCTCTGCCTGTCTGTGTGCATGCCTGTTTGTCTGTTGGCATACCTGTCTGTCTGTGTGCCTGTCTGTCTGCTGACATATCTGTCTGTCTGTGTGCATGCCTGTTTGTCTGTCTGTGGCATGTTTGGTCACTGGTATGCCTGTCTGTCTGTCTGTTAAAGCTTTATCCTAGATACTGTCTGTCTTTCTATATATCTGTCTGTCTGTGTGCATGTCTGTCTGTCTGTCTGTGGCAGGTCTGGCTATTGGTATATCTGTCTGTCTGTCTGTCTGAGTTAAAGCTTTGTCCTAGATACTTTCTGTCTTTCAATATATCTGTCTGTCTTTCTGTCTGTTTGTCTTTCTTCCTGTCTGTCTGTGGCACACCTGTCTGTCTATCTGAGAAAGTTAAAGCTTTATCATAGATAGTATCTCTCTACGGATTCTGTCTATCTATCTATGGTACATCTATCTTTCTGTCTGAGAAAGTTAATGTTTTATCATAGATATATGATATCTATCTATCTATCTATCTATCTATCTATCTCTGTCTGTCTGTCTGTCTAGGAACATTAAAGCTTTATACTAGATACTGTCTGTCTGGGGGAAAACTGAATCCTTATCCTAGGTAGTGTAGATCTATCCATCTGTCTACTTCTCAATATGTCTATCTTTGCACTCTCCCCTTGCTGAAACAGATTGCAGTGATGTAATTCCCTCTTACAGTCTCTCGCCTCGTTTATCTATGATTTATTTCTCCTGAATTATTTATTAGCTTTTACAGCCTGTTTGTCCACTGAATGTTTGTTTGGTTTAAGTGAACGTAACTAGCTGTTGTGGCTAAAAGGCTCCATGTGCATTTAACAAGAGTGGCTTTAATTGCTGCCTCACCATGAAAGTAAATGAATGACCATTACGGCAGATAAAGAGCGCAGCCTGGTCCGATGTGGTTCCCGAAACCAGTACGGCATAATCGGACGTGTTTGCAGTCAATTGTGTGGCATTTCTGAGAAGATGTACAAACATTTTAATAAGCGAATATTATAAATATCACAAATACATCCTGATGCCTTCATTTCTACATAAGAGAAGTTAGCATTCAGCGAGGCGCACACTGTGTCCTGAGATTAGCGTTTTACAGCGACGCTATTAGAAAACCCTGAGGGACTGAGCCGGTTAATGATTAAGAGCGTAATAGCACAGCAAAAAGAAAATCCCCAGTGTTAAATTAAAACCTTACAGCATTCCTAGAAGTCCACAGGGTCACAAATGAGCACTGCGTGTGTTAAGTCAGCACCGGGTATTATGCTGAGTTCAATTACTATTCATTTCTATTGATTCGTTTGAGTGGAAAATGGAAAGTCACATTTGGAGCATATGACTCCAGGCTAATTAGAATTATTTATTGCTACAAGCAGAGCATTGGAAATGGTGTGAACTACACGGCTCAGTCAATATGTTCAGGGATCATTCCATTTTATACACATGCATCATAAACAATATACAGTATATTAGCTACTATAAAAAGATATATTACACAGTGCATGTGCAACACATGCACATAGTCTCATGCATATCCTGTGATACCACATGGTTCATGTGTCTTGGGCTGATTATTGAATATTCAAGATCTCTGACAACGAAACTTTGGATTAAAACTGCTGCAGATTTCCACTAGTGATGCAAATTGTGGCTTTTCTCACCAATGATTCGCCTCATTTTGGTTCCCAAATGGCTCATTGCAAGTTTTTATTCTGAAAACCAGCTAATATTGTTCATTATCATTCAAACCTATTTTGATTCTCATTCGAACCTATTATATTCTCGTAAAGGAAATAACTTTATTCCTTGCTCTGCATTCCTTATAAAGTCTATTTCAAATCAATTTAAACTGCCAATTCGATTTTAGAAAATATAACATTTTGGACAGCTCTTTAGTCAATAGATGTTGTTTTAAATATGCTTCATAAATAAAATTTAACATACGTTCATGTCCTCAATACAATACTACATTGTCATAGCAAGCAGCAGTGCAGTCGAACCTTCTTGCTATTCATACTCGAACCGAATCTGAAGATATTCACTGGATGGATTTTAATCGCGGTCGCAATGCAGGTCATTAACAATGTTCACTAACGAATGTCACAGGATCCATTTAGTTACATAATGCTAATAATAATAATAATAGTAGTAGTAGTAATAGTAGTTGTTGTTGTTTTTGTTGTTCTAAAAAAATATGCACAACATGCTAAAAATGTAGAGTGTATTATGGTTTCACAAATGTATTACGTGGCTGAGAAATGCCATTTGGAAAACTGCATTACAGTCTGGAATACTTGTTTGTGTTTGGATGGACCGCTTGTCAGTCATTTTATAGACACACCCCCAATACCTATCACTCTGCCCCTATCTCAGTCTCAAATAGCAAGTGTGCAGCACAGGCAGATAATTCTCCTGTAGGAAGAAAATCACTCTGTGCTTCAAAAAAACGTAACAAGAAACAGGGCAACACCAGAGTAAACACTCGCAGTGTTTTTCCAAGATGAAGTAATTTATTACTGGTGAAGGAATTAGCAACATTGCGCCTGTACTGGTCGGTAAATGCAATCTATGTAAAGCTTTGATGTAAACAACCTCATAAATCAATATGAGCCAAATTTCGTGTGTTTATAGAGTTATAACTTGGCCTTCAATGAGCTGAATGGTCTATCTTTTAAGTCACGATGGTAACAATGCTAACATGCTAATATCGCCACTTCAGCTCGCTTTCTTGGTAGACCTTGTACTTTTGATCAATTTGTCTTGATAGCTTGGTTTTGTAAAGCATTTTGGACACGAGACAACTATAAAAACATGAACACCGCATTAGCTAGACACTCAGAAGGGTGTATATACTTTCGCTGTGATGTCTAGGACTCTGCCTTGCTTTAGCTAACTAGCTAAAACTCTGGCTGAGTGTTTTTTTAAATCAATACAACAGAAACGAACCTCACTTGAAAGAGCTAGCACATACAGTACACTGTAATTCTACTATCATTAGCTATGTGAAGCTGAACTCACTGATTTTTTTTTTCCATGTTAAGAATCTCAGGAGCGAAGTGTCCATCCGTTACTCCCCTCAATAATGATGGTTTAAAGTGGCTTTTTAAACTCACCATTCATTAACACTTTAATCTGAAACGACTCTACAAATATCTGGCCTGATCGTCTTGTCTTCAAAGCACCCTGAGTAACGAGTAATGAGACAAAACGACGTTAATGAGGAGAGACGCGATGATCGGGGAGCGTGTTTAAAGCCGGAGTGAGGAAAAGCGGGAAGTCAACAAGCCTCTGTGACGGTACTGTAATTAATTCAATTTATTATTATTAGCGAAGACATCTTGAACTCGTGTAGTATGTAAATGTACTATATGCACGGCAAGGTTTATGCAGAAAAACAAAATCAGGTTCTCACACACTTAACACACCCTCCAAACCTTCATCCTCAGGATTAAACCACACTCTCAACCTCTCAAGGACGTCTCGTGTGTGTGTGAGAGAGATGGTCCATGCTAACCCTGAGGCTCATGAGGCTCCAGCATAAACATCTCGCAAATTAGCAGCTCAGTGTTTTCTAATTAACACTCTGTTCATACCGAATGCTCTTCCTCAGGCTCAGACGTTCTTATTTAAACTCCACAGCCTTGAAAGTGCACAACTCTCATCAAACAATTAAAAATACATATTTAACATGGCCAAAACCCTGAGCCAAGACGCCAGTCAGAGAATTAGCTCATTTTAAATTTAGATCTTCGCTTTAGTTTTGCTTTCTTGAGAGGTTGAAGATGCGGGTGATGTGATGACACGTTTTTTTTTTTTTTTTTGGCCTGATTGATGAGGATTCTCCAGTTTGATGTGATTATGCGTACAAAAAAAATCCCCATGAGAACTCAACAAATGACAAATTCCATTAGTAGGCACTTACTGTCTGTTTGCTGAGTCTGAGTCAGGGTTAAAGGTGCACTAGTTGATTTTTTTTTTTATTTCTTACTAGTACAAATAACATGGAGAAATATGTATAACATGATAAAAAAAAATAATGATGATTTAAGCCATGGCATCAGCACAAATGTTTTTTCGTGAGAAATCGCATTTGGAAAACTGCATTACGGACTGAGACCACCCCCGCTCACAGAACCAAACTGAGTGGAGGACTCAGTTCTCAGTTCAGGACACCAGAGTTCTGTTCAAATGGACTAAATGCTAAGTGTAAGCACCTGTAGTGACAGTGATATATACCTATATAATGTGCGTGTGAATGCATAAGACGGTTTTATTCGGCCAATCACTTTTCCGCGATTCATGGACACGCTTCTACTGCCCCATAATGACGGACGTTTTTTTTTTTTTTCTTGACACAAAAAGTTTAGGAAACTATTTCAATAGGCTTGCGTTAGACAATGAAGAGTGTAATCTGAGGTTTTAAAACATTTGAATTTGGATTTTAAATCCTCTTCATACACTATTACACTTACACACACACACACACACACACAAAAAGTGGCTCAGACAGACTCTGAAAATCAAAAACGTCCCAGGATCAAACGCTCAAACAAAACAGACGGCTGAATCGAGGATCGTACGACTCTCGACAGCCACATGCTAACTCTAATTAGGCCTCTGGGAACTAAGAAATGATGTGTTTGTGCGTGTGTGTGTGTGTGTGTGTGTGTGGCAGTGTTGGAGAAAGCAGGATGAGTGTGTGGCTAAGAAGAGGAAGCAAAAAGGTCTTGGTACTGTTTGAGTCCCAGTGGTTTAACTCCTGTTTGACTACAGCAGAAAAATCTGAACATATGTCTATAGGCTCGCTAACCATCCATATAAAAAGCTCCAGAGGATCGTCTCACACACCAGAAAAACGTATCCGTCTCAAATGATGTTCATACAGGAGGTTTTTATCCTGGCATTTACAGATTGCGAGACTTTTATTTGGTCCGTAACACAAGGGAGGAAAACGGCAGCGGGATGTAACTGTAAAAAGTCCAATATAATGTTTCATTAAATAATCTGGAGTTAAAGATTCAGCATTCAGCATCACAGACAAGTCTATCTTTCTAGGTTTTAGGAAAAACAGCTAGTTGCTAAGCAAGCGTATGCTAGCAAAAGGATTATGCGAGGAGGCATGCTGTGAATGTACAGTATATAGTGTATCTGCATTAGATACTATACAGCAGTATTTCCAAAACCAGCACCCTAAAGTCATGTGTGTTTGGAAAAGGGAAATGTGGTATTACAAGAAAAAGAAAAATATAAGGTTTCTGTTGATAGTTTCTGTGTTTGGACACATTCACTAGAGTCTAGGGTTGATTTTTTCATTAATATTTCCAAAGAAATTTGAAACATCCCAACCTTGGATCAGTGATGAAAAGCCTCAGTTGTACATCTCATAAGAACAAGGTGACTATTAGATAGAGTGTTCATGGATACAGCTCTCTGAAAATTAATTTTTAACGCTAAATTACAAGCATGCACTAAAAGCATTGGTTTTTTTCATGTTTCATTATGTATTTATCCATCTTTTCTGTCCTGAATGACAAAAGAATTATGAAAAACAATTGAAATCGGGGCAGCTACACACCACAGGATAATCTGCAAAGAGAATCGTTTAGGACCAGACTAAAACCCGGACGCTAATGACCAACACAGGTAGGTGTTTGTGTTTTTCTCTGTATTTCAGATGTCAGCATTTCATATGTCTCACAAACATGCTTAACTCTTTTTACCAGATGCCAAAAAAAAAGTTATTTCCACTGTGTTGGGGTGCCTGTGTTCAGCATTGAAGTTATTTGTGAGGTCACTATACAGCTCCCCAGTACTGGGTAATGGCTCAAATGAAAGTAGACACTCACGGCTTTAAGAATTAAGCCTACCTGGAAGGGAATCCAGGGAGTTGGATGCAAATGCAGAATTTCTTTAATAACAAAACAACTAAAAAAAATCAAGCAAAGACTGGAAAGGAACCCAAAAACTGTAACAGCTAAAACACCTAACTAGACTGAGGCTAGGCAAAGAAAACTCAACATGAAAACAAAAGGCCACTCATGGTGGTCAAAGATAACCTAATATACCAGCAAGCATATCAACTATGCCCAAACACACACAATGCACCACAACTAAGCAAGGAAAACACAGAACTTAAGTAGCAAACTAATTTGGGGAAACACAAAACAGGTGAGCACAATCAAGGAAGGAAATGGAGCAGACAACGAAAGAAGAAGTTCAAACAATGAGTGAGGGTGCCCTCTGGTGGTCTGGGGAGGACTTGTCCACAGTGGACATGACACTACTAGGTTTAAATGTTATAATTTTATTGTGGCAGCTGTAAAAAAAAATGTACCAATGTTATTGTGGAGAGGTGTGAATTGTTTGCGCAGCATGGGGTTCACACCGCTCCTGTTTCCCATCGCCCGGCTCACCAGCAGCTAAACACAGTCACGATACTCTACACACAGAAACCCAACAGTGTCCTGACTGATCTTATAACAGACTTGCGGCGATAAATTAATTCATTTGTTTATACTGATCGGAAATGTCCGATAAGTCGATTTCCATTCTTCTGGAGGAATGGAACGCCAGTGTACTGCGAAAAGGGGTTAAGCTAGCTATAAACTCCACATTCTAGCAGTCCACACTAAAAACTGTTATGATTTGACCTGTAGTATTTTTATCATAGATTTCGAGCTCAGATACAGCAAAATCCCCTGCGCTGAATTAACACCTAGCATGTTGAATAAACTCTTTCACTGTTAATTTGTGTCCAATTGGACATACTGTATATAAACACTGTAAGTGTTAATTCAATCAACACTGAGGATTTTGATGTGTAGCTTTATAAATAATTGCATATGTAAAGAAATTTGGAACATGTTTTATGAATGCAAAATGCAACTATGCAGCTCATTTTTAATCATTATTCACACCATGAGTCTCGTTTCAGTCATTTTCTTTTGTGATTTCCTGATATGATTATATAAATCATAAAGAAAACAATTGTTATTGTTGATTGAATAAGTTCGGTGTCAGTGAACAAACATCCCACAATCCCTTGACATTGTTCCAAGTGCCTACTTAGACCTGCCGATCAACAGAAACCTCTCTCTCGTGTTCCTCTTTCACCTTCTCTAAAAATTAAAACACAAATGCTGTTTCCTGGAAATTAGCCACAGTGTTTGCCATAGCGGCAAATCTAATGACTTCTCTCTGTAAACATCTGAAACCCATCCGGCTGAAATAGTGCAGGCCGAACCTGGAGAAAAAAAGGCTTGCGCATTGAAATTGAAAGGCATGAAATTAATATTTACGTCGAGAGCAGGATGTGGCGGAAATCAGAGATTTGTTCAGTAGCGCAGATGAAGGGATTTTTTTTCTGAGAAGGAACGAGAGAGAGAGAGAGACGGGGAGAGAGAGAGAGAATAGCTGGGAAATATGGAAATCTGACAGAGAATCAGGAAATGACCCGTCTGGTAAATGTGATTAAAGACAGTGCTTCAAAGAAGCACAGAAAACGAGAAACAGTAGGGACGCATAGACGAGAAGAAAAGTCTGTGTGTCATTAAACTACAATAAAAATACCAGAAAATATTAGAGGGGGGGAAAAAAACCTAACTTGGAGCCTTGAAAACTTTAGGAAACTACATTGTAATTTATTTGAGACGTCTACAAAATGACAAACTGATGCCAATGCAGATGAGCGTGAAATCCCGCAGAATAATGCATGAGTGTTTATGAAAAACTTGTCAGTTTTCATGAAAATGAACACATTCGTAATGAGTTTCATAAGTAAGTGTTATAAGCTGTGTATTACTAAGGAGTTATGTTTCATCACAGTGTTATACATGGAATAAGCATCTGTTGGTTTAGTAACCAATTGGTCATGTAATATAAGGAGTTCTGACTCGAGCTTTCTTTTTTTTTTTTTATCCCTTTCTGTATTTCCACAAATATCCCAAGTACATCAAGCTGATGTGTGATGTAGCAGAGTTACTGTTTCCACCCTGAACTTGATTCATTTCCTATAACAGCATGTCATGAAGTGTTTTATACTGTTTATTATGTCCCGATGATTACAATGTTTTTTTTTTTTTTCTCAGTCAAAGAACAGCACAAAAAAATACAGCTTTTTATGTTACTGAGAACCTACAAAGTGTAATCTGCTCTGTCCCTAAGATGTCGGAAAACTTAAGTAAAGTTACAACTTTATCTCTGACACTGGAGACTCCTTCCATAAATGCTAAGTAAACAAATCATCTCCTTACAGAAAACTTCACCATATCAATGATCACACACATTTTTAAATCTGTTTATTATTAGTGGAGTATCCGCCATACAAGTTGTTACTATATTATAGAAACAATAACTTCCGACCAATCAGAATCAAGAATTCAGCGGTGCTGTGGTATAAGAAGTGACCACTTTAGAAAGTATTAGCAGAAATTTCTAAACGCTGTAAAGAAATGTATACATGTGCATGTATATATATTACACAGGTTATAGATATACACTCTATGGTCAAAAGTATGTGAACCCCTGACCATTACACCCATATGTGGTTCTTCTCCAAACTGTTACCACAAAGTTGGAAGCACACAATTATACAGAATGTCTCTGTGTGCTGTAGCATTACAATTTCCCTTCAGTGGAACTAAGAGGCCCAAACCTGTTCCAGCATGACGATGCCCCTGTGCACAAAGCGAGCTCCGTGAAGACATGGTGTGTGAAGGTTGGAGTGGAAGAACTCGAGTGTCCTGCACAGAGCCCTGACCTCAACCCCACTGAACACCTTTGGGAAGAACTGGAACACCGACTGCACCCCAGACCTCCTCAACATCCCAACATCAGCGCCTGATCTCACTAATGCTCTTGTAGCTGAATGAACACAAATCCCCACAACCAGACTCCAAAGTCTAGTGGAAAGCTTCCCAGAAGAGTGGAGCTCATTATAACAGCAAACACAGGGGGGAATAAATCTGGAATGAAATCTTCAACAAACACATAAGTGTGATGGTCGGGGTGCACATACTTTTGACCATAGAGTGTATATCTATAATAGAGTGTTTATCTATAACCTGTGTAATATATATACATGCACATGTGTATACATGCACAGGCGTATTTACACATATAGTAATTATTGTTTAACAAAGTTGTCAGTGTGGATAGCTTTTCCCGAGGACAGCACGCCTTCGCTCAGCGCAGCGTTTAAAATGAGAGAAAATTAAGCACGTTTGGAAAACAGTCATGTTTTCCCATTTAATTGCAACAATTTCAGGCTTGAGAAAGTTTCGATCGGCCAATTTCAACAGAGGTTAACGGGTTACCGACGCGGCTCTGTTTCATTCAGGCAGGAAAAAAAAGCACAGGCTTTGATGAATCCACTCTGAATGAGGCTGTGGGTAAATTAGAGTGAAATATGGGTCAAATCGTAAGTACAAACACGCAGAAAGAGTTTTTCAGTGTATGAAAGCATCAGGAAAGTGCTGTGATATCGAGCTACTTGGGTATTAAAAAAAAGAAACGAAAAAACATGTTCACTCCTACTCATCCTACTCATCAAAACCTTTTGTAGAGTTACAAAAGAAGCGAGGATATTTTTTTGACCAAACAAACGTTCTGTGTCAGCGCAGTAAATGCTGATGATTTCCTAAATGACACGTACGTTAGCAACACAAACACTATAAATGACTGTATTTAAAAGGCATTTAAAAATGAAAGATTTGTTCATTTCCGATGATAATTACTTATGCAAACTCTTAAGATATTTCAGCTGGGTTTTTTTTTATATATATATTGAAGTAAAAAAATCCATCTTTTCACTGGAACAACAGCTATTCATGATTAAATCTGTCAGAGAAAGTAGTTTAGGTGCTCAAGAGAAACGTTGTAAAAAACGCTTGATCCGTCACGTGTGCTTTCTGGGACTTTTCCTCAGTACCTGGTTGAGAGATGAATTCTCATTAAAAGTCACTCTAACATGTCAAGGTTATGAAGATGGTGAATTAAAAGTGATAAGTGTACAGAGTAGAATTATTAACGGTCAGCACAGAGTATAAAAAAAATTACAATTTTCGTCCAATCATTTGATGCGACTCTCAACAGTAGCTACAGCATTTTTCACATTGCCTAAGCATCACACTTTCTGCGGCTGTGAAAATATGATGAGCTAGAAAATATTTAAAAAGCTGATGAATAATGAATGCGGAAGCCATAATGTTAACTGAAACCAAACTTGCTGTCTACTATTCATACAGTATCTCATCATGTTATTCTTTATGTTTTTAAGTATTAAATGGTCTCTTGCTTTTATATTATTTGATAGCAAAGAAAAAAAAAAACATGATGTCCTACATCAGTCCGCATTTTCTAGCCCTGATTTTTCTTTCCAGGTTTTAATGCAAGTGTTCGTGTTTAAAGGCGGTGGTCTAGACGCTACTGAAAAACTCTGTCTCAGACGTTACGACTCAAGAAAAAAAATCTTTAAGGCGTGAACTACACACAAGTGATTTTAATGATCTAAATGTAGAGCCAAGATAAACAGCCTAAGCAGGTGCGTAACTCAAACTTTCCCCTTGTATCTACTGATGTAACTTTCAAACCCTGGACGTGACTCTGAATATGTTTTTATGACTAACAGATAACAGCCCGTAGTTTGTGCATTTATATTTATTAACGTCAGTAGATTTTAAAAAATGGAGAAATTTTCATTGCTCCTGTTCATTATTAAATTATGAAACTTGTTCTTGAAACATGTTTCAGGGTCTGCTGAATAACTCTGTGCATGATTTAACTGCAGCCGTTCTACAAACTCTGGCTCCTGATGTAATTCAATCAAAAGTAAAAATGACCTCAGTGTTATTTTAAAATAACTGCTTTCGGGATGCGATCCAAACCACAGGGCCACTAAATTATCCCGTAAAACTGGCACTAGAGAAATATAAATCGTAAAGGTGTAATGAAGAAAGTGGAACAATTTCTTTTTCCCTCCTGAGAATCAACAATGTCGTGAAAGATCATGAAGCATTTTCAGATTAAAGCCTCTATCTTTACTCTTGACTATGACTGATTTAAATACCATTAAAGCAATGTATTTAATCACCACGTTTACGAGCCATCGAGGGAGATAATCGCTGTAATAAACCTGAAACACCAAAACACAATCAGACGCTTAATGACTGATAAACATTTAATAATTGCACTGGTTTAAATGATCAAGGTACAAAATAGTTCATTAGAGAGTTTATATAGCAGATTTTACAGTGCAAATATCAGCTTCCTGAGTCGTCATTAAAGCAACAATGTGTTGAAAGCAGAGTTAGGATGGATGGATGGATGGATGGATGGATGGATGGATAAAACAACTTTAACTAACATAACTATAAATGAATAAAAAAGTACATGATGTTCTGTAATAAAGTAAAAATTCTAATCATTGCTGAGGAATATGAGGACTAAAAACCTTTTCTGAAGCAGAAATTCTGAGTATGGTTCTATCTATCTATCTATCTGTCTATCTATCTATCTCATTATTTCTACAGAATACAGCACATCATCTTTCCTAGTAATCTCTGAAGGGAAACAAACTCATTTCCCATCAGCTGCATTAGTGATGCGTTACATGAGGACAAGGAAAAAGTCACAAGGAATCTCTCATCCTCCTCCTTTCTCTCTCTCTCTTTCTCTCTCTCTCTGTTCCTGCACTCCATTAGAGGATCTTTCCCTCCATGAAACCAGGCATTAACCGGCCTTTCTGTCTGCTCAACTAGGCTTTAAAAAAGCTTTAAAAAGACCCGAGATGGCCAAGTGGCTCCACTGTTCTGCAGCCAGCTTTTACATAAATATATATATATATATATATATATATATATATATATATATATATATATATATATATATATTATACAGTTAGGTCCGGAAGTATTTGGACAATGACAGAGTTTTTGTGATTTTGCCTTTATACACCACCACAATGGATTTGAAATAAAACAATCAAGATGTGATCGAAGTGTAGACTTTCAGCTTTATTTTAAGAGGCTCCACAAAGATATGGCATTTACCATTTAGGAATTACAGCCATTTTAAGCAAAGTGCCTCCATTTTCAGGGGCTCAAAGGTATTTGGATAATTGACTGACAAGAAGTTAATTGACCAGGTGCGGTCCATTCCCTCGTTACTTCAAGACAAATGAAGCAGATAAAAGGTCTGGAGTTGATATCAGGTATTGAGTTGGCATTTGGCAGCTGTTCGACTGGAGCTACCAATATGAAGGCCAAGGAGATCTCAATGCAAGTGAAGGAGGCCATCATTAGGCTGAAAAAACAACATAAATCTATAAGAGAGATAGCAAAAACCTTAGGTGTGGCCAAATCAACAGTTGGGTACATTCTTAAATGTCCCATGTTCTGGAATAAGATTCTTTGGACTGATGAAACCAAGATTAACTCGTACCAGAATGATGGCAAGAGAAAAGTATAGCGAAAGAAAGGAACAGCTCATGATCTAAAGTATACCACACCATGTGTCAAACATGGTGGAGGCAGTGTTATGGCATGGGCATGTATGGCTGCCAATGGAACGGGCTCACTGGTGTTTATTGATGATGTGACTGCTGACAGAAGTAGCAGGATGAATTCTGAGGTGTATAGGGCTCTACTCTCTGCTCACATTCAGCCAAATGCTACAAAACTGATAGGACGCCGCTTCACAGTGCAGGT
>CM040990.1:2176439-2188295 GCA_022985145.1 Pangasius djambal | reverse complement strand
TGTGTGTGTGTGTGTGTGTGTGTGTTTCTTCAAATGAAAGAATGAGAATGAACAACTGCACTCCTTCTCCTCATCTCTTACTTTCTTTGCTTCCCCACTTCATTATTCACCCTGCGCTGAGCCGAGATAAGGACGAGTGTTTTAGGATGATGGAATAGAGGATGAGAGGAAAGAGATGGAACAAGCGATAAAGAGATGAGGGACAGATGGAGAAAAGTCCCTCTCACCACGAGAAACTCACTGTTCATTTTGTTCTCATCTTCCTAGGTTCTTTTGAGGCATGTGTGAGGAAGACGATGCCTTCTTCTCTCCATCGCTCTGTCTTTCCAAGCTGCTGTTCACTTCCTAAATCCCTTCCCAAAAAAATGAGAGCAGATGGATGAAAAAGGATGGTGAACTCTGTGTTCGGGAAATCGTATTTTTAGGGGCTTCTTATCGAAAGCTCCGCTATTATCTTCCCCGTTTCTCTCTGAGCAGGAGAACATGTCTTTTGTATCAAGGCAATCAGACGCTGCATTTCTGCAGGACGAAGTGAACCTCCGGTGGAAAAAAAAAAGTTTGAAAAAGTTTCAACATTCAGTTTCTGATTTTCTGACTGTGAGAGAAGTACATAAAATGCTTGGATTTTATATATTTATACTATCACGCATTTGTATCTGAGCTTAAAATGGCTGAAAATTGTGAAATCATCAAATTAAATGCATGCAGTGTTCTGCTTAATCTAAATGTAGCAGATCAGCTAAATTTGGAAGGAATAGAACGCTCAATGTTGTGTTGTTCTAGGAAAATAATCAGTGATGGCATGGTGTGATGAAGTCCGCATGATGTTACCAACCTGAAGTTGTTTATTTTTCTATAACAGCATGTTATCCTGTAGTGTTTTATTCCTCCTATACCACAGAAATTTGCCAATGATTACAATTTTTATTTATTAAAGAACATCACACTCTTTTTTTATCCATTCATAGTTATATTTAATGTTGTGGAACATCCATGAAACATGTTAGTTCCTTTTATCACTTACAATATATGCAAACAGTTACAAAACAATTGTTCTCTCACCATCCTCTCTCTTGAAAAAAGCAAGATCTATCAATCTTTAACAAACAAACAATTGTAATCATTGGCATATTGCTGTGGTATAAGAGGAATAAAACACATTGAACAAAACCTATAACACATTCTGTCATGATCTAAGGAAAGATGAACAATTTCAAGTGATGAGCAGGTTCACGGTTATGGACAGAAATGTGTATACGGTTTTGACCTGTTGGTGGTGCTAGATGCTTTAAGGCACACACCTAAAAATTGGTGGGAAGATTTTTAAGATTATTCTGAGTCAGTGTGCCAAAGTTCATGAAAAAAGCATTGGAACAGTTCTTTGAGTTGCCAAAGCCTCCAGTGACATGCCGCACTGCCGATGCTTGGACCCCTAATAATATGAGACCCTGCTTCGAAGACCTGCATGGTTTTAATACTTCTTGAGGTAAAAATGTTTAAGGTATGACACATGATTTTACTTACAAAGTATATCTGAAAATTATTTTGAAGCTTAATACAGGATCTGGTCTAGTTCTGACCTAATTGGGTTTCACTGTGAAAAATACTTCACATAAATGATGAAGTAAAAACAGCTCTTGTGGGTCTGATCAGACTTTTGGGACCCTATGAGCAATGCAGCGCTATATTGAGCGCCAGTTTTTCCCTACTTTTTTTCTTCCCTTTTCATAATTCCCACTTCTCCGCCTCCCTTCATCCTGCTGTTATCCTGTCTAATACACTCATCCCTGTCATTCCTCCCTTTTTTCCAGAAGAAAAGTGAAAAGCCCTCAAGTACTCCTCCAGAAACCGCAGTAAAACCCTTAAGGCCTGTGTCATCCAGCCATTGCTCAAGTTGTCATGTCTCTTTTTTTTTGTCATCCCCTTTTCATTTGATATTCAGCACTGGGGTTTGGGCTTGTCTCTGTATGAGTGTGTTTCTGAGTGTGTGTGGGTGTGTGTGTGTGTGTGTGTGTAAGCGAAGCGTCATCTGTCTTTGCTACCCATCAGCTCCTTGGCGTGTAATGCAGCCATAAATCATCAAGTGTTTTATTTAAAGTTGAGGTCAACTGCCTTCACGAGCGAGTTTTACACCAGAGTCAAATGGCTCTTGGTGTGAATACAGAAGCAGAACTCTATGATCAGATTTTTTTTTCTACGTTATTATCGCGTTAACCAGACTGTCATGGGTAGAATCGGACTTCTTATCGCCACATTTCAAGTTCATGTCTCACGTTCAAGTGGATTTCTCAAAAATGTCATAAAGCATGATGTGTTTGAGTATTGTAAAAATAACAGAAATGAAATACAGAAGATTAGATTTATTAAAATCGCAAACTCTTTTATTCATCTATCATTCTTTATTCTGGTCAAGGTCATGGTGGATCTGGAGTCTATCCTGGGAACATTGGGCACAAGACAGGAACACACCCTGGATGGAAAGGCATCATACACACACACACACACACACACACACACACACACACACATTCACACTCTCATTCACACCTAGAGGCAGTTTAGAGTTATCAATCCACCGGAGGAATCCTGAGATCCAGGAGGAACCCCACATGGACAAGAAGAGAGCTCGTTTGAAGATGGATAATCCACCGGATTACAATGTGGAACTTAAGGATGAGTGCCCCTGGCCCTACCTCGTGTAAGATGAGGCGTCTCCTTTTCCTCTCTAGAAGACCTGAACACCATCTAATTTGAAAAAGCATGTTGAGTTAACTTTTGCTAATTTGCTAAATGTAATTGCCTACTTTTAACCAAATTAGCCTCTATTCTTTGCTAACGCCAGGTTAGACTAGCAACGATTCCAGTAGCTAATGTAAGTAGCTAGGCAGCAAGTCAAATTCATATTAAAGCATGACATGAACTTAATTTCATCAGTTAAAAAAATTTTGCCTGGGTACTTCCACTGTTAACTGAATAACATTGTATTTTGACGTATTACCTGTGCTTTCACTTAAGTAGAATACAAGAGAGCTAGCTAGTGGATGGGAGTTAGCAATGACAAATATACAGAAGGGTAAAAAAAAAAAAAAGTGAAATAATTTCCTTCAGTGTTTACACTTAGGCTTCATGAAGTAAAATGCCTTCAACCACCCAAGGCTCAGTATAAAACAATGAAGTCTGTCCCTGACAAGCTTTAAGTGTGTGTTTTTTTCCGCTTGTGGAAAATGACTGAAGCACTTAATAGAGCCCGAATCCTGAGGTCGCCCTCGCTCAGCATAATCGATTGTAAAAGCTCTTTCCTCTCACGCCTTTCATTAGTCACACTCGAACACAATCAATCTATCAGGATCAGGGGCTGACAAGCACCATAATAAACACACACACATACACACACACACACACACACACACCAGTAATGTTACATATTGCAGTTACGTTCCACCGCACTACAATATAAGCTCTGAATTTCCCATGATAACAAACTCAGCTTCCAGCGACTATTTCACACACAGATCGATACACACAGAGGTTCGATCTACACCCGCAAAGCGACGCCGGACACTGTGTGACAGAAGAAATGCGATACACACATTGCAGTTATTTAAATCCATATGCGGATTTTGTTACTGGATATCAAAACGTGGCTGTATGCAGCGTCCTCTTAATTATTCACCTGGAAATTATTCACCAAAGGGGTCAAACAAATCTTTTTTCCCCAGTTAAGATGTGTCACGGGGTCAGGTTTTTAGCGCAGGGTTATTCAAGAGGTCAGGCAGATAATCCAAAACACGATTCCAAAAGCAGAGCCAAGAGAACGAGAGAGACTGAAAGAGAGAAATAAAGAAAGAGAGACAGAAAGAGTGACAGAGAGACGGAAAGAAAAAGAGAGTGACAGAAAGACAGCAACAGAGAGAGACAGAAAGAGAGAGAGAGAGATGGAAAGAGAACAACAGAGAGAGACAAGAAAGAGAACAAGGGAGAGAGACATTAAGAAGGAGAGAAACAGAAAGAGAGCGACAGAGGGAGAGAGAGAGAGAGAGACAGAAAGAGAATAACAGAGATACAAGAAAGAGAACAACAGAGAGAGACAGAAAGAAGGAGAGAGACAGAAAGAGAAAAAGAAATAAAGAGACAGAAAGAGTGACAGAGAGACAGAAAGAAAGAGAGAGAGATGGAAAGAGAAAAACAAAGAGATACAAGAAAGAGAACAAAAGAGAGACATTAAGAAGGAGAGAAACAGAAAGAGAGCGACAGAGAGAGAGAGAAAGAAAGAGAGAGAGAGAGACGGAAAGAGAACAACAGAGAGAGACAAGAAAGAGAACAACAGAGAGAGAAAGAAAAAGAGAGACAGAAAGAGAGCAACAGAGAGAGACAGAAAGAAAAAAGAAAGAAAGAGAGAGAGAGATGGAAAGAGAACAACAGAGAGACAGAAAGAGAGTGACAGAGAGAGACAGAAAGAGAAAAAGAAATAAAGAGACTGAAAGAGTGACAGAGAGACAGAAAGAAAAATAGAGATGAAAAGAGAGCAACAGAGAGAGACCGAAAGAGAGACTGAAAGAGAGAGAGATTGAAAGAGAGAGACATAAAGAAATACACAGAAAGAAAGAGAGAGACAGACAAAGAGAGAGACAGAAAGAAAGAGAGAGACAGACAAAGAGAGAAAGACAGTCAGACTGAGTCAGTTGCCTCTGAGTCAACAAGGGTAGCACTTAGCTTAGCACAAATACTAATTTAATACACTACATAAGAGTTTAGCAATATCAGCTAGGTTAGCGAATTAGATTAGCACTTTAATTAAAACTCCAGTAGTAGTTAAGTAGCTAAACAGGTTTGCTAGCAAGCTAGCTAACATTTGGCAAAATATTTTATAGCATAATCAAATATGTAGTAGCCATGTTCAGGGGTAAGGTTGCTAGAACACTAGCTAACATTTATTGTGCATTCAAAATAACTAGCTAAGCTAGCTAAACTAACAAGCTAATGAAGTATTTAAAAAGATTTTGTCATATAATTAAAATCTAATGCTAAGTTTGCTAGCAAGTCAACTAACATTAGGTAAACTGTTTTACTGCTACAAGCTAGCTTTACTAACAAGCTTTTTAATTGGATCATCATTAAACCACTAGGTAAGTAAACTATTTTATTGCATAATCAAAACCAGGAGCTAAGCTAGCCACATATTTTGAATGTTTTTTTTTTTCCTGTCATGTAACCAAAAATCCATTGCCAAATTTGCTAGCAAGCTAACATTAGACTGTTTTATTGTGTAACCAAAAACATTAACAAAGTTCACTTGCAACCTGGCTAAAGGTAAACTGTTTTATTTGCTTGTATTAAATAAAAAAATTTAAAAAACTGTCCAAATTTGCTAGCAAGCCAGCTAAACTAAGCTAGGCTGTGGAGTAATCTCAGTAGTCTCCAGGAAAGCTAGCTGAAGTTCATGTTAAAAGCAAACTACTAAATTGGATCGTTAAAACCAAAGAAAGAGAGATTGAGAAATTCATGTTGATGTAGTTAATTCTTTCATTTCATTTATGATGCTAAATTAGCATGCGTGTCATTATCATTATACTATATAATATAGCCAAAGCAATGCAAACAGAAAGTGTATTATAAAGCATTACTTATAAATATGTATAGTGACCCATAATTTTTAAAAGGAAAAAACACTACAGATCCCATATAATTAAAAAAAAAAAAAAAAAAAGACCATACAGAAATAATCCTGCTGTGGATGTGAGTATTACAGACAGCTAGCACAGCGATATTCATATCACCAGATTGTAGCACTTTTTTATATTTTATCACTTCTGAAACACGCTGAGCTGCTGCGTTCACTGTCACAGTTTCCTCTCCATGTGTAATATACGGTTTATCAGAGCCGCGCAGAACGGGAAATGCATTATTCATTTTATTCAAATCATTCAAGGACTGTATCTCTTTAATGGAGTTAGATTTCAGCCAATAGAGGAGAAAATGTGTTTCGTATTCTGAGCCTCTGCTCTCACGGCCACCAGGTTTCAGGAAGCCGTTCTCTCTCCACGTCCTCATTTTCTGGCAATATTGACATTTTATTTGCTTTAATCACGCTACATTCATTGCAGCTAACATTCAATTCCCTTTACGCGTCGTATTCAGCGTCGAGTTAAACGAGTGTAGTGGGATTTTAAAGAGAAAAACAGCAGATGTGTATCGATATTGGCTTTTACTCAAGGTTCGAGTATCAGTTATCGGAAAAGAAAAAGTGGCATCGCTATAGGCATGCCCGTGTAAAATAAAAAACGCATGCAATGAATAGGATTTTGAGCTTAAATCGAAGAGGTCACTAGTTTTTTCATTTAAAATTTTTTTTTTCAAAAATAATTAGTCAAAGATATCTCGAGTTTCTTGAAGGCAAGTAGTCTCTCCAATTATTTGGTGGAACGTTTCAACTGTTGTTTGTTTGTTTGTTATATTTCTGTTATATAATCATTTTTTGCTCATTCTTTCTAAAGGGTGCCAATAATTTTGAAGTTACTGTACCTGGAATAAAGCAGAAGCAAACTTGACATGTTCATGAAGTAAATTCTGTTTTCTGGAACTTACAGAGCACAGCCGTTATAAATAAAATACTAATAATAAAATATATTTTGTAAAGTAGGGAATCTTTTGGGAATACTGTGCTTTTTCGATTTCTTGCCTCAGTGCAGCTCCATCAGCTGCTACAATCCCAGGGAAAAATCACTTAAAGACAAAACATTGGTGAATAAAAAAAATAAATACAATTACTATGAAGTGTAACAATCTGGAACGAAGCCTTTACGCCGAACCCAGACGTGTGATTTGCCGATTTTTTGATCTGAGATTTGAGATGCTGATGTTTTTTCCAGTTTAATTTGCTCCCAGAGGGATGGAGAACACACATCCAGAGGTCAGCGTTACTAATCTCAGTGCCAAGACCATGAACGGAGACAGAAAGTGCTGAGAGCCCAGAGCATTCCTGAATATTTATTTGTACACAGCCTCTCTCACACCCAAGGACACTTTGCAAATGAGAAAATACAAGCAGGAAAATAAACACGATACAATCGCAGGCCAACTACGCTTGGGTTTAGGTACATGAGGCTCAGTTATGGTAATGGTAACCAGGGTTGCCAGGTTTTAGGTAGCATGTTTTTCAAATCCACCTATATCTCAAACACTGCACAAAAGACCTGAAACTATCCCAAAACATTCATTATTGCAAAAATGTTTTTTTCTTTTTCTCCGTCTTTGCATGGGAAACTAGTTCACCGTGGTGCACACGCATTTCGCTGTATAAACAGAGGACGGGCTGGACTGTGTGCGTAGAGCCGTAAGCTGTAAACGAACGCCTCAGCTGACGGAGGATGTAGCAAACGCTTATTATTATTAATATTAAATATCATGACTTTTTTTTTTTTGGCATAGAAGTGAATCAAAATAACTTCCACTTCTGCCTTTCAGCCTTTACTCTCACTGCTCATTTCGTGCTCCCAGCTGTCTTTACCTTTTACGGAGTTTTGTCGTGTCACAGCATAACGTAACATTTACAGGTGACCAACGTACACACCTTCGTACGCACACTGTACGAAGAAAATCACTTTTCCAGCCCCACATTTTTATTTGGTTTGGGTTATGGAAACATTTACAAACAGCTTTTCTAAAAGATTGATAAATGAATTTGTTAATTCCCTCTCCTGTATAAACAACTTTGCAAAACCGTGCAAAAACAAAACCCTTTTTGTGGACTTTACAGGGACAATATTAGTAAGTAAATAATGGATTTATTATTATCCTCGAATGGCATTTTTGGAATGTATTTACAGCCAAAACTTAAATTTCAGCTTGATATATTGTATATCACATCAAACGGTCAGACAGCTGGCCCTGGACTTATTGCTGCTCCTCAATCAAGCCAATTTAAATTGGTTTTTCTTGTATGATATCGGCTTAAAATATAATTTAAAAATTAGATTTTTTGATATTCAGGAACAAACACATGGCTGCAAATCTGACGTACACAAAACTGCAGCTTTTTTATTCAGTTAAACTCTTCCAATTATGTCGCAAATACCGTATAATAAATATAATAAAATGTAGATTTAATAAACATCAATCCTAACAATCCTGTATTTTCATATATAAATATTTCCAGTTGTAAAATGTTTTTTTTCCAAGCCTAATTTGAATCTTTTTCATTTGACACAAATTTAGTGCATTCTTTGTCTTTTTTTTTTTTTTTTTTTTTAACTGTTATCAGCCTGATGCCGAGCCTGGATATCGGATTGGTGCCATCTCTGATTTTATTATAGAGATTTCTGGCTGTATTCCTGATGGGTGCCAATAATTATGTAGGTACTTCCTCTCTATTGTTTCAGTGTGAAGTCTTTTTTAATTTTTTCATCTCCGTTCCAAACTGCGCACTTGCAGCCTCCAGCAGAGAGTTTTAGAAAGTGACACCACGATGGCAAAGCCGTAGTACAGAAAACTGTTGAGAAGGTTATTAAAGTCCATTTTTGGCCATAATGAATAAATCTGCTTTACAACTCTATAATTACAAACTGGTTATTGTGGGGTTTTTTTTTTCACACGTCCACACAGTTTTCAGGGACATTTTCATGGCTTAGTAGAACCACAGATGGACAAATTACATCTTTAATTATGCTTCATTCATTATAGTGGTTGCATTGAAAGCCCTTTAGTACTTATGAAAGCCATTACAGTGTGTAGGAAGCTATTACAGTCCCAGATGTTATGGTGCTTTTGCAGTGTGCGTTACGCAATATTGTTGAAAAAACTTGGAAAAAAATTTTTGCTGTTAGACTTTAGCATGAATTTCTCTTTATCCATCCATCCATCCATTTTCTGTACCGCTTATCCTACGCAGGGTCATGGGGGAGCCTGAAGCTTATCCCAGGGGACCTGGGGCACAAGGCAAGGGACACCCTGGACGGGGTGCCAAGCCATCGCAGGCCACAATCGCACATGCGCTCACATGCCGCGGACAATTTGGAAATGCCAGTCAGCCTACAATGCCTGTCTTTGGACTGGAGAGGAAACCGGAGTACCCGGAGGAAGGACGGGGAGAACATGCAAACGCCGCGCACCTTGGCAGAAGCGGGAAGCGATCTCCCAGCCCCGGAGGTTTGTGTTCATTCAGCTACAAGAGCATTAGTGAGGTCAGGCGCTGATGTTGGGATGTCGAGGAGGTCTGGGGTGCAGTCGGTGTTCCAGTTCATCCCACAGGTGTTCAGTGGGGTTGAGGTCAGGGCTCTGTGCAGGACGCTCGAGTTCTTCCACTCCAACCTTCACACACCATGTCTTCATGGAGCTCGCTTTGTGCACAGGAGCATCGTCATGCTGGAACAGGTTTGGGCCTCTCAGTTCCAGTGAAGAGAAATTGTTATGTTACGGCGTACACAGACATTCTAGACAATTGTGCGATTCAGACTTTGTGGCAACAGTTTGGAGAAGAAGCACATATGGGTGTGACGGTCAGGTGTCCACATACTTTTGGCCAGATAGTTCATTTTTTTTCTATATGTGAAAATTAATTTTAAAATACAGCTTGTTACATTCTGATGTTATAAATAAATACGGACAAAGGAATAGTCTTTGGTTTGAAAAAAAAAAAAGTTTCATTTACAAGGTCTAGCAAGTTAGTTGATATTGTTAGCTAGCTACCTGTTGAGAACATTTATTTGTTACTGAAAAATGCAGCTAGCACAACTGTTTTTAATACACCTATCAAAACCCTGTCAAGAAGATTTTTAAAAAAAAATTATGTCCATCATCTGTTCAATGGAAAAAAGTCCAAAGGTCAAAACCTGCTTACTTAATCTCCTGTGCGTAACTGATGCAAATTCTGAATAGTGTTATAGCTGGGTGTGAATACTGATGCGTGTTAATGTGTTAATCTGTATTAATGCCTCATTATATGCGCTTAACTCTACTCTGAATGTGGCCCTATGTTGACAGAGCTGGAATTGTTTTGGTGACGTCATTATCCAGACCACTGTGGCGTAACATTAATGGTATAGCGATTTCAAATATTCTTGTCACATTATACAATAATACCAATTAATCACTGCATAGTGGACATGAAAAATTAAATGGAAGAAAGCACATTTTTGCGAGGTATAAGCTATAAAATCATGACCCTGTAATGCCCAAACGCTAGTGTTAATTAAATTGTCAGAAACATAGCTGGCCTTTTGCTCTGTTCAGGGAGAAAACCGCAGCACTTCTTGATCGAAGACGCTGCTGTTGTTGTTGATGAGTTTCCATAATTTTCTCGATCAGCAGCATTTCATAAAGTGGACTCCACGACCCGTTAAATTACGCCTCTCCAAACGGAGCGCTTTGGCAATTAAACACTTTCCGGCACAGCTAACTAATCTGTCCAAATGTCTGCACAGTTTTTCTTTTTTTAATAAAAAAAAAAAAAAAGTGAAGGCGAAATGAAAAGCCTTAACAAAGCCAGTAACCTGATATGGGCACAACAGCACTTAGGAAGCCATTACAGCTCCAGATGTTATGCTAATTTGCAATATGCGGGACTATTATGCGCACTTGGTACAAGAGTGCTTGGCTAAAATGTTCTGTGTCAACATTTCGAGATGCCATTAGCTGTCATTAGCCGTGATTCACTCCACAGCTCCTAAAAAAGCGCAATGCGATGCAGCGGCTCTCAGAAACACAGGCGACTTGGACAGAAAACGGGATCCAGAAGTCCTTTATACACTCATCCAGAGACGTACATTAGCTGCCCATTAGTCATTCATTAGACGCACAACAGCAATGCATTTACTTTAGAAAGCGAATTTCCACATGAACACACTGAAATTCACAGCATCATTAGCGACTTTCTCTGAGCATGATACACAGTCTAAAGCAGACAATATGTTTGGTTTTTATTGTTAATCCTTTGTTTATTATTCTGTTTTGGAAACATATTAGACTGCATCATCTATACAGCACTTTTCAATGCTGAGTTTTTTTTTAAAAATGGGCTTTTTCCTGTATTTTGGGAGTTTGTGAAAACACTGAGCACGCTGTTAGCGAGCTAATTTACCAGAGGAAGATAACGTTATCTTGCTGACTGCCAGGTCCGACAATAAAGTTGGCCACCGGTGATTAAAAACCCCACCATAAACTCACCGGTATAAGGTTTTCCACCTTTTCATATTTGAATATTTTATATTTTGTGCTCCGATTTTACTGGAATTTAAACAAGCCATGTAATTATTATCAGCGAGCATCCAGGGCTCTGTTTATGAATATGAATGACTAGTGGGCGATCTTAAAACGCACTGTAAGTTGGAAAGGCAAAAAAATATAGTCATGATTTTCAGAGTATAGTTCCCTTGAGACGTGCTTCATAAACTCGGGAATAATATAAATAAATCCCTGAGAATAAATTAACATCTTTAAAACTGTTTACGTGATTATTACAGGGGTTAATTTTCATTTCTCTGTCACAAATTCCATCAGTGAACAGTGTGTTAAAGTTATGAAAAGTTATAAGTTATGGAAAAACATAACTATTAAATCACGTTAGGAATGAATGAACGAAAAAAGGAAAGGCTGAATAGCAACCTGGAATATCTCAGTTAAGGTTGAATTGATGGCAGACAAGTGTTATTACATTATAAAAGATAACAGCCAATCAGGTTACAGTATGCAAATGCAACCCATAGAACACCGATTTATTACAGGTTGTAGGGCAGTGGGTGTTTCCACTTCCACATTCACTGAATTTCAGTCTCAGTGAAGGTGTGGTCTCTGTGTCTGTCAGTTACATTGAAGGAGGTGTGGCTTCTGTTCCTCAGTCTCAGTGAAGGAGGTGTGGCTTCT
>CM040990.1:2166000-2176339 GCA_022985145.1 Pangasius djambal | reverse complement strand
TCAGTGAAGGAGATGTGGCTTCTGTTCCTCATTCTCAGTGAAGGAGGTGTGGCTTCTCTTCCTCACTCTCAGTGAAGGAGGTGTGGAATATGTTCCTCATTCTTAGTGAAAGAGGTGTGGCTTCTCTTCCTCACTCTCAGTGAAGAAGGTGTGGAATATGTTCCTCACTCTCAGTGAAGGAGGTGTGGCTTCTGTTCCTCACTCTCAGTGAAGGAGGTGTGGCTTCTGTTCCTCACTCTCAGTGAAGGAGGTGTGGCTTGTGTTCCTCATTCTCAGTGAAGGAGGTGTGGCTTGTGTTCCTCATTCTCAGTGAAAGAGGTGTGGCTTCTCTTCCTCACTCTCAGTGAAGAAGGTGTGGAATATGTTCCTCACTCTCAGTGAAGGAGGTGTGGCTTCTCTTCCTCACTCTCAGTGAAGGAGATGTGGCTTCTGTTCCTCATTCTCAGTGAAGGAGGTGTGGCTTGTGTTCCTCATTCTCAGTGAAAGAGGTGTGGCTTCTCTTCCTCACTCTCAGTGAAGGAGGTGTGGCTTCTATTCCTCATTCTCAGTGAAGAAGGTGTGGAATATGTTCCTCACTCTCAGTGAAGGAGGTGTGGCTTCTGTTCCTCACTCTCAGTGAAGGAGATGTGGCTTCTGTTCCTCATTCTCAGTGAAGGAGGTGTGGCTTGTGTTCCTCATTCTCAGTGAAGAAGGTGTGGAATATGTTCCTCACTCTCAGTGAAGGAGGTGTGGTCCCTATGCCTGTTGGTCTCAGTGAAGGAGGCATGGCTTGTGTACCTGTCAGCCTCAGTAATGGAGGCGTGGTCTCTGTGTCGCAGTCCCAGGGAATGAGATGTGCTTTTTTCTATCAGTTTCTATGAAGGAGGTGTAGCATCTGTACCTTTCAGTCTCACTGAGACAGACCTGGCCTTTGTGTCTGTTGTCTCAGTGAAAGAAATGCATTTACAGTGAAGGAGGTGTGGCATCTGTGTCTGTTAGCCTCGGTGAAGGAGGCATGGCCACCAGTTGTAGTGAAGGAGGCGTGGCCTCTATGTCTGCCAATTACAGTAAAGGAGGCGTGGCCTTCATCAGTTTCAGTGATTAAATCAAAGCAGATTTAAATTGTACTGTAATGAATGTTGGTTGTTTTAAATGTTATTAATACAAATTCCATGCATTGGTATCAAAATTGACATCTTGGAAGGAAATATACACAATTTGACCATTCATTTATATTTGCTCATTTGGCACACACTTTTATCCAAAGTGACTTTAAATTGAGCTGAGCAGCAGAGGGTTAAGGCCCTAACTCATGGGCCCTACGATGTCAACTTCGCAGTACAGGGATTTAAACTCACAACCTTCACAGCCCTAACCACTGAGCCACGCTGCCCGGTCATGGCTGATTCTCATCTCAGACAGAAACATGCTGTTAAGGGACTTTCAATTTAATGGCCATCTATAAAAACGGCAATATTTGAAATGGCTTTGTTCAAGATGAACCCAGCGAGAAACAGGAGCTGCTGAAGCAGTGGGACGACTGCTGGACGATGGACAGAGTGAGAGTGAAAATGCACTGTCAACGTGACAGGCCATGCACAGTCGGCTCTGATAAGATATGATCTCTCACGACATATCATACAGAGCCTGTCATAAATCGCAAGGCTGCTGCCGGGAGATGTGTGAAGAGTTCTGAACATGTTCTGAATAAGACAGAGACAAAAAGAGACAAGAGAATGAGACAAGAGAGAGAGAGAGAGGGAAAGTATTGCATGTTATAACATGTAGTGGTACGTCTTCTGCTTCTGGCCTGTTGGTCTATTTGTTTTTTTTTTTAATGACTATGATTTTGATTCCTTTAAAAATTCGTTAATAACCACACTTTACGGCATGTACTTCTTACTCAGAACTGTTTTATCTGACCTAATTAAAATGATTTTATAATCCTGATCAGTCTACTTTAAGAGGCTCCACTGCTCAATAAAAAAAAAAAAACCTGCAACCTTACATTTTCCAGGTATAAACTGAAACGTATGGTCCAAGTGTAGAGTTTATTGAACTGAACAGCAGTGAATCGTGGTCAGAAACATGCCAGGTCAAAACACCAAAATGCAAACAAACAGTAAGCAAATTCGAAGAAGAAAAAAAAAAACAGCAAACATGATAAGTTGTCCAAGAACCAAAATACCAGGATGTCCAAGACAAAATGGCAAAGGGCTCAGAATTGCAAATGATGAAAAAGGCAAGACTTTGCAAAGACTAACTGGAAACTAGTGTTTATATGTTGCCTGTAAATGAGGAAGTGATGGGAATCAGGTGAGTTCGATAACCCGGAAGTGAGTTAGTACACAGCTGATGATAGTGTGAATGTTTAAAGCGACCGCTGTCAACTTTTGTGTTTTTCACGCAAAATAAAGAAAAATAAAACAGAAGAGTCCTGAAATATAACAAATATTTACAAACGATGTTTGCTAAACTACAGGTTGTCGAACCAAACTGTCTCGATTGTTCGAAGACACATATAAGCAAAGTGTGGAACAATAAAACTAACAATAAACGTCAAGTTTGTGATTTCTAAATCCATGCTTGTTTCTTTTTTAGATGTGTGTTGTGTCAAAGTTCTATGCGCTTTTTTTTCTGCACATCATCCATTCCCCCTTCAAAAACGGCTGCAGAATAGGGCGAATTTAATGAATTTTATCTCCGCCTACACACTTTTATCTTCTTCTTTCACCCCATTCAAATTCTGGCACAGCTACACTTTCTTAAAATGGCCTTTCTTAATGCATGATATTTTCCACCGTGCAACAAAGGGACTCTTTATTTCCTCCTGTTTCCAGGAGAAGGGAAAAAGTTGTACTCGGCGAGAAGGAACAAAGGGGCTCGGAAGGACGGAAGGAGCAATGAAGAAAGAGAGAGAGGGAGAATAATAAAGCTGATCTGTCTATCTCCTCAGCAAAAAAAAAAAAAGCAAGACTAGTTTGCCTTTTTATGAGTTTCATTAAGAGCATTCAAATTCTATCCTTTTGTATGTAACTCTCTGGGGTGAAAAATGGCAGATTGGAGGCAGAATATAAAAATACATCTAGGAAAGGTGTATAAAAATGCATTGTGGCGGTCCGAAAGCTCTGGAAAGATGCTGAATATACTTCCAGTGTATTGGTGTTTATTGGTTTATTATACTGTTGTATATGTGCTGGGTGGCAGTTTGCCGGCAGGGCAAAAGTACACAAAAGAAGGAAAAATGAATTAAGAAAAAGAAAAATCATACTTTGTGTCAATTACTGCACAGAGCCATGGGCGATGAACTGAAGAAGAACGCCATTTCTTTCTTCTATCCATATTTTTCATCTGCAACATGACTTTCCACGGTATTGTGAAACGTGAAACAGGAAGCAAGACCAGGACAAGTTGGTTTAATGGTGCAGCCCACACCATTAAAGTAAATTCCAGACTACCATGTTAACCAGAGATGTGTTCCTGGGACTGCAGAGCATTCACGCTTACCAAACTCTTGGTATAAACAAACTCCAAGTGCAAGTATAAAAACACCATTGAACATTAATGCTAATATAAACGCTAATACTAGTAATAAGGGCTAGTAGGTGGCAGTAGCAATAGAAGTGTAGCTGTATTTCCCAGGTTCAAATTCAAAGTTTTGTGTTCTCCTAGTCCTGTGTTCTCTCAGTATGATTGGAAAAGTGTTCGTAATGGATGACGTGGGATTGGGATCGGGATCGTAGGCAGCGGAACGTGAAAGATGGAGAAACTCTGGCAATGACTGAGGAGGAAGTTGCAGTTTCAATTAGATCTCACACCAAATCGATTGAGAAATTTCGATTTGAATGCAAATTAAACATTGCAACAGAATATAGTTTGTGTTCATATGGCAGTTTTCACACATCTATCATCGAATCTGTGTTCGCAAGTCCAGATTAGCTAGCTAACAATCACCAAGCTAACAAGCTAGCTACACTTAAACATGATCCGATAAACAAATTTGGACACAATGAGGACTTATTTAAGGGTAAGATCATCAGATGTATCATTACAAGTTTGGTTAAATGAACATGGAAATTGTGGAACGATAAAGCTAACAATAAGCATCATGATTGCCTTTTTTTTTTTAGATGTGTGTTGTGTCTCAACTGTCCAAGTCCTATACGCTTGTTTTCTGCACATCCTTGTTTCACGCATTTTGAAAAGCAAACCGGAAAATGTCTATTAATCACAAAACATGATAGGCTTTTTTTTCCCCGTGAAACTTACTGGATCTTATTGTTGGTTCATGCCGTTCATCACGCCATAGCTACAAGCAGAAAACTCACAAGTTTACCCTCTCCAAGCTCCTGACAGTGCTGGAACACTGTTCTGGATCATTCTGTCAGTATAACACCAGGTCACCAAAGGTCATACCTCAAACCACCATTAGGTAACAAATTACATGGTTTAACTGATTTAATTCATTAACTATAACTATGTTTAAATTGATTTGATTCACTTGCAGGAGAACATCTTATAACAAGGTCTGTTCACTTCAGCGATTAAGACAGCTGGATGATTCTATACGAACACCTGAAAACTCTCACTGCATTTGAAGGACAAGGGTCTCTTTGAAGATCTTATCTAAATGTTCAGGTAATGAATGTGTTACACAAACGTTTAAAACTGTGAACTGGGTGGCACTTCGCGCAAAGTGAGTCCCAGGTGCAGTTTATATGAAATATTACAGCCTTAATAAACCCAATGATGATTTCAGACACACTGAGACATCCTCGGTGTAAACACAGCCAAGTGTAACTCTCAATGTGATGCTATAACATGATGCTACCACCCCCATGCTTCACAGTGCCTTGGATAAGTATTTATCCCTCACTTGAATTTTTTTCAACATTTGTATACTTTATGTCATGAATCTACACAAAACAGCCCATAGTATTAAAGCTTTGGGGAACAATATAGTTTATATAGTGCAAAAATTATTAACAAATAAAAATTGTCAAGATTTTGATTAAGGAAGTATTCACCCCATGACTATGAAACCGTGTGCCACCAATTTCCATCAGAAGTGACATAATTAGTTAAATGGAGTCAACCGGTATATAAATAATGTGTCACATGATCTCAATATAAATACACCTGTTCCTGGAAGATGCCAGATTTTGTTAGTGAACATACCTAAACAAACCATCATGATGACCAAGATGCAATCAAAACAAGTCTGAAACAAAGTTCTGGAAAAATATCCAGAAAAAATATTGCAATCTTTGAACATCCCAGGCGAAGTCAGTGACCGGATAAGGAGGGGTTTAGTCAGAGGAGCAACAAAGAGGCCAAGTGTTATGTTCAACATGGTGCTACCACAACCATGCTTCACCGTGAGAATGATGTTCTCAGGGTGGCAATGAAAAATGCTTCCTCTATTAAAAATAAGAGGAAGTGGAAGTGGGCTTCCTTGAACAACCTTCAAAGGGGCAATCATCTGACAAAGAAATAAACACACACACGAGTGCTTGCTGTACACATCACACTATATTAGACCTATAGTGCTCTCAGTCACTTTAACACACGCGTCTATTGCCAGTCCTGCACTAAATATGCATAATTCACACACTGTCATCAGTTTGTACACCGGCGCTTCCATCAGCTGAATGCTAATGCACAACAGGTTCCACATTTACAGAAATACACACTCGCAGTACGGCTGCTGTGTATTCATAATGTTACTGTGCCATTCATAAACCCATCTGTGCTTGAAAAATGCAACACAGCTGCCTCGTTTGCTTAATATGATCTCAAAGCATCGCAATAATGTGACATTACAGTGACAGAAAAACAACACCATGAGCTGAAGTAAAGCCCATTAATCCGTGGAAAATCTTCTGTCCTTCTACAGCTGCCTGAAACGGCAGAGGGATTAAGAAATCTGCAATCATTTCGGGTTTCGACTTTTTTTTATCTGCAAAATGGTCAAAGTAAAAAAAAAAAAAAACATCACGATCCGTCAAAACAAATATCTCTAAAGTAGTTTCAGACAGGCTCTTAAAATTCATCTGTGAAATGATGAACACCTTTATGATAATGAAGTAGATATAACCTATAAATACGGAATAAATCACTCTATATCATTCTGTTATAGGAAAATAATCAATGACTTGGTGGTGTGATAAAATAGAGTTACTGTTACCACATCAGTGATGATTTCTTTTCCTATAACAGCACATCCTGAAATGGTTTATTCCTCTTATAGCACAGCAATTTGCCAACAGTTACTTTTTTTGTTAATTAAAGTACAATACTTGTGCTTTTTTTCCATTTATAGTTACATTTCACATTGAGGAACACCCACGAAACATGTTAGTTCCTGTTCTCACTTACGTTATAGCAGCTATAAACAGTCGTTTCCCTCACCAGTTTCAGGTTATCGAGAAACTGCAAAGCGTAAACTCCTGTGTCCTGAAGACATCTGAAAACTTAAAGTTGCAGCTTTACCACTGACTGTTACAAAGCACTGACACTGGAGACTCCTTCCATGAATATCACATAAACTCCTTACAGAAAACTTACACCATATCAATGAATACACGTGGTTTAAAATCCATATCCAGTATGTGGAGCGTCCGCTGTCCAAGAAAGAAAGAAAGAAAGTGTGTGTGTGTGTGTGTGTGTGTGTGTGAGGTCACTTGTGATTTTTTTTTCAGCTCATTTCTTTCTTAAAAGACTTGTAAAGTGGACAATAAAATAGCACTACTCGAGTACAGAGCGAATTAGAAGCAGTCTGCTATTAAACCCACCTCCACTCTGCTCCGTCCACAATCTCCATTCAGCTGCTTTTATTACACGTCCTGAAGGTCAGAGCATCTCTCTAACATACACACACACACACACACACACACATTTTTCACACACACTCACTGATAGCCCACATACAACCTGCCACAATAATGAACACAATAATGATGAGCAGTTGCAGTGAATTCCTAACCAGACAGAGCAGATGCAAACCTGAGACAGTCATGTCTGTCTAAAGTGAAAACAGAAAGAAAGAAAGAATAAAATGAATGAATGAATGAATGAATAGTAACATGAATCCTGTTGATGTTAAAATTTTAGAAAGAAAGAAAGAAAGGTTGCAAAAAGTAAGAATAAAATGAATGAATGAATGAATGAATAGTAACATGAATCCTGTTGATGTTAAAATTGAAGAAAGAAAGAAAGAAAGAAAGAAAGAAAGAAAGAAAATGAACACGAATTTTGTGCATGTCTAAAAGAAAACCGAATGAATGAATGAATGAAAACTGAATGCATGGATGAATGAATGAATAGGAACATGACATTTTATTTAATGGACGCTTATGTAGTTGAATTGATAAAATAAAGAAGGAATAAAGGAAAGAAAAAGAAAAATAGCTGACTGAATGAAAGGGTAAAGGGGAAAAAGAAAGTTAGTCATTTAATGAATGAGTGAATGAATATGAAAACAAATTCTGTATATCCTTACACTGATGAAAGAAAGAAAGAAGGAAAAGAAAAAATATGTGTTGAGACTCAATGAATTAATAGGAACATAAAATTTTCAAATTGATGTTTAAATGGTTAAACTGGAAAATGAAAGAATGGAGGAAAGAAAAAAAAAGGGAAAAAAAACAACTGAACAAATGAATGAATGAATGAATGAATGGGTTAAAAGACAAATAGAAAGTAAGAAAGAAAGTTATTGAATGGATGAAAGGATTAATGCATTAATTAATCTTTAAATTGAGAGGAGAAAGAAAGAAAGAAAGAAAGAAAGAAAGAAAGAAAGAATGGGGTGCAGAGGAAGGCAGAATGAGAGACGGGTTGTATGAGAAATGAATGTGGAACGACTGGAGTTATTAATGAACTATCTGACAGAAGAGGACATTAAATGTGAGTGTTAAAGATGTGTGTGTGTGTGTGTGTGTGTGTGTGTGTTTACCAGAACCCCACGTGTGTTGAAGAACATGGCATTAGCGTGTAATTAAGTGAGAATGTAAGCTGCCAGTCAGTGTGTACTGAACTTCCTTCTCTCTCCTGATTGCTGTTAATTACTCTGATAATACGGCGTGTGGCCATCACTGTCGCTCGCTCGGCACAATTAACACCGCTCAGCGCTAAAACAACGCTGTTTAGCATTTTTAATTGAAAACATCTTCATCTGAAGGATTTATCTGTGACCTTGACAAGACGTCAACCAGCAGCACCAATCACAGCTCGCTCTCTAACGACTTCATTTCACACCAGATTCATAAACATAAACACAAACATAAACATGAGTCGCTACAACACCATGTACTTGTGATAATGAACACGGAGGAAAAACAAGAAGGGAAGGGAAAAAAGAATTACAGAGAATGAATGAATGAATGAACGGGTGCAAAGAAGGAAAGCAGAGACATAAAGATACACAAAACAGAAAGAAAAAATGAGAAAGTAGAGAAATGAGAGACAAAAAATGAACAGAGAAATGAATGAATGAATGTCTACAAAGAAATAAGAAGGAAAAATAGAAAGAAAGTGGAGAAATACGAAAGACAAAGAATGAACAGAAAAATGACTGAATGAAGAGATGAAGAGACAGTAGAGACAGAATGAATAAATGAAAAAAAATGAATGAATGGGTGCAGGAAGAAGAAAGAAAGACAAAATGTGCTGATAGAGGAAATAATGAGAAAAGTAAAGAAATAAGAAAGAACAGAGAATGAACAGGTGAGTGAATGAATGAATGAATGAATGAATGAATGAATGAAGAGGAAAAAATACAGAAAGGAAGGAAAAAAGACAAAGACATGCTGATAAAGAGAATAAAGAAAAAAGAGACAATGAATGAATGAACGAATGAATGAATGAATGAATGAAAGGCTTCATTACTTCAGAATGAACCGCACCATCATTGTCGTGTTATGATTTATCATCCTAGCTGCTTTTAGCCAATAAGAATAAACGATTCTTTCTTCACTGGTTAACTTCTGCTACAACAACAACAACAACAACAACAACAGCAACAACAACAGCACTTACAGCGTCCATTTGTGTCACAATTCCCAATTAACTAGAAATACAGCTAGCTAACATTAACCTTAGCTATCAGCAATACTAACTTTATCATGTTGTAAAGCCATTAATACCAGAAATGCACTAAACATGAAATAATTCGTCCAGAATATCAGTTAAGCACAGCTCTAGCTACTTACCATCAATGCTAATGTCAGCTAACGTTACCTTACACAGATCGCTGTGAAGGCATTTATTTCTTTTAGTCAGCTTGGAATCTGTCATTGCAATTCTGTCAATACAATTCTGGACACATCTTCGAGGTTAACTCTCAGCAGCGTTGATGAGGCGGGAAGAAAAAATATTTCCTTTACGAGTGAAGGTGATAATAATGCCAGCGTTTCTGTGGCAAACTGTCAGCTGTAAGGTTTTAAGGAGGTCATTTTACTCTGAGTCTGAGCACAACAGATGCAATTTTTGCTCTGAGAATTTTGAAGGAGAAGTATAGGGATGGTCAGAGGGGGTTGCACTGTGTGTTTGTAGACTTGGAGAAAGCGGATGACTGGGTGCCAAGAGAAGAGCCGTGGTACTGTATGAGGAAGTCAGGAGTAGCGGAGAAGTATGTCAGAGTGGTGCAGGACATGTATGAGAGGAGCAGGACGGTGGTGAGGTGCGCTGTAGGTCAGACCGAGGAGTTCAAAGTGGAGGTAGGACTGCATCAGGGATCGGCTCTGAGCCCCTTCCTGTTTGCTATGGTGATGGACCAGTTGTCAGAGGAGGTCAGACAGGAGTCTCCTTGGACAATGATGTTAGCGGATGACATTGTGATCTGTAGTGAGAGAAGGGAGCAGGTGGAGGAAAACCTGGAGAGGTGGAGGTTTGCGCTGGAGAGAAGAGGAATGAAAGTCAGTCGTAGTAAGACTGAGTACATGTGTGTGAATGAAAGGGAGGGAAGTGGAACAGTAAGATTACAGGGTGAAGAGATGAAGAAGGTACAGGAGTTTAAGTACTTGGGGTCAACAGTCCAGAGTGATGGAGAGTGTGGGAAAGAGGTAAAGAAGCGAGTGCAGGCAGGTTGGAATGGGTGGAGAAAGGTGTCGGGAGTTCTGTGTGATAGAAAAATATCAGTGAGAATCAAGGGGAAGGTGTACAAGACAGCGGTGAGAGCGGCCATGCTGTATGGTTTAGAGACAGTGTCACTGAGGAAGAGACAGGAGTCAGAGCTAGAGGTAGCAGAGCTGAAGATGTTGAGGTTCCCTTTGGGAGTGACGAGGTTGGACAGGATTAGGAACGAGTACATCAGAGGGACAGCTCATGTTGGACGTTTGGGGGACAAAGTTAGGGAGGA